>JAHRHJ020001897.1:600000-934985 GCA_019776745.2 Taxus chinensis
GGGATATCCAGGCACCACAAAATAAACCAGAAGTGACATCACAAAGAAATAAACTCAATATGCCTACAAATCCATGACTGTCCTCCAAAACCAACTAGTGCCTCTACCACTCTAAATAGTAGCAATCTCCTCTCACTCTGCATGTGCATTGTGTATCCAATCCTGCAATGCCAACAACCATGGCTTGCTCCCACTGAACATGAAATCCCTACACTTGCCTCTAACACCAAGCTCAAAAGATAATATGTCATGAGAAATAAAACCAGATGAAAGAAATATAAAATGATTCCCTTCTTATCAAAGAATACTTCTACATCACAGAATTTTGGACTTCTTGTGAAGTAGGTGAATCACCTTCTTTTCATCCCTTGTATGTACTCAACATCTCTGAACATTACCTGCAACTGTGTCTAATCATGAATTTTCATTGAGGATCTCATCCTTAGACTAGATGGACCCTTGTCCTCAAGATTCCACACAACTCAGGGAAATAAAATTCAAACAACACCAAAAAACCATGGTGTAAATCTTGTGCACACAATCCAAACATAATATCAAGTTGCTCCAAATGAAAGAAATAAAACATGAACCATATAGAGATACCTGACCCAAAGTCTCACTGGACTAACCGAGCCAACTCTATCCTCTTTCTGATTCAAACATTGAAGTGATCAACACTGTTTCTGCCATTTACACACTGTGTAAGAAACCAGATCCTCCAAAATAGGACATAAAACCACCATGCCCTCTCTTGCTGCAAAAAACCATGTACAGATAAGTTGCCACAGAGACCAACCACGGTCATCCCCTAACCAACCATGGTTAGGTGACCAGTATGATTCCTCTGTGAATGACGTCAGTTCCTTCAGACCGACGTCATGGTGCTACTGGAACGGACACAACGCCACAAAATCGGCATAATAAACCAAACCAGGTGCCTACTCCGATGTAAGCCAATAGTTTTTGAGCCAATCATTTCAAGAAGCATCCAAATCTTATACAAAAAACTTAACAACAACAATACATGCAATAAATTGCACCAAGATGAAATACATCACCTTACCAGCACCAAGATACTCAATTGCATCTTCAACTAAAGAACATGTTTCTCTGATGGAAAGCCATGTCTTCATTTTGTGCTATATGCCTCTCTACTGAAGCCCATGCATCTAACTGCACCAAAGGATGCATAACTGCTCCTCTATCTCATTCTCAGATCTAGATCTGCAATCCCAAACATGCATGTGCAACCAAAATAATATAAGCACTGCAATACCAAGATAAAACCATACCTTTATAACCTGGATCTGTAATCTAACCAACTTGCTTATGCCTCCAAGAACTAGGGACACCTCAGCAAACAAGATACATTCTATGCATCTTCTCCATTTCTTCAGATCTGTGATAATCTGTTTAAAACTAGGTTTCCCTGTAACCGACCATGGTCATGTAACCGACCATTCACCCTGTAACCGACCATGGTTACCTTGTAACTAACCATTGCCAACGCTGGTTACCACTTAATTGACGTTGGTCAATGTAAGTTCCAGCAACCTTACATCTTCTAGCTTCCACTTAAGATTTAAATATCTTCCTCAATTTTCACATTGACAAAATAAACCCTACTCTCATCACTTGTCAGTAATAACCACTAACAAATATTGAAGCAAAACCTTGCTCTAAATAACCAAGCTTTGATTAATTTGTTGGGAATTCAGGACTACAAAATAGTGTTATGATTTAATAACAAACAAAATCATGCACACAGGATCTAAATAATTCCCCAAAATCTACAACAGTGGAAGTATAAACTAGAATAATCCAAATCAAAAAAAAGTACACACACATAACACAACATGTACCATGGTTCACCCAATGTGGGCTACGTCCACCAAAGATAGAGATCTCATATATATAATATAACAAGAGTACAAACCAACTCTTCTATACAAGAGTACAATGTATCTCTCCAAGAGTATCTCCTCTCCTCCAGATCTCTAAATGGATCTAAATGAGTGCACTACAAACCATGCCTCCCAACACCACCAACAGATCTCACATAACCAGGAACTACTGCATCTTTGAAATGCAATAAGCTCTCCCGTGAATATGCAAACAAGACCTCTCACATGGGTCTACCAATGTGCAACCATGACTGTGCACCAAGAAGTAAGTCTATCTCTCCATCACTGCATCAACCTGTGCAAAAGACAACCTCCTCTACAATATCTAGATCTACATGGATCAACAATACAACATGATCTCATGGATCTACAATAAGATCTCACAATAACCTTTGGATCTAACATAGATCTATAATACAAGATCTCACCAACATGTGGATCTACAAGAAGAAACCCTATGTGCTTTGCATACTATGCAAGCCATTACATGAGACTAAACAATACAAAGGAAATACAGTAGAAGATGTTACCCTCTTCTCACCATTCAGATGTACCTGCTATTTCCTTCTGTCCAGCTTCTCTCCATGGAGCTCTGTCTTCATGTAACTGTTCTTTCTTTTTCTTCTTCTTCTTCTTCTTCATCCTCTCAATCAAGGAGAATCAAGGATCTAATTCAATCTTCTCTTAAATACTTCTAACCCTAGTTTTCATGCTTATATAAGCTATATAAAACTTAGGGCACCTTAGCTATGCATTTACAACCAATAGATCACTTTAAATTAAAGATAGATTTAATTCCCGTGACATTAAAATAAAACATCATCACACAGGTAACCGATGCAGTTCCCTGACCGATGTGGTGGTTCCTACTTTCTCTGACTGACGATTAGTCCTAGGACTTGCCCTGACCGATGTAGGTTATTAAACTTGCTATTGCATGCTAATGTGAAGCAATTCCCTCCACAACTAACAATCTCTGGTGAGATAAATTGTTAGCTAACTGACACCGGTGTACTATGTACACACCAATGAAACCATCTATCATACCTTCAACAATTCTCTCAACATTGTAACATAGATAACTCAGTCGAAGATATTTTCAAACCAAGAATCCTAAAATCTCCCACCAGACCTAAATTGTTGAAAAGAAGCTACAACTGATCCTTGATACCTCAAGATCACTCACTACATCGTGAAGACCATTACTTATAACATCAATACACCAAGTCCTGATGCTCAAGATAATAAAACTACAGGAGACTCAAAATGAATCTGAACAACGCAATCAAGCCATCCGCAAACCAGGACTGTGAAACCATAACAAAGTTCTCCTATTGTGTGAACCAAGCCTATTGGCTCCCAATGCAACTGATTTCTAACATCAATAGGAATTGTGGTATGACCAAAACATCATGGGTAAAGATAACCAAGTTACCTACATGGGTGCATCCATGTAACTCAAAGAATCCAAACACTGCAATCTACAAGGTGAGGTCCCTCTGCATAAAAAGTAGTAGCATGTCCAAGACAAGTCAAATTGTAGATCGAACATATCTCTCAAGGAGTAACATAGTAACAAGAGGAAATACAAACATCCCCTACTCATGCTCAAGGAACCATTTTGCTGTAGGCAACTTGACATGTGCAAATCAAACATATCTGCATCATCATAGACTCACAAAATTGAATCTATCCACATGTACAAACTCACCATGTACATCCATCCATATCACCAGGCTCTCCTAGAAGCTCCAAGTCTGCCACTGACTAACTCCAATGCAAATATGAATCCTGTGCTCATCAATGTCAATAACATTAATGCTAAACCATGCCACTAATAAATAGTGCAAATACATAGCAAACATGTCATCAACATACTCTGCACCAACCAAGATGAAAGCAAAACAACAACAAGGAATCACCATCTTAAAATGGTAAATAACACTGTTGTCAAACCTGTAACCATTAACTGACCATCTTTTCCTGAAACCTGATTAATTCACCTCTTGCTTACCAAGGTTACCAAATGACCGACCACAAACTTAAAGGACACCGGTCACTGTAACAGTCATATTTTCCTTTTAACCCTTAAAAATTAAAAAAAGTTGCCCTATCATCTTCACCCAGCTGAATCTAACCATCAACTGTAATCCCATAGGGATATCTAGGCACCAAAAATAAACTAGAAGTGACATCACAAGGCAATAAAATCAATACACCGAGTTAATCCATGACTGTCCTCCAAAACAAACTGTGCCTCTGCCACTTAAATAGTAGCAATCTCCTCTCAGCTGCATGTGCATCATGTAACAATCTTGCAATGCCAACAACCATGGCTTGCTCCCACTGAACATGAAATCCCCTACACACTTCTAATCCAAGCTCAAAAGCTAATATGTCAGTGAGAAATAAAAGTAGATGAAAGAGAATATAAAATGATTCCCTTCTTCTCTGAAGAATACTTCTACATCATAGTAAGTTTGGACTTCTTGTGAAGTAGGTGAATCACCTTCTTTTCATGTATGTACTCAACATCTCTCTTACCTACAATTGTCAAGGTCTAACCATGGAATTTTCATTGAGGATCCTCATCCTTAGACTAGAAACCCTTGTCTTTTAAGATTCCACACAACTGTGGAAATAAAATTCAAACAACACCAATGAAACCATGGTGTAAATTTGTGCACACAATCCAAACATAATATCAGTTACTCCAAATGAAAGAAATAAAACATGAATCATATAGAGATACCTGACTCAAAGTCTCACTGGACTAACCGAGCCAACTCCATCCTCTTTCTGATTTAGGGTATTGAAGTGATCAACTACGTGTTTCTATTGTACACTGTGCAAGAATCATGATCCTCCAAAACAGAGACATAGAACCATCCAGGCCCTCTCTTGCTACAAAAAACCCTGTAAGATAAGTTGTCACAAAGAGTGTAACCATTGGTCATCCTCTCTCTCCAACCATGGTTAGAATGACCAGTATAGGTTCCTCTATGATTTGACCTGCATTAAAAGTAGCTGATGTGGTAGGTAATTTTTGAAAAATCCACACTTTTCTGCATAGTCACTCAAGACACGCAAGTGCCTACTTGACCAAAGCCAATAGTTATACATGAGCCAGTCATTTCAAGAAGCATCCAAATGTGTACAAAAACTAACAATAGGACATAATTGCACAATAAAACTGCATCAAGATGAAAGACATCACCTTACCGGAGCACCAATGGACTCAACTGCATCTTAAAACCTTGAAACTGAACATGTTTCTCTGATGGAAACCTATAAGATGTTCATTCTATGCTACTTAGTTGTTTCTTCTCTAAAAGCCCCTGCATCTAATCCACCAAAGGATGCATAATTGCTCAGTTCTCTCATTCTGGATTAGATCTGCATCCCAAACCATGTCCAAACCAAAATAATATAAGAACTCAAATACCAAGATAAAACCATACCTCAATAACTGGATTGTGCAATCTGACCAACATGCTTATGCCTCCAAGAACTGGGGAAACCTTAGCAAACAAGATACATTGATATGCATCTTTCATTTCTTCAGATATGTGATTCTTTGGAATTGATAAGACTTGATTTAAACTTGTCAACCAGGTACCCTATAACCTGCACCAGGGGTGCACCCTATTTAACCTTATGGGGTTTCATGTTATGGATATGCAGTTTCCACTTAAAATGCCGGAACTGTAATTTTCATTACCTGACTCTTCTAGCTCCCACTGAGATTAATCTTCTTCCTGTGATTTTTGCAACATCACAATAATGCATCTAATACTTACAACTAGTGATAACCAATAACTAAATTCTTAAATGCAAAACCTCTGGATACCTTAGATATACATAGTGTCTACATAGAGTTATTGGGACATAATGGAATAGTGCTATGATTTAATAAAATGCTTCAAAATCATGCACACGTGATCTAAACATTTCCCAAAATCTATAGCAGTGGAAGTATAAACTAGAATAATCCAAATCACACAAAGTGTTACACACATAACAATCATGTAGTGGTTCACCCAATTTGTCCTTTGGCTATGTCCACCAATGATAGATATGTCAAATATATATAATATAACAAAGATTACAAAATCAACTCTTCCTAAATACAAGAGTATAATGTATCTCTACAAGAGTATCTCCTGTCCTCCCAGATCTACAATCCATGATAGCCTGAGGTGCTACTAAACCATGCCTCCAACCACCATAGTGTATCTCTAGACATAACTAGGACTCTACATCTGTAGTGCACTACAACTCGTGCCTCTGTGGAACATGTATGACTAGACATGTTCCTGGCTACCATGGTGCATCTAAACTATGCAACCAAGAAGTAAGTTTGTCTCTCCATCACTATAAATCCACCAAACATAAACAACCTCCTCTACAATATCTAGATCTACATGGATCAATAAATTATGATCTCATGGATCTACAATACAAGACTAGATCTACATAGATCTATAATACAAGATCTCACCAACATGTGGATCTACAAGAAGAAACCTAAGTGCTTTGCATACTATGCAAGCCATTACATGAGACTAAACAATACAAAGGAAACATAGTAGAAGATCTTACCCTCTTCTCACCATTCAGATGTACATGCTATTTCCTTCTATCCATCTCCTCTCCATGGAGACTTTGTCTTCATGTAACATGTTCTTTCTTTTTATTCTTCTTCTTCATCTTCATCCTCTCAATCTAGGAGAATCGAGGATCTAATTTAATTGTTCTCTTAACTCTCCTACAAAACCCTCAATTTCATGCTTATATATGCGTATATAAACATAGGGCACTTTTCTATGTGATTACATCCAATAAATCTACTTTAATACTAAAGATAGATTTAATTCCCGAGATTTAAATATAAAACATCATCGCACAGGTAATTGGATGCAATGGTTACCTTAACTGGCGGTTGGTTCCTACTTGCTCTAACCGATGTTATTCCTGCCTGACCGATGTCTGGTTACCTTGGGTAACTGATGCTGGTTCCCCCTTTTCCTAACGGTTGCTGTCATATTCCAAGAACCTAAGTGATGCTCCAGTGACTGATATTCCTAATGTCGGTTCCCACTTGCCTGATTGATGTTGGTCCCCCCCTTGACAGTGGTTACTGTGTAAACCAGAAAAGGTGTAATCAATAGGCATTTAGTGAAGTCAATTCAAGCTCCCCAACCTAACAGAGTAAGTTGGATTGCTAAGACCCAAGAGTATGATTGAGTGTTGTACACTCTACCTCCTTCATGGAAATTCGGATTTGGCCTTAAGGGATAATTTTGGAGGCTTGTGGGACAGGTTAAACTTGTCCCACACCTCTTAAATTACTATACCAACCCTACCTATGGATTGGAGGGTCAAAAATAGACCCCGTTATGTGTTTTGGTAAGACAAAAAGTGACATTTATTACACTTTTCTTACATGGTTGTAATTAATTTTATCCTTAGGGGGTGTGGGCTTGGATTGTGTGTGCAAGATTATGTCAATCTCTCACCCACTGGACAATTTAATCGTGCACTTTGGAGTTGAGGTTTGACTTTGTGAGGTGGAGTTGAGGATGAGTGATGTGGCATCCTACATGGAGCCACCTCACCCTCATCTCTCCATTTTCTATTTATTCAAGTTATTTTTCTTGATTGGGGGTTACTTCATTATTTTTGTGCTATTGTATTTTTGAGAGTTGGAGCCATCCCAACCAATTGTGGAGTGCTTGTGGATTTCTTGGAGCTTCTTGGTGTTTGTTTGGGAATTGAAGAAGCTTGGTGTGTGACTCTTGGATCAAGCTCTACCATGGAAAGGTAGGAGCTACACTCTTGTTAAATACTCCCTTTCTTTTATATTGTATGCATATGTGTATGTTTTTGAGTAGTTTTTCCTTTTTGTTGGGTGCTTGGGTAGATTTCTAACTGTGGTGAGGGGGGACTATGGGGATTTACATGTAGGGAGGCATAAGATTTTATTTCATGTTTTGGAGGGAGTTTGGGTTGGGTGCCCCACCTTGGACAAGAAATGCTTACATTTCTTACTTGTTTTTTTATGAGGGAGACATAAGAGATAGTAGGAGGCATAAGATAATGTGGGAGGCATAAGAGGATCTTGAGGGATTCATAAGAGTTGTTTAGGGGTTTTGAGATGTTTATTGGAGGTTTTTAAGGTGGGCACCCAATTCCCATTGGGAGGCATAAGTGACCTCCCCATAGGTGCTTCTCTTTTGGCTTTACATTTTGAAGCCTTGTATACTTTGGTTTAGTTTCCTTCTTGTAATTGTAGTGTTTGTGTTGATTGTGTTTTGGAATGGTTGTGAAATCTTGTATTATGATGTGGAAGCTTGTATTTGTTTCCATGAGTTGAATCCATTTTCCATTGCATTGTGGTTGGGTCTCGGGGGCCAATGAGGAGGATAGCTTCTTCTCCTCATTGGAATTATTGGTTGGGTGGAGAGTGTTGCCTCTCCCCCCAATTTTTTTTGCTCAAGTGAAGCATGGTGGATCTCTTGTTGGTGACTGTGAAACTTGGAGCATTTGTTGGTGTCCAAAATAAATTCTATCCTTGTGATAAAACCTTCTTGTTATTCCCACCTAAGGTGGAAGATCTTGTAGTATTGTAATGAAGAAATGTTCCATTGTAAGTTCATTACCACTTAGAGTTGTAATATGATTTTGAAGGAAGTGCATTTAGCCTCCTGTTCATTGTATAATTTCCTTTCTTCAAAAATTGTATTATGGAGGAAATCACCATTTTAAAAGTTTAGTTATTGTATTTTGAGAAAGTAAGTTCTCTTGCGTTAAAAAGAAATGAGCTATGCTCAAGGAAAAGAAAGTTTACTTGTATTGTTGAATTGTATCATTGTAAATAAGAAAAGAAGAGAATATAGAAGTTGTGTCAAATATGTAATACATGCATGACTTAGTAAACTTGAATGTGGAACAAAGTTGTTAGCAAGTTGTTTGAATAAATGGTTGTAGTGGAAATGGAAAGATGCTATAAATTTGAAGTAAATTATTATGTTGAAATAATGCATTTTGTAGTAAGGAAAAATAACAACACTAAAGTAGATTTAGTTTCTTTTCTACTCTAGGAATTGAAAGAAAATTAGTTGCAACAAAACAAAATGATTCATTGTTGTTGCTACCTATTGAACAAGAAATGATTTAAAATAAGTAATTTTACAATGAAGAATGAATAAATGGAAGTTAAACCTTTCAACTGGAAACTTTAGGCATATAAATTTAAGTTCAGAATGGATTTTTAAACATTCTAGCAACTTTTGTTTTTTGAAAAATATCAGGTTTTGAAGGTTCTGTTTCTAAAAATAGGACTTGTCGCCCGAATGTGCAGAGAGCGGTCCTGTAACTGCCACTTCAGGAACTAGTTAGCAGTCTCATAATTCACTCCGGATAAGGTGGTGGAAGTTCGTAAATTGTCACCCAGGTAGGGTGGCGGTCCTAGGACCATTGGCCTTCTTTGGGCAGGGTTCTGTCACTAACAATGAAATCTACTCACATATCTGCACCTGTGTCAAATTTTAACTTGATCTTTATAAATTTTTAAGCTTGTAAAATTTACATAATAACCTACCAACAACAAATGATGGTTAAAATTCATTGTTCAAGCAAGTAAAAACTTCAAATGGATAATTAAAATTTCTCAATCTCATTTATATTTATGGGGGTAGGGTTTGCCCTAAATAGAGAAATCAATACAAATGGCTTTGAAATAAAACGATAGTTTGGAGTGGAAAAACCCCTTCTATTCGACTTGAATGAAATATATTAAAACAATAAAACTACAATCTAGACTAATCTAAGCTTGATTTTGTAAATCCATCCATAGTTTCTTCCTCTCTTGCTCTCATGGCTTCCTTCTCTCCAACCTGTAAATTAAATCAAAGAAAATAGATCAAATGAGGAGAATAGGGTAAAGAAAAGGATTTAATAAGAATTCATAAGGATTTTAGGGTTAGTTTGGAACCCTAGGATCTATTGGCCAAGATTGATTTGATCCAAGGGTTGAGGATCAACCCTACCTTTGCTTGGTAGGAATATAATTTTATAGATGTTTTAAATAAAATTTAAAGGTATGTGTAAATGGGTGATTCTGGGGCCATTTAATTACCTTAGTGTGCAAGTCATTATTCCTAGTTCCTAGTATGTTTTAGAAAATTAATGAAATGTGGACATTAAAGCTAATGGGATAATGAAACTAAATGACTAAGTATAAGGTTAACCATTCTAGTTTGAATGTTAATTAAGGAGGAGAAAAAGCTATTTAACCAAGAATAATTAAATTATGGCACCTTCCTAAATTTGAATGTTAATTAATTGACTTTAGAGATAAATTAAAAATATCTAATCATTTAACTTAGACCTGGTTCCATCCTACCATAAGGTTAGAGATTATTGGTGAAAATTAATTTAATGCACACTAGGGGTTTACACCCTTATAACCTGTTATTTCTTAGAAAACATCAAAATATAAAAATATAACAAACCTTTGCTAGGTATAACTTTTGGAATCCTAAGTAGTCTTACCCCATTTGCCATTTCCTAATGTGTTCCTAGTCACGTCTTTTTCCCTGTGTTGGAATTACAGAAAAGTCATTTCCTTCCAAAGGAAAATCCATGATTACCCTATTCCTCATTGGCTTGAAATACTTAAATAAATAAAATTATTTGTTGTGTGGGATTTTGTTCTGTCCATTACGTCAAAAGGTGTTATTGAAATTGGGAAAATACAACCCACGTAATCTCTCGCAGGTGCATTCTACAGATATGTGTGTTTTCCCTGCCATAGTTTTGTAACATACTAGAAATGTGAGATGGATAGTCGCACTTCCAACCATTCATTTATGAAGCTTAGAATAAATCCAAAATTCATTCTTCATTGATTACCTATTCAAATAGCTCATGTGGCAAAAAACCACCAAATTGTCCCTATGTGTTTTAAATCCACTTGATTCACTCATCACCAGAGAACCAAGACACAAGATCTATGGATAAATACTAAAATTTTTAAGTTTTCGGTTAGATCCTCCCTTGAGAACGGTAGCACCTATCTGTTAATCCTCTTTCTACCACATTAAACCAAAACTCCTGTCCATTTTCACACACTAATAATTTTGAAAACCACCTTTTTGCTTGAGTTCCTTGGTGTTGCATTATTAATATCATTGTTAGTATCAATGTTCCCTATTTGACCTTCTAAACCTAGAAACATTGTTTCATAGGTGATATAAATTGATGGGCTGTGGACAAGTGGTGAGCAATGCATTTGAAAATCCAGTCTCGAGTGTCCCACTTAGATGCAGTGATATGTCAGAGAAACGAAGTAAGGGGATTTCTG
Organism: Taxus chinensis; assembly: GCA_019776745.2. Classification (NCBI taxonomy): domain Eukaryota; kingdom Viridiplantae; phylum Streptophyta; class Pinopsida; order Cupressales; family Taxaceae; genus Taxus; species Taxus chinensis. The sequence continues at coordinate 611,272 of JAHRHJ020001897.1, forward strand.
ACAGCTCCGCTTGGATCTTAATTTTTTATCTTTTTAAATATTCTATGTGAGTGGTTAATGTGGTGAGCCCATAATCATTTAAATTTTCATATCCTTTATAGATGACCATTCTTGAAGTTGTGCCATAAAGATACGTGAACATCACCAATGTTTAGGGACCGAATTATAATAATATCTTACATACTTTGAAGCAATTGATTATGTTTACCTAATTTTTCTCTTCTTTTTTACTGTCGTCAGATATTTAGTGAAGAAATTCGAATGTAATAGATATATCTCATATACTTCTTATGACACATGGCATCTTTGATCCTTAACGACCATCAAGAAAGTTTTAATGTCGGGTCTTTTAGAAAAAAAACATGATGGTCCCTCATACGAAACTACCGTTAGGGAGTGGCTTAGATTTTGGGGATTATCGACAAGATGGCACTATCAAGACAATGAATATATTTCCACCTAGAAGCAGGGAGGCAAACTCTAGGGAATATTATTGTTAACCGTTGTCATCTTTTTCCAAATTTCGAGTGGAGCATTTTCACATGATTGATTCCTTGCTTTGTTCCTCATTGACCCACAAAGGGACCTTGTCATGGCCCATAAGTTTAATTTGTCAGTAGGGGTGACTTAGTGATCATTTTGTATTTTATAGTTGTTCAATGGGTATAAGATAATTAACAAGGAACTTCTTAGTTGGTTCTTCAATAAACCTTACCGCAGTGGATGTTCCAAATTGAAAAATTCTAAGAAATAAAGTAATCGCTATCTGATTTTTTCATTGAATAAATATCCTCGTGGATGTGATATCATTTCCTATCCATTTAGTAATATATGTGAATGTTTCTTATTAGTCCTTTGTGATGCAAAATGAATATGAACATGTTAAAAATATCCTCGTTTAGTCATCAGATTCTTTCCACGTACCAACAACATGCCATTTCTGACATTAACTATGTAATCTTAGTCATCCATTTCAACTTGATATTTCAACGTTCACATTTATATCGCAATCGAGACATTCGATATCTTGGTTTGTGGGAGAAAATAATTGAAAACGTCCTATTAAGTATCAAATTGATCCTATTTTACCTTCAACTAATTGTCATCCATTGTTTCACATGTGTTGGCATTGTAACGTAAGGATTTGATCAAGGGCATGATGAGATTAGTATCCATCCTAAGTGACAACATATGAAAGGAGGGACACTTCATGTTTAGAATTAAATGCTGGGAATATTTAGGAGAATTTTCCCTTGTATATGACAAATTTTGTTTATTTTAAATATGATTATTCGAGTCACAATTAAGGGTAATACGGATTATGGTTTTTTAATGTTTCATCAGTTTTATGGATGAAACTTTGTTTAATTTATTTTTTCCTAGGCCTCTTTCATGCAAATATTGGAGTTTAGCGGTCAGGTTCCTAAGTCCTGAGCCGAAAATGTTTGTTAGAGCATCTTTATGAGAAATTATCCCCCTGAGGAACATAAATTGCACTCGTGTGAAAATTACACACCCTAATAGGTTAACTTGATAGTTGGGGGACAAACATGAGATTGTTTTAGAATGATGCGCTTTCCCCTACTTGATGATTCCACATATAATCAAACTTTTGTCCCTATAATTTGTATGGTTCAATTTTGAGCAAATATCGCCCTTTACAACTTCATCTTCTGAACATCTGTAGAAATAATTTTCTCCTTCTTTCCATTGCAATCTTCATGCTCTTCACAGATAATCATTTTCTTTGTCTAGTTTGGATTCCTATTTCACAATTCCGCATTAAGAGCTTTCCATTTGATAGTGAAATCAAACATCATTTTCTACACCCATACTTCCTAGCATGATGATTATTGTATGTCCACTTTAGCTTCTTCACTATATCCCTCTCATGATGAAAACATGATACATTTCACATTAAGTTTCTACAATATAGCCTTCATTGAAGATTCTTAAATTCATGTAACAAAGATAATGTTCCCCTGGGCCTCCTTAAATCACACCTCCTGCTTAAAGGAATAATTCATGCCATATTTCTAAAGCATTCCATTTTCAACCTTCCATTTTTGTAAAATATCTTAAATGGGGTTCAAGGTCATAAGCCATTCACTCATTTGATATCTAAAAGCTCCTTCATTTAAAAACATATCAATTTTACCCATGAAACCCAAGACAACAAAGGTTATATTAGAAAAATTAGGGAATAATGTTTTTTAAAAAATGTTACAAGCATTTATAATAGGTTTTCAGTTTGCCAATTAGTCATTTGAACCTTAATAACTAAAATTATAGTGCCATTATTAGGGTGACAATTTAGTTAAAGACCAGTTATATACTTTATTTTTTAGGGATCATGATTTAACCCTCCCTTCTTTAATAACCAATACTAATAAAATAAATCAATAATTATAAACATTGTCCACAAACTAATAGGCTAAGAACTTACTTTAATAAAAGTTAAGGCTTCTACATTAAACTAGTGAAGTGGTCAAATCCTCTTAAGGGTTGACCCATGTGTCTCCACATGATGACCTGACCTAAAGAGCCACCTAACATTTCTTAGGGAAGAGTCTTGGGCAAAATGAAACACAACTATGCTCATTGGATCAAGAAATTCCAAAACAACCCTAATCATCTCTATGGAGGGGTTCTTTTATTCTTTCATTTGACTTATTTTCTCATTTCTATTCTGCAAGTTTAGGGAAGGAGGAAGAGAAGGAAGCAATGCACAGATCTCAAGATAGAGCTTGGGGATGGATACACACAACTCCAAATTTATTCCCTTTTTTTTTACTATTTTATTCCACCCTTGATCCTAGAGGTTGGGTTGACAAATTTCATTAGTTGTAAATTTGATTCAATGAAAATACCCATTTAGGTATATGGCATTTTCCCAATAGATCTATAATTTTTCCTATTTTCTTGTAAACTTATTTCAATTTAAATGAAGTTAAAAACCCATTCTTAGGCATTTTGAGTGTTTTACCCTATTATGAGGCCAAAATCTGAAGTTTTTAAGTTGAATATACACTTTTTTTTTATGGCCTACCTTGAACATATGTGTATATCTATGTATGTATGTATATATATATATATATATAGATGTATGTATGTATGTATGTATGTATATATATATAGATGTATGTATGTATGTATGTATGTATGTACACACACACACATCACACACACACATCGGGTTTAGTATATATATTATATATATTTATATAAATATAAATCCACTATACATCATATATATAGCCATGTGTATATATATGTGCTATTGTAATATAGCCATATAACATGTCATACATACATACATAGCATATACATATATATTATATATATATATATCACATATACATACATACATATGTATATATATATACATATGTATGTATCCGCTTATAATGGCCCAACATTATACATATATATACATATGAAAACCTATTTATATGTGTCAGTATTGATGTGTACCTGTTGCAACAAATATGTATTTTATATATTTGTAACTGTTATAACAATATATTTCAACATACTATGAATATATATACATATATATATGTATATATAGTATATATATATGTATATATATATATATATATTACATATATACATATATATACATATATATATGTATATATATATATGTATATATGTAATATACATACATACATACATATATATATATATATATATATATATGTATATATGTATATCTATACGCGCGTGTGTGTGTGTGTGTGTGTGTGTATACACACACACACATATATATATATGTATATACATGTATATGTATATATATATGTGTATATATGTAATATATATATATATATACATACACACACACACATACATATATGTATATATGTAATGTATGTACATGTATATCCTCTATATGTATGTGTATGTATACACACACACACACACACATAGTCGCATATATGTATGTATGTGTATGCATGTGTCACATGTGATGTGTGTGTTTCAAATATTTTTAAGTATTTTATGTATGTAATAACATACATACTACATATATACACACACACACACACACACACACATATATGTATCATATACATACACACACACACACACACACACACACACACACACTCACACACACACACACACACACACACACACACACACACACACACACATATTATATATAATATACACACACACACACACACCACACACCACACAACACACCACAAAACATTGACACACACACACACACACCACACACACACACACACACACACACACACACACACACACACACACACACACACACACACACACACACACACACACACACACATATATATGTATATATATATACACATATACATATACATATACATACTACATGTATATGTATATGTATAGGTATATGTATAGGTATATGTATATGTATACGTATACGTATACATATACGTATACTTATTCCTATACATATACATATACATGTAGTATGTTATATGTATATGTATATGTATATGTATGTATGACCCTCCATGTATTCCCTATGTATGTCTATCTCTCTGTGATGTATATAAAATGCATGATAAAAACTATTTTCTAAATATCCATAGTCACATGCAAATGGTTAGGTAACCTATTTTTAAGTACAATGGACAGCTAATAATTATGAAAAAAAATGTCATAATATTGAAAATCAAATTTAACCCCTAGAAATCGGGAAAGAGCATACAATAAGATAAGAACTCAACTACTATGATGCATTCACGTTCAAAGTCTCCTTCATTCCACTGCCTATGAATAGATGCAAGCTTCCTTCACACTTATGCCTTGAGAATAGAGATAATGTCTTTACCATCTACCTTATTGTCTTTATATCGATAAATGATCAAATGTGTGGCATAAAGATTCCGACATGACAGTAAAGGGAGTTGTGACAAAACATGACATAACTCAGCAAGAATATATGATTAATGCTAAAACTTGAATGAATCAATGGACATTTTGCTATTTTTTGTTAATGATTCCTTCTTAAGGAGTCTAAATAACAATTAGGGTTTCAATGCATCAAATACAAACATTGAAGATCCTTAGTAAGGAAGTATAAAATTTATCAATAGATACAACATATTCAAGTACAGACCATAAAATATTCAATCCCAAAATAGGAGACACTTTCTATTGTGTACAATCGAAATACGATATCCTAAACTTCCACCAGAGACATTCCTATACATGATAAATATGGGATTTCCAACTCATATGGATCTTGTTACATGATACTTCAGAGCTTGAACTCTGTTTGGAGCTTCTATCTCCGAATTTGGGATCCTCAAATCGCATGGAATGAAGGACCGGGTTAGGCTCCCAATATTGATTGCCTCATCAAATGCCATCTCCAACTATAATGGTTTGTCGACTGCTTTGGTTATCCGAGAAGCCCAAACTGTGAGAGATAGTATCTTCAACATCACATATTTTGTCTAATGCTGACAATGTGAAGTATGCGATAAATTTTAGGGAATTTATATAACATATGATGACAAAAGCATTAAAAAAAAGGCTAGAGAATTTGTACTCATCCATTAGATTTCTAATGAAAAACACTTATCACATGTATGACATAAAGCAATGTCCTTCCTCTAATGAGTGAAGATTGGAAAGGAAGCCCATAAGAAACCAAAATGTGAACTAAGGATAGGATCACTATGAAAATCTCCAACATGCCCTCCCTATCTCTCCATTAAAAAATTCCATCGTTATCTCTCCTACCCATACACCATGCCTCCTCCGTGGAAGGATTTTCAAACCATGGATGGTTTCTTTATGAAGGATGGAGAAGGAAGTTCAAACCATATGAAAATCCTTCTCCACATCAAAACAAATGAGGGAATTAATAAAGTAAGACCAACATATTTTTTTCACTAAGCCATGTGGTGTAAGAGGATCTTCCTCCCTCTTCCCCAACAAATCCAAATTCCATCTCAAAAGCATGATAAATGGAGAAAAAGAAAAGAAATCCAAATTCACAAACACTCCCATAACAAACATACAAGCAAAAAAACATTTGACACCATTCTTATTTATAATTCAAATTATATTAACATAAGAAAAAATGAGAGGCATGAAGGCCTAGCTCAAAAATCTATTCCAAACTCAAGGCAATCCAACACACTCCATGCTCCAAGCTCCACAATATCTCTACATAATCTCCAACTCTAAAAGCTAGAATAACCAAAAAAAGTCCCAACCCCTCTCCATGAGGGAGTAAATTATTTACCATCCTCCCGAATGAGATGATGTCATGTGTAACCCATCTCATCTCCCAAAAAAAATATTCCCAAAATTACAAAGAACATAACAAAAACATATTAAAGAGGTAATCTCCCAAATTCCTTAAAATGCAAATAAATTGAACACCCTACAACTTTTCTGAAAACAAAACAGTTAACTATCCTCACAAGATGGTGACATGTGAGGGGTAAAATGGGAGGGAAAATCCCATTTGGCTTGGAAAAAATACCCCTACCCATATGTAGGATCCAAGGGGTTCATTTCCATGAAAGGGGACCTCCCCAAAGTGAAAAGAGGTCCCTAAAATTACCACATTTAACAAATTCGAGATTAGGCTAAGTGGCAGAGGGGTTGTGGTGGTGGGGCCACCCAAATGACAATTAGGTGGTCCCAAAGCACAAACAACATAATTAGCATATGTAGGGACCAATAGGTCCATAAACTAGCTCAACACAAGATTAAACCAAATTACAATTAACATAATTACAATTAGGGATCACGTATGGTGCCCAAATGGTCAAATAGAAAAGGATACAAACAATAGAAGATGGCCACAGACTTGGCCCATTCATTAGATTGTGCAACCCGAGGTGTAACTCTGAAAATCACGCTCTTATGTGCCTTGTAATCTGCACACTCAATGTAAACATTAGACATACAGGCTCAATAAAATATATTAATTAAATGATCTCAATAAATCAGTCATGGATAAAAATCACTAACTATACAACAATAAATGTCATTATGAAATGGCTAAACACTAATAATATACATCCATATTAACTCAAACTATACTATCCATCTAAGCAATACATAACGACACCCAGTTATATATTACAATTAAAATAATCACCAAGTATATGAAAAAACCATTGTAGTGCCTCACTTTTCACACAATGGGATTAATAGGTGTAAAGCCAAGATCCACTACCATAGTAAGCTTCCCTTTCCCTTCAGATCATTCTCTCACCTCCCAAGAAATTTCTTCCAGCTTCTATCAGAACATGGAGAGTGACATATCCTAAATGCATTTTCAGACCTGTCATTTTCCTTGCATAATAAGACAAACATAGAGATTGAGATCCATGTGCTTAACCAAGATGAACCCAAATTAATGTTAAATTTTTAGCAATAATTGGATGGTGCCAACAACTATAGCTTGCACTCAAAATTTAATGAATAGAATGTCCTGGGATTCGTTCCAAATAGATCTCTAACTCTATCCATCCCAAAACTCTGCTCCAATATGGTCATTTTGCATTGCACGTAGAGATAAATTTGTAACCAATATATCCTCATCTCATTATATGTTGATTGATCGATGTGGGTCTATATATGTGTTGATGTTGGTTTAATGGTCTCTAAGACGAAAATAAATGTCATGTCTACTGTTATTTTGTTCGTTATTGTAGAGGAGAAAGAAGATTCAGGAATAAGAAGCATTCTTTTATGGTGTAGCACATAGCTATTTTTATTTTGTCTTTTCTACTTCTAATAACCTATACTACGTGTATAGTAACCTTGCAGCTACCATTTCATGTTTTTGACAGGGCTTCACCATAAAAATTTACATTTTAAATTTTCAGTAAATACGAGCAAAGCTAGTTGCTACGGGAATAGAAAATTTCAAATCTAGTTGCTACAGGAAAAGCTAGTTTCTACGGGCAAAGCTCGTTACTACAGGGAAAATAAATTTTCAGTTACTACGGGAAAGAATCAGTTTCAAAGCTAGTTGTTACGGGAAAGATAAAAATTAAAGCTAGTTGCTACAGGTGAAGCTCAAGTACAACATTGAAGCACAAAATAAAATGGAACTACATTTTGACAAAACTTGAATTGTCCAAACATGTAGGAGTTGTAAACAGAGTTCCAGAAATAATATGTTATGCATAGGTTCAGAAAACAATACACACTATTTTCAGAGAGTCAAGAATATTGTTATAGTCAAGCATTCAATATATGTGATTTTCAGAAAACAATAGCATTTCAAACACTCATCTCATGGAGATTTTCAATGTTCAAGTGATCTCAATTTGAAAAGGATTAAAGCAATTATTCTCAAAGGGTGCTTTAGAATTTCGAAGAATCAAGTTGATCCTGAAACAATGAATTGTAACAAATGGATTCTCCAGAATACAAAAATGAGCCAAAGATTTCAGAATGGACCTGAAGTAATGTACAGAACTATATTTGTAGAAAATCATAACCATCTTCTACAATATTCTCAACAAATGATGAGGTAACAGTTGTCCGAAAGTTAAAGGACAAAGAACTCATACAGAGAAGAGGCAAAGTATGAAGTATCCAGAAAGAAAAAAATACTCTATTTCCACCACAGTAAAACAAAGGAAGGAACAAATTAAATCACAGTTTCATAACAACAAACACATAATCATAGAGTCTTTTTGAAGTTCATTTTAGCAATGTATGAACATGACAGATACAAGAAAACTGGGGAAATACAATTATAGTACATAATGAAACTAGTACTTCAAGCTTTTACAGGTATTTTCCACACAGAGTTGAAAATTCTCAAGGTCACATATCTACAGATACCCAGAACTCAGAAAATATAGATCTATAATTCATGATGCAGATTGGGCCGAAGAATACACTCACCGTAGATAATCAAATGGTTATAAATTTCAAGCAACTAGATGATGAAGCAAGAGGTCCACAGGCCCACATGAAGTTTCAAACTCGGAAGTCAATAAGGAGAAACAAATCACAGAACCCACAAATATTTCCAAAATTTCAGTGATACATTTGAAAAAGAAAAGAAAATAGAAGTGTACGTATGCAAGAGAAATTATCTCACCTATAAACGACTATGGTGGCCAATAGACTGAGGATATCTCGAAGAACAGAGAATAATTGAGCTTCAGAAACTCACCATGGAGGCCATTGCAAGAAAACCTGAATCAAAGAGAGCTTAAAGAAAAATAATTTCTCGAACAGATTGAAAGAATTCCAGATCAAAAGAAAGAAATGGTAGAGATATCAAATTTTTAACTCACAAAGAAAACTCAGATCTCGCAGGCTTCGCCACAAAATACCAAACAGAACAGACTGAGCTCAAAGTAACAGCCATGGTGGAGAGAAAAATGGATTTACAGGAAAAGCTTGAAAATGACCAAAGCAAAACCACTGCACAGAAACTTTGAAATATGATATGATAGAGAGTCTTTTGTAGAGAAGGAGCTCCAAAATATAGTGAAAGCTGAGCTCAGATTAGAATAGAATAATGGTGTCGGGAGAAGATTTTTCCAGGGCTTCGCCCATACAACCAAAAAATCCAAATGAATGTGCTTTAGGGTCAAGTTCCCTTTACCACCCGAACCCAAGAAGTGGGTTAACTCAAACTCAACCACAGTCAGAGATCGATGGCATCAAAACACCAAGGACACAAGATCAACATCCTCAAATCATCACAACAATCAATGCTAACCATGGTCAAGATGCCACCACCCATATTAAATGCCAGCCAAAACCCTAACTACAGGTCATAAATCGATGGTCTGCGATCAGACAAGGTACAAAGATCAATGACAAAGAACAAGGCATGAAATTTCAAAATAAACCACCAGGGTTATAATTAACCTGACCAGAGTTGATGCCACCGACCAAGTCACCAAGGGGTGAGTCACCATGGAAGGGGACAACCCACGTGTCCACCGAATTAATCATTGCAAATGATTTTCAAAGTCTAACCCAAGTGCATGCTTCAAATAATTTTAAAGGGGTGACTAAATCATATATCATGATCACTAAAAAGGTGACTATTATAATATGCCAAGGCCGAAATAATGGTCATTCCAAATCAAAGGTGGTCGAGCATGGTGGGGTGTTGCCCCTCATGATTTTAAAACATAGTATATGCTAAGTCCACAAAAAGTTGACCAAGCCCAATGAAGACATTATTTCAACCACAAGTGGTCCCCACTTCAAAGAGCTAGGGTGATTTGGAGAGTGTCACTCATGTGACCATTTTTCAAAAGGAGATGTCAATATCAGAACATGTGCACATAGCAGGTGGTCCCCACAGGAGGAATTATTTTTGCAAATATTGCTAAGTATTGTAATTATTTTGCTCACATACAGGGAGTTGTATTTTGCATGCCTTCACAACAGGACAGAATAGAGAAGAAGACAAAGTTGCATGTTCATGGAGAGAGACTTTCCTAGCAAGCAACCTTATTTTTAGCAAATTATTCACCCTTCTTTTTTTAAAACTAAAACAGTCAACTTCATTTTGACTATAATGTAAGTAAGGCTAATAATGCCTATTTGTAATTGCATGCTCTATTTTTTCCCTTTATCTATTATTAAATAAAGGATAAAAATAAGATGCATGGGTGAGTACAAGCCTTAGGCTATTTTTAGGGAGAGGGTGAATTTTATTTTTGCTATATATTGTGTGCCTTTGCAAAGCACAAAGCAAACTAGAGGACTTTTGTATATATGAGTACTGAAGCAAATTTTTCCAGTTTTTCCCTCTGAGTGTGAAGTATTTTCTACCTTTCCAAGTTAGTTTGCAGTCTTGTGTATGTTTATATTAATCTTGTGAATGCAAATTCCTTGATCAATCACCTTACCCTGCTGCAAATTCAGTCTTTTCTGCTTAATTTTAATGTGCATGTTAACTTATTAGTACTGTTGTGATTCTCCCTCAGTACAATCAAGTGTTTTTCCCTTAGACATTCTGTAGAAAAACTATTGGTTTGTGCATCAAGAATCCTTCCCAAATCAGTTGTGCATATACTCAGTCAAAGCCCTCATACAAATTTGGTGTATCACCTTAGTTTTAATCATTTTACAGTCATCTTTTACTCTCAAACTCCCAGAAATCAGTTTAGGATACACCAATAAGGAACCGGCCTTGATACCAGAGACTCACCTCAAAATAGGTATACCCACAGACCTGAGGTGTTTCCATTGTATCTACAAAAGAGAGAGATCATTTGTGCAAGCTTAGAAAACCTGCAAGCCATCTCTCTACAGGGTGCACTTTTGAGAGATAACAGTTTTTGGCATGCCCGGTGGGAGAATCAGATCTGCATGTGAATTACAATTTCTACAGTAGATCTATAGCAGATTACAACAAATTAAAAGTTACTTTCGGGACAGTTGCAACAATTTATTCTAAAGATTCTAGGATCTTTTGGTGACTCCGTTAAAACTGATAGAAGACTAGTATTGCAGCATGTTCCATGCCTAAAGTGACTACAAGATCATCGGTAAGAGGAATTCCTTCTGAGTTTGTTTCTTTACCTTTGAATTCTGCTAGAAGGAGAAGAGTTGGTAATACTTTACCTTATAATAGACCTGGTTTTGGTAACCCTCCTCCTAATATTCCTTCACCACGTATCAATTTCTCAATTAATATCCTAGTTTTTCAAATGGCTATCCAACCACCAAGGAATTTTGTGACCTTTACTAATGGCAGTCCATTAGTAATCCCAGTTTACCATGACATTCCTAATGCTGCCATGAAAATTTTTCCATCATTCATGGGTGAAAATCAGGTTACACCAGCTGAACATATCAAAGATGTTGCAGCCCTATGTGCAGTCCATAATATCACTCATGAAGATGTAGCTTTAAGACTTTTAGCTACATCTTTTAAAGGGCAGGCCTTGCAATGGTATAGAAACCTAGAAATTGGAAGCATAAGAACTTGGGATAACTTAGGTGAAAAATTGCTGAAACAGTTCTAGGATAATTCAGATCATTTGTCTCTCATTGAACAGTTGTCTACTATTAAAAGAGCTCCCAATGAATTTATGTCTAGCTTCAATATCCATTTTTCCAAAACTTGGGAGAGAATTCCAGCAAGTGTCAAGCCTCAAGCTGATCATGCTTTTTTTATTATCTTAGAGCATTAAACAGTGATATCTCAACTATGATTCAGTCAATGGGTGGAGAGACACTTCCAGGATGCTTATGATATTGCTATCTGAGCTGAAAATAGTCTTATTCAAGCTGGAAAATTAGCACCAAGGCCATCAATGTCATATTTGGTAGATTTAGCACCTATTCCTCAGCCTATTACAATCATAGAGCCTACTGTTGTAGCTCCATCAGATGATGTATTTAAATCTTTGCAGACTATGGGAAATAAATTGACTTCGATTGAGAACAAAATTGCATTACCTAGTAGACCCTATCAGGCTCCTTATCAGCCCTATCAACAGAATCAACAAAACAGGCAGCCCTACCAACAGAATCAAAATTATAGGAAACCTTACCAGCAAAGGCAGTTTGACCCAAAGGCTCCTAGTTCATCTAACACTTTAGTCCCAGTTAATATGGCTACAGAAGAGTGGTGTCAACCTTGCAATCAACCTCATTCAGCTGCAACTTTCCCAAATGCTTTTCTGAATCTGAATCTTGTTGCACAACCTCAATCTGAAACATTGTTCATGCCTCAAATGGAGGGTGGGCAGCAAGAAACTCATGTTCAGAAAGCACCTGAATAGAATTTAGTCAGTTTTAATGAGGAGGATTTCATTGCAGTCACTACTAGGGCTCAAGGGAAGGCTGCTGAAAATCAAAAGCAACAAAATAGGCCTATCCTACCTACTATCACTGATAAGACAACATCTACAGCTCCAAAGTCAACTAGCAACCCTGTTGTTCTTAAAAACTAGCAAGTGTTCCAGTTGATAAAGGCCATCAAAGACAACTACAGCCTGATCCAAGAAGACTGTTTATACCTCAGATATTTAAGGCAACTGAAGCAGAATCAGTTTTTGCTAAGGCCTACTCTAAGACAGTTGATTCTGTCTCTAAAATAGTTGCTTCTTTTAACATTGTTGATGTAATGAAAAAGCATAATGTTAACATCTCAATGTGGGATGCTCTAAGTATTCCTGGACAACAAGATTTACTTTCTCATGAACTAGCTAAGCTACAGATTTCTTCAAATACAGCAGAAAAGGAAGTTCAGAAGACAGACATGGTCCTTGGAACGTTTGAGCAAGACCGCATTAAAGAAGTTAAGTGGATGGTTCAGAAAGTTCTGAATGCTCATGACATCAAGAAACCACCACCATTTTATTTATCACTGATTATTGGTGAAAATCTAGTTCATAATTGCATGGTGGACAGTGGTGCAAGTAGCACAGTTATGCCAAAAGTGATTGCAGAAAAATTGGGTTTGCAGTATGAGCCTACAGAAAGGAGCATCTTACAGCTTGATGGAACTGCAACTAATACAATTGGTATAATAAAAAATTTAGAAGTGACGTTACATGCTTGCCCAAATGTTTCTATTATGCAAGATGTTACTGTTGTAGACTTACCTCCATACTTTGCTTTATGCTTATCTAGAGATTTCACAGCAAAAATAGGAGGTTATCTCTCTTCAGATTGGTCCTTATTTTTCACTACTCGTTATGGTACTAAAGTTACTATCAATTCAGAGCCATTGGCTAGATTTCACATTGAGCCTCACTCTTCAAATGCAGTGGCTAATTATTCAGCCTTAGATCAGTCTGATTTTGATGAGGTAGCTCATGTTTCAGCATTGGATGGTGTTTCTAACATGTTTATGGATGAAAAAATAGTGGAAGAACATGCTCATGATCCTTTTAAGGAAGTTGAAGAACACCTATTTGGTGTGTATTGTATGCATGAAGAGAATACACCACTTCCCTTGCTGTCCAAAACAGAAGATTCAACAGAAGGGATTTGGAAGCTTCATTTTGATGGAGCTAAGAACAAGAAGGGATAGGGAGCAGGTCTGATGCTCACTTCCCCAACAAATGAAAGGTATTTCTCAGCTTTGAATCTCCAATTTTCATGTACTTGTAACGTAGCTGAATACGAAGCTTTAATTCATGGCTTACTTTGGGCCAGAAAGAAAGGTATCAACATGCTACAGATTTTTGGTGACTCTGAGTTGGTTATTAATCAAGTAAAAAATTTCAATGTTTGTAAGAATCCATTAATGAAGTCTTACAGACACAGAGTTTCAGACTTAATGGAAGATTTTGATGCTATTAATATTCAGTCTATTCCTAGAGCTGAAAACAAGCATGCAGACAGACTTGCAGTAGTTGGGGCTAGTTTTGAAGTGCTGGAACAGATTGAAAATATGAAAATCCAGCCTCATATAAAGTTAATTGTCAGGCCCTCAGTACCTGATAATGATTCAAATTGGCAAGTTTTTGAAAGTGATGATCAAATCTGTAGGTTTTTGCAGCAAGAAGCTGAGTTTTCTGCATTTAATCAGGATAAATTACAACACTTATATGGTGACCAGATTGTTCAGTTGAAGACGAATAAACTACCTCATGGTCTAGTCACATTAGAAGACATCTTCAGCACTGATGATCAGTTAAGAAAGGTCAAGACTAAAATGTCAACTCACGCTGACAATTACGAAGAGATCTTGGTTGATGAAGGGAAAAAGCTATTTCTTGGGAAGGTATGTTCCTTAACTGAAAATCAGTCATTTATTAATCTTTGCAAAGAGTTTAAAGATGTTTTTTCTTGGAAATACCAAGATCTAAAAGGATTTGATCCCAGTCTAGCACAACATACAATTGAGTTGCAGCCAAATTCTAAACCTGTTAGGTAGAAACAGAGGCCTGTGAATCCCAAAATAGAGCCTCTGATGAGGAAAGAATTATCTAAGTTGATTGAATCAGGTATTATCTTTCCAGTTAAGCATTCAAGTTGGGTAGCCAATCTTGTTCCTATTAGGAAGAAGAACGGTGAAATCAGACTATGTGTAGATTTCAGATATCTTAATAAGGCTTCATTAAAAGATCATTACCCACTCCCAAATATGGATCAGATTTTAAGAACAGTCTCAGGTTCAGATAGACTATCTCTTCTAGATGGTTACAGTGGATATAATCAGATTTTAGTTCGAGAAGAAGATAGATACAAAATAATTTTTACCACCAAGTGGGGTACTTATGCTTACAAAAGGATGCCTTTTGGTCTTTCAAATGTCGGTGCAATGTTTCAACGTGCAATGGACATGGATTTTCATAGCTTATTAAATAAATGCATCTTAGTTTATTTAGATGATGTTACTGTATTTTCAAAAGATTCTAAAGAACATCTAATGCACTTAAGGCAGACTTTTCAGTTGTGCAGGCAATTTGGAATATCTTTGAATCCACTGAAGTCTATCTTTTTAGTACATCAAGGCAAGCTACTTGGTCATATTGTTTCTAAGAAGGGTTTAGCAATTGATCCTTTCAGGATCGAAGCCATATCACAAGCTATCATTTCCTCATCATAAGAAGGCATTACAGAGTTTTCTTGGAAAAATCAACTTTGTTAGGAGATTTGTTCCAGATTTTGTAGCATTGGTTAAACCACTCACAGCTATGCTAAAGAAAGAGAAAACTTTCTCTTGGACCAGTGAAGGAAGAGAAGGATTTGAAGCAATCAAAACAGCTATCTCTCAGGCTCCTACTCTTGCAAATCCAAATTTTGATAAAGATTTTACAATGTATGCACTTGCAGGAGCTGAAACAATCTCAGCTATATTAACTCAAGTCAATGATGAAAATATTGAGCAGCCTATTGCTTTCTTTGGACAGAGCTTGCATGATTATGAAACAAGGTACACATTTCTTGAAAAGAAAGTACTTTCAGTAGTCAGAGGACTAAATAATTTCAAGTATATGCTTTCAAACAATAAAATCCATGTTCTTGTTTCTCATCCAAGTGTGAAAGCATTCTTACTAAATAAGGAATTGAATGAGAAAAGAGAAAACTGGATAACAAAGGTCATGGAATATGATGTTGATATTCGGGTTGCTAAGACAGTTCAAGGGAAAGGTTTATGTGAGCATCTAATTGCTGATATGGAAAAACAACAAGCTGCAGAACCAGATGATTCAAAATAGCATGCTGAAATTACGTATCAACAATCAGAAATTATGGTTCAACCAGAAAATCAGCAACCTGAGCTCACTCACGAGATTCAGGAATCAAGATGGATGACTGATTTGGTTAATTATCTATAGTAGGGCACCTATCTGGAAGGTATGGACAAAAATAAATGAAGTTATTTCAGATTACAAGTTGTACCTTATATCTTCATTGATAATGTGTTATTCAAAAAAGATATAAATGGAATCTTGTTGCGGTGTGTTGATTATGATAAAGTTTAGAATACTGTCAGAATTCCATGAAGGACCTATAGGAGGTCACTTCTCAGCACATGTACTACAGCCTTAAAAATTATGAAAGTTGGTTACTATTGGCCTAGCATATTCAAAGATTGTTTTGAATGGATTAGAAAGTGTAAAAAATGTGCTTTCTTTGTTGGAAAAGAACATTTAGCTTCGCTGCCCTTGCAGCCTATTTCAGCTGATCAGCCTTTTATGCAGTGGGGTCTTGACTTTATTGGCATGATAAACCCACCATCATCACAAGGACACAAGTGGATCTTAACTGCTACAGATTATTTTACATGATGGACTGAAGCAATAGCCTTGAAGGATGCTAATGAAGCTTTGATACTATCCTTTTATGAAGGAATAGTTTACAGATTTGGTGTTCCAGCAACTATCATATCAGATAATGCTTTAGCATTCCTTGGTGCAAAGATAACAGATTGGGCTGTCAAACATGGAATATATCTAAGTTCTTCATCTAATTATTACCCACAAGGTAATGGCTTAGCTGAGAGTACTAACAAGAATCTGTTAAGGATCATCAGAAGAACACTCAAGGATAATCAAAGAGCTTGGCATCTGATGTTGAATTCAACACTTTGGGCTGACAGAGTCACTCCTAAAAGATTAGTTGGCAATTCACCATACAAACTTGTATATAGAAAGAAGCGAGAATTCCTATTTCAGTTGAGTTACCTACATTAGATTTGCTACATCAAATGGAGCTGCTTGAGAATGAACCATTACAGGTTCGTTATGCAGAGTTAATGGAATTACAAGAGCTAAGAGATAAAGCCCATTTGAATATGGAGAAGAATCAGAAACAAATGAAGAAGACTTTTGACAAGAAATCCAAATTCAGAGTCTTCAATGAAGGAGATATTGTGTTAAAGTGGGATGTTGATCGTGTAAAGCCAGGAAGACACTCAAAGTTTGATACACTCTGGAGTGGTCCTTACATGATTTCAGCTTGCAAAGAACACAATGTTTTTCAGCTTTCGAAGCTGAATGGAGAGGAACTTCCCATTCCTGTGAATGGTATGTTTCTCAAACACTGTTATTGAAAATCTTACAGTGATTGTTAGAGTAGGATTTCCCTTCAATAAGTGTAGTTCCTACACATTGCAATGTTTTTCAATTCAATAAGTGCATTTATGCACGTGATCTATTTACCAGATCCTTTTCCAGCTTTAGTTTGTTTTGGAAGGGTTGGACCTTTGGGAAAAGGAAAATTTTGGTTACATGCTTAGACTCCATGCCCAATGGACAAGAGCAAGGCACTAGTCTTTAAGCTAGCAGGAAAGCTTTCCCCACAGGATCACCAGAAATGTTGACAATTTTTGCACTTGTGCAAAAATGGGCAACTCAAAACTTCGTCGTTACGATGAAAAGTCTTGGGTGAATTATACCTAAGCTAAGGAAGTTATTATGTTATTTGTTAATGCTAAATCAGCTACAAGATTAAATGAAATCTATAGTTATGTGTGTTGTTTCAAACAAGAACAGATCACATAGTCTACAATTTCATGCCATCTTCAGCAAAAGAACACAAATCCCCAAAGGACAACTGTGTTGTCATGATGAAGATGAACAAATTACAAATTAGGTGAAGTGTTGAGTTTTGAAGCAGCAAACAAAAATGCAGATTACAAAAAATCAGAGTTCATTACTGAATGTTACAAGTTCTTATCAATGTTCTTTCCTTCATGACTAAGACATTCAACTATTTTACTGAGTTGTTTAGTTCATTATACAATCCATACAGAAAATCTAGAATGCACAAGGAAATACACAACTCATTTTCAGAATTCAATGTTTTATTCACAAGGAGAGTCAAATGTTTCCCACACAAGCCATGGGATGTAACTGAAAAGTAAAGTACAACTACTAAAAAGAAAGGTACACATGCATGAAAGAGAAAGCAAAGGAGTATGAGTGAACCCATCATTGCCTTGGGGTTTCTGTTCTTCGATTGAAACATATTCATCTTCATCTTTTGTTTCTCCTTCATCTTCATTGTAGAAGCCATTGTACCTGAAAAAGAAGAAAAGAATTAACTGTCAGTTATGAGCTCAGGGATCAATTCATATTCCTACACTATCCTACTTCATGCATATGAATCTTCTCCTAACAGGAGATGTATTCTACTTAAAGAGCAAACTGCATGCATGCTTTATTCACTCAGAGAGAAGAAAGAGAAAAGAAAGAAGAAAACATGGGCATAAGAGAGGCCCAAAAGCCTAATTATTTTCTAACTATTTTCCTAAGTGTGCAGGTACAAGTTGTAGCCAAGGAGAAGAATAGACAAGTCATAAGTTCATGCAATAAAAGGAAGAATTAACTCAAAGTTCCAACAAGTTCTGAAATAGAAGAAGTTACAGTGTAGAAGAGAGACTAGCAATGCACATGCAACAGAAAGAAAAAAGAATTTGAAAGCTGATGTTTGGCAAGGGTCACAGTTGAAAGGAATGAAGAATGTTTTTGGAAAATTTTCATGGCTTGCATTATAAAGTTGTTATGGGAAGAATTTTTAGTTGCTACAGGAAGATCAAAATCAAAGCTAGTTCTATAGGAAAGAATAAATTTAAAATGCTAGTTGCTACGGGAAAAGACAAAAATCAAAGCTAGTTGCTACAGGTGAAGCTCAAGTACAACATTGAAGCACAAAAGAAAATAGAACTACATTTTGACAAAACTTGAATTATCCAAATGTAGGAGTTGTAAATAGAGTTCCAGAAATAATATGTTATGCATAGTTACAGATAACAGTATACATTATTTTCAGAAAGTCAAGAATATTGTTATAGTCAAGCATTCAATAGATGTGATTTTCATAAAACAATTACATTTCAAACACTCATCTCATGGAGAAATTCAATGTTCAAGTGATCTCAGTTTGAAAAGGATTAAAGCAAGTATTCTCAAAGGGTGCTACAGGTTTTCAAAGAATCAAGTTGATCCTGAAACAATGAATTGTAACAAATGGATTCTCCAGAATACAAAATGAGCCAAAGATTTCAGAATGGACCTGAAGTAATGTACAAAACTATATTTGTAGAAAATCATAACCATCTTCTCCAATATTCTCAACAAATCATGAAGTAATAGTTGTTTGGAAGTTAAAGCACAAAGAACTCATACAGAGAAGAGGCTAACAAAGTATGATATCCAGAAAGAAGAAAATACTCTATGTCCACCACAGTAAAACAAAGGAAGGATACAAAGTAAATCAGAGTTTCATAACAACAAACACATAATCATAAACTCTTTTCAAAGTTCATTTTAGCAATGGCCGAACATGACAGATACAAGAAAACTAAGGAAATACAATTATAGTACATAATGAAACCAGTACTTCAAGCTTTTACAGGTATTTTCCACACAGAGTTGAAAATTCTCAAGGTCACATATCTACAGATACCCAGAACTCAGAAAATACAGATCTATAATTGATAATGCAGATTGGGTTGAAGAACACACTCACCATAGATAATCAAATGGTTAGAACTTTCGAGGAACCGGATGATGAAGCCAGAGGTCCACAGGCCCACGTGAAGTTTTGAACTTGGGAGTCAATCAGGAGAAACAAATCACATAGAACCCACAAATATTTCCAAGAGTTCAGTGATACATTTGAAGAAGAAAAGAAAACATAGAAGTGTATGTATGCAAGAGAGATTATCTCACCTATAAATGACTATGGTGGCCAATAGAATGAGGAGATCTCAAAGAAAACTCAATGGAGGCCAAAGAAATTGAATCACAGAGCCAAGCTTCAAACTTTTACCACCTTGCTCAAAGCCAAGATCGAACAGATTGCAAGAAACCATTTCTCAGAGCTATCTCAGATTCCAGATCAAAAGAAAGAAATGGCAGAGATATCAAATTTTCAACTCACAAAGCAAACTCAGATCTCGTAGGCTTTTCCACAAAATACCAAACAGAACAAACTAAGCTCAAAGTAGCAGCCATGGTGGAAAGAAAAATGGATTTACAGGAAAAACTTGAAAATGACCAAAGCATGACCACTGCACAGAAATCATGAAACCCGATATGACAGAGAGTCTTTTGCAGAGAAGGAGCTCCAAAATACAGTGAAATTCGAGCTCAAATAGAACAAGAATAATGGCGTCGGAGAAAATTTTTCTAGGAATTCACCCATACAACTTCAAAAAATCCAAAATGAATGTGCTTTAGGGTCAAGTTCCCTTTATCGCCTGAACCCAAGAAGTGGGTTAACTCAAACTCAACCACAGTCAGAGATCAATGACATCAAAACACCAAGGACACAAGATCAATGTCCTCAAATCATCACAACAACCAATTCTAACCATGGTAAGATGCCACCACCCAAATTAAATGTCAGCCAAAACCCTAACCGCAGGTCATAAATCGACGATCTGCGATCAAACATGGTACAAATATCAACGACAAAGAACAAGGCATAAAATTAAAAATAAACTACTAGGGTTATAGTTAACTTGACCAGATTTGATGCCACCGACAAAGTCACCAAGGGGTGAGTCACCGTGGAAGGGGACAACCACATGTCCACTGAATTAATCATTGCAAATGATTTTCAATGTTTAACCCAAGTGCATGCTTCAAATAATTTTAAAAGGGAAGACCAAATCATATATCATGATCACCGAAAAGGTGAATATTATAATATGCCAAGGCCGACATAATCAAATGGTGGCAGACTATATAATATGCCATGATGTTATGCAAAGGGGCTTATGTTAGTCCACAAACTATGACCAAGCCCAATGCTTAAATTATCAACCAAACAAATCAAAGGGGTAGGGTGATTTTATGATGTCTATGCCATGTGACCCAAAGGAGATGTCAATATCAAAACATGTGCACATAGCAGGTGGTCCCCACAAGAGGAATTATTTTTTGCAAATATTGCTAAGTATTGTAATTATTTTGCTCACATACAAGGAGTTGTATTTTGCATGCCTTCACAACAGGACATAATAGAGAAGAAGACAGAGTTGCATGTTCATGGAAAGAGACTTGCCTAGCAAGCAACCTTATTTTTAGCAAATTATTCATCCTTCTTTTCTTAAAAATAGAACAGTCAACTCCAGTTTGATTGTAATGTAAGTAAGGCTAATAATGCCTATTTGTAATTGCATGCTCTATTTTTCCCTTTATCTATTATTAAATAAAGGATAAAAATAAGATGCATGGGTGAGTACAAGCCTTAGGCTATTTTTAGGGAGAGGGTGAACTTTATTTTTGCTATATATTGTGTGCCTTTGCAAAGAAAGAGGAACTACTAGAGAGAGGACTTTTGGATATATAAGTAGTAAAGCAAATTTTTCCAATTTTGCCCTTCTGAGTGTGAAGTATTCCATGCCTTTCCAAGTTATTTTGCAGTCTTGTGTATGTTTTATATTAATCTTGTGAATGCAAATTCCCTGATCAATCACTTTACCCTGGTGCAAATTCAGTCTTTTCTGCTTAATTTTAATGTGCATGTTAACTTATTAGTACTATTGTGATTCTCCCTCAGTACAATCAAGTGTTTTTCCCTTAGACATTCTATAGAAAAAATATTGGTTCGTGCATCAAGAATCCTTCCCAAATCAGTTGTGCATATACTCAGTCAAATCCCTCATACAAATTTGGTGTATCACCTTAGTTTTAATTATTTTATAGTCATATTTTACTCTCAAACTCCTAGAAATCAATTTAGGATACACCAATAAGGAACCAACCTTGATACTGGAGAGTCACCTCAAAATAGGTATACCCATAGACCTGAGGTGTTTCCATTGTATCTATGAAAGAGAGAGATCATTGTGCAAGCCTTAAAAAACCTGCAGCCATCTCTCTACAGGGTGCACTTTCGAGAATTAGAGAATTTCAAACAAAATACGAATGGTGGAGTTCTTGAAAGCACATGAAATATTTGACGTAATGTTTGGAAGAGGGATGAAGCCTTATGGTAAGCAAGTGAACCTGCTTGGAGCACCTCTTAAAATGTGGATGCTAATATTTTCTAGGCATGGTGTCCTTTACCTTCATCCTTTAAAAATTTTTGTATTTTTGGTTCTACATTTGTAATTTCATTAAAATAGAAAACTATTGGATAATCCTACAATTGGATATTTAATAAAACTTAGATAGTGTAAAACAAAAAAACTCCACCATATGAATTACGCAACTGAGTTACACCTTGACCATCAACCATGGTCATTACCAAAATATTATATGTTAATATCCTAGGTTATTAGAAATAGGTTTTTGTGTCTATGGGTATCAATGGGAGTTAGATGATTTCTTCAACTAAACATAACCTCTTTAGTTTACTCATAAATTTAGAAAAACACCACATTTAGAGACTTGTAAAAAAACATTTTAATCCACATCAAAGAGACGTCAAACATCATATGTGTTACTTATTATGTGGAGATTCGCATAAAGCATTTGATAGACATTGATTAACCTTTTTTTCTCTCTTCACTGCCCTTCAAGGAGCCATATTACCCTATTGTGTAGTTCTAGGGAACTGTCAAAAATGAAAATTTTGTTTTTCATTTCATCTTATTGTTTAGACCTTGAGCAAAGGAACACTTTTCCACTTTCACAAACCAATAGTATTTCTACTAAACAATTTACTTGTAACCTTCAGTTTTGGAAAAAAACATTTATAGAAATTTTGGAAGAGGGGTTCTGTAGGCCTTCAGTTGAAGTTCACCTAGGTGAAACTTGACCAATCATGACCAGTGGCTCCAGAAAACACATCGTTGTTTGTAACCCATTTTCCAGTTCTTAGTTCCATCAACTCTAGTGAATTATCCATATATCTAAGAACGTGTAGGAAATTTCTCATTGTGTTTTCATCCACCGAACTTCAATTTGGTTATGGTTATTCTAATCCCTTGAGCTAAAATTAGGGTTATTTTACAACTAGGCCAATTACGATCGACGGCCCTGGAAAACTAGCCACAAATGGTAAATCATTCGCCAGTTCTAATTTTCAACAGATTCTGTAAATTCTTGGTATGTATAAGTACATGAAGGAACTCAATCGTTATACATTTTTTTATCGGAAGACATTATTTCCAACATGTTTCTTTAGCCTCCAAGAAAATTTTTATAAGTTTTCACAAATATTAGGAATATGTAAAATAAGGCCATATGACCTTAATCAATACAAAAAAATGTCGTGAATTTTTTTAAAACATAGAAATAGTTATATGAAACTCTCTTTTGGCTTGTTGTGTGAAATGTGACTTTTGGAAAAATAGTGTTTCTCTCTATTCTCTCTCTTCCCTATCTATTTCTCTCTCCTTCTTTAGATAGCAAACAAAATGAAATGAATATATGTATATAACCCTCTCTTGTTACATGTGCATTATTATTATTATTATTATTATTATTATTATTATTATGTAAATGGAAAACAAAATACAATAATTATACTGGATTTAGGTGGATGTCATGCCAAAAAAATTTCACTGACTCAAGATCACATGGTTTTATAGGGCGTAATAAGATGGTGAAATGGCTTGGTTGTAATTGATTTGTGTATTTTTGTGATTTATATGGATGCTAGTGTCTATCATCTAATATTTATTTTTTATGGCATCGTGCTTCGATAGCATCTCATGATGATAAGTTGTTCCCTTTTGCTTTTTTTAGAAAATCGTGTATCTACTATAAACCTATAGAATAGGCCCTAACAAAGTGTTGAACCTAATATAAATTAAACTCATGATTCATCCCATAGACTTAGCATTAAATATGTCATGTACTTATAAAATGAGAGTTTGGAACATGAGTGGAATCCATGACTTAAGATACATAGGTATGAAACCTGCAACTTTTAATTCCTTTCTCCTAATAAATAGGGGTGTTATCATGGAAATAGTGTTGTAGTTGTGTATAAGTTGTGGGATAAGCATATTGTCTTCATATTTTATCTTTTTGGTATGGTGTAGGTCCTTTTGGTGCTAATGGGAATTAGTAAAATGTGGACATCTTACGAGAATTAGGATAAACCACACAATTAATATATTTTTTCGGTGAGAAGGTAGTCACTAGAAGATCATAGGGTATATGAAATTACCATTGCATGTCACCTTGTACTACACATCTAATACTTAAATTTCCTAGTAATAATTCAAACTTGGTTAAGAATGCAATCATAATTCTTAGGATTTTGGTGATTAAGTAAAGGAAAAACAGTACATGAACCTTATTTTATCTAATAAGAAGTAATTACAAAGTCAACGTAATGACGTAATGGTTACAAGGACACGATAGGTGATTTGGGAACTATTGTTAAATGTCGCATAAAATTGAATGATGTCAACATTGTACGACTACTAAGATAATTTTTATAATAAATAAAAAAATAATGATGAAACTGTCAATGCGTAAGGTCTGAATATAATCACCACCCCTCCAAAATGGTTTAAAAAATAATATTAAATGATTAAAATTAAAGAAATGGAATTTGAGGCTTGACCCTTTTGGACTCAAGGAAAATCCTCTTCTACATATCATGAACGATGTAAACTAAGTATTTAAGTCAAGTAGGTAGAATATGCATCTAGTCCTAATAACTCAAAACAAAATAGGGTAACCCTAGTGTTTAAATGTTAACATGAACAGAACATGTAATCTATTTACCTTTGAACTAGTAAAATTCCTTTGTTCCATGTGAACCTTCTTGGCTGCATCTAAGTTAATTACAAAACCAAATATACATACAACTTAGAAAACAATTACATAGGAAAAACACTAGTAGCCTCATGTATGCACATATGCTCCTACCAACAATCTAGCTACATCATTCTATTGTGATAAAGGTAAACAATAAAAAGTAGATGGAATCATCAACAACAAAATGTTAAGCATAATAAAGATAATTTACTCTAGCTTGAAGAAAAATGAAGGACTACATAACAAGTGATTATTAAATGATTAAGGTCAATAACGAAATAAAAATGTAATAAATACGTAAACCAAGAAAGTGTTGTGTCATGGATGGTGCCTATACAAGATTTTATACTGTATTTGGATTGTTATGTTGTGCGTTGTCATTTGGGAAAAAGTGGCCTTGTTGTGTATCACATATTTTCATGTTATCTATGTGGGTTAATGTTTGTGCAAACATATCATGTGTTGTACATTGTCGGAAGTAATCTCATGTCTTGTCATGTATACAACAATGCAAATCAAAAAGTAGTTTATTCTATTAGTTTGTGTGTTTTATCTTTATCTGTAAATATGTTAGCGTTACATTTGGTATCAAAGCATATGTTCATGCTCTCGAACCTTTGGGATATATTAGAGTTGTGATGATCTTGCATAGTGGTGGTGGAGATGAGAAGAGTAATGTGATATATGTTGTGTAGTGAACAATGTTGTAATTGTGATATTATGAACGCACAAGTTGTGCATGTCACTTAGTGCGTATTTGTATCATGTCGATGTACTTGTGATGAGAGTATTCACTCTCATTTTAATGGATTCAATGAGGAGTTCTCATGTGATGTGTCACCTTGTTGTGTGTGAAAATATTGTTATTGTGGATTGCAGAGTGCTGGAGTGTCTTGTTATTCTATGATATGTAGGTGTGTTGATGTGTTATATGAAAAAATTGGTGTATAGTGAATTGGATTCTATCATGATGGCACCACAATGTTATAATGAATCGTTTGTGTTACCATTTTGTATTGCAATTGATTGCATGTTTTAATGTTAGTCATTGTGTTAATCATACATATGTTTCATGTAATATGTGATGGTTCATGTCGTGAATTAGGGGCATATGGTGATCATATGACCCCTATTGTAAAATACTTGCACTCTTAGTAATTTATGTTGAAATGTGATGTATTGTAACCCGTGAAAGTAATGATTATGATATACCTTGTATATATAACATGCGTAATATGCCATGGTTAATGTGCGTGAATAACCAGCGTGTTAGTAATGTAGTTATGTGTTATGTTGTGAACATTAGACCCATTGAACCTAAAGGAAGAAATCGGTAAAAAGTATATGTTTGGAGAGAAGAAATTATTATTGTTGACCAGTCACTCAATTCGAGTACGAGATAGGAGGTGAAGTCTATATAGACTGAAAATCCACTTTTGTTCGTTTGGTATATATGGCACATTTACCAATGGATGTCATATATATTATGTTTCATGAACACCTTAGGCTCAGTAGATGGATGGTGAGTTATACCTTTCTCTCTCCCTATATGGTTTTCATATAGATGACCTATGTGTACCTATGCATTGGTGTATAATTGACTAGTCACTCAAGTCGAGTACAAGATAGGAAGTGGAGTCTTACATAGATTGGCACTTTCCCAATGGAAACCATGTATATTGTAGTATTGCAACACCTTAGGCTCAGTAGATGGCAACCTGTACTCTTCCCTCTCAAACTATGTTGAGCTTTGTGGTAGTATGGAGGTATGATTTAGTGAGAGATGATGACAGCTATATTATTTGATATGTTATTTTATGAGCTAAGGCTTGGTATTCAAGTGCCAACAACTCGATGAGTACCCCTTTGGTGGCCACAAAAAGGCCATGCATTGATCGTAATGTGATATTTCTACAATTGTATTTTTTCGTAATTGACATTCATCTATTTTCTTAGAAGAACCAGTAGTTTTCTTGATTGATGTATTCTTAAATTTTGGGCATGTAATTTGATTTTTTCTTACCAAAGACCTTTGCATTATTGCGGCTATTTAGCCATTTCTTTTGCTTAGTTTGAACATTGCTTTTCAAGTTTAAAGTTTTTCTAGCCTAGCCTAAGGCTTGCAATTTTTTCACTTGGCACTTGAAACAGATTGTTATGTTGGTTTTAATGTCATTATGTGTTGGATTAGGGTCATGGGATTCACCATGGAGTGGTTGGACCTATGGAGCCACTTACGTTGTATGGAGGTATGCCCTAAGGGGGTCATAGGGCTATGTAGTTTTTTAACTATAGGTGAATATGCCACTTGAGTGGGGGTGATGGGCCTCTATGTGCCTAGGGACATAGGGTGACCCAACCTCATTAAATGGAGAAATAAGGAGATAGGGCTCTATGGCCGAGTGACCTAATATGGATAATGTTATCCCGAATTCACCCCTCAAGATAAATTTAGATAACATGCATAATTTCTTCAGGATTGAGAAAGTATAATTGGTTTGAGGCCCAAAAATCAGGTTTTGGGGGTCCCTTTGGCTCTTATCTGACTTCCCTATCCAAGGAAAAAATTCAAGGAGTTAGAAAAAAATGCAAAAATCCAAAAAAATAGCTTCTTTTAGTGGATTGCGGAAAATGCGAAAGTTTTTGTCCCAATACACACAAGTTCAACTGGGATAGTTGGGATGTGAAAAGGAAAAATATATGAAATACAAAGGAAACAATGTAATGTGGAAAATGCAGAGAAACGTGTCTGGGATAGTCGGGCTCGCTCAAAATTGTCGAAATCACCACACAAAAAAGGAATCGATTAAGGCGGAATTTTTTTTGTTAGGAGTTATGTGGGATAGCGGGATATTTGGGATCCAAAAAGGTGAATTTTCTTATTTGCAGGGTTGGTTGAGTGTGGTGCAGTGAAACCGGAGGTCAACGACCCTAATGACCCTGTCAACGACGGGATAGTTGGGATAGGGAAGCCTGAATCAGGTGATGCGGAGAAAGGAGGCCAGTGCGAACCAAGTACCATAGGGACACGAGTTCCCTGTAAAGCTGAAATTTATGTAGTAAAGAGACTTGTAGGTGGCACAGAGAAATTTTTCTAGTTCAGCCAGGACAAACGAGCTCATAATCATCGAAATAGCTGCAATACAAAGGAAAAGTCAACACCTTACTCCCGAACTTCAAATGGCCATAACGTTTGACCCAGAGCTCTATTTTTCAAAAAAATTGACTTTCCAAAATGGGCATGATGCCCTCTACACTAGGAGGTGGAGTCTTACATAGAATGAAAATAAACTTTTGTTCATTTGGTATGTATGGAAAATTTCCCAATGGTCATCATATATATTGTGTATTATGGACACCTTAGGATGATTAGATGGATGACGAGCTATAACTTTGTCTCTCCCTTTATGGTTGTTGTATAGATGACCTATGTGTACCGGTGCATTGGTGTACCATTCACCCATCATTTGAGCTGAGTACGAGATAGGGAATAGAGTCTTACATTGAATTAATAACCACTTTTGATCGGTTGGTATGCATGACAACTTTCCCAATGGGCACAACATATATTGTGTATTGTGGTACCCTAGGCTCAGTAGATGACAACCTATACCCTTCCGTCTCAGACTATGTTGGGACTATCTTGATCCTTGTGGGAGTAAGGAGGGATTATTCAGGAAGATATGGTGACAGATATATTATTTTATATGTTATTTAGCAATCCAAGGCTCGATGTCTGAGTTTCATCAACTCGATGAGTACTTCTTTTGTGTCTGAATAGGGCCACATTATGATTGTGATTTTTTATTTCTCTATATGTATTTTATTTGTAACTTTAAATTTTATTCTCTCCCCTTTCTGGAAACAACAAATTGTTCTATTTAACATTTGGTTGAGTTTTCATCTACAATTTTGGGCATTTTATTTTATAGTTACAGTAACATGATGATTTTTTCACTAATTACGACTATTTAGCTATTTGTTTTTATTAGTTTGAAAATTTATTTTCAATTTTAAAAGTTTTATAGCCTATCCCAAGGCTTGGGGTTTTTTCCACTTAGCATTTGAAATGGATTGTTATGTTGGTTCTAATGTCATTAGCTGTTGGATTAGGTTCATGAGATTCATCATGTAGTGGTTGGACCTATGGAACCATTTCATTATATGGTGGTATGCCCCAAGGGGGTCATAGGGCTGTGTAGTTTTTGAACTACAGGTTACTATGCCACTTGGGTGGAGGTGGTGGGCATCTATGTGCCTAGGGCCATGGGGTGGGCCGACCTTATTAAATGGAGAAATAAGAATATGGGGATCTATGGTTGAGTGACCCAATATGAATAAATAAGGAGATGGGACTCTATGTTTGAGTGACTCCATATGGAGAAATAAGGAGATGGGGATCTATGGTTGAGTGACCTGATATGGAGAAATCAAGAGATGGGGTTATATGGTTGAGTGGATCGATATGGAGTTGTTTTTGATGCTTTGGTAGGTATATGGAGTTATTTTGTGATGTTTGGGAGGTATATGGAGTTTTGTGATGTTTTGGGAGGTGTGTGGAGTTAGTATTATGAATTATGTGTACTCTTGTGAGTCTTGTTAGACATTGTTATGATTGAGGTTTGATGCTCCTCTTGGTTAGTATGTACTATTGGATATTGTCTTGGCACTGTGTCAGTATAGTCATGGTCTTTGGGTCATGTGATACCAATTATATATGTATCAGCGTGATGATTTTGTTTGTTAGTCACATGTGTGTGTTGGATTTATGCCTATGACATAATTGTTGGAAATTATTCATTATGTGGACTACTTGTTGTCTTTCCATGGTGGAATTAGAGGTCTTGTGATGTGATACAGTTGTGAAAGTATGTAACAATATGTTTCATGGGTCATTTGTGTTATGTTGAGTTTTGTGTGACACCTTGAGGCCAATTACTATTGGGCACCCACAAACATAAGCCAATTGAAATTCTAAACAATGAATACTAAGAGTTTGAGATTAAGAAATAATGGATAAAGGAAAAGACTAATTGAGTAGTAAAGTAAAAATAACTAACTACCAATCTTCACAGAACATTAAAATTTAAGATATAACAAAAATATAGTCTACTCCCTTGTGGTCACATTGTACACACAAGTGTTTTTATTAAAACATGTGTCATTATTGACCTTTCTTTCCTACATATCCTTCAAGCTTAGGTGTTGTGTCACATCGAGGATGATGCTATTATAATGGGAGGATAAATGTAGTGCCCAACTTAAAACCAAAAAGGTAAAAAAAATACTAAAATAAATTTAAATAAATAGGATGTTGGTATGAGTGACATGTTAACCTTTCAGACCTATCATTTCGTTGCATAATAATCCAAGCACTTTATTTGAGGATCCGGAATTAAGAAGGAGAAAACACCAAGTTAACATTGTAAGCTTAACAGTAATTGGATGGTATGCAGAAAGCATGTAGGGGGTGAATGAGAACTATACAAAATGGAGCTCTACTCATAACCATCCAAAAATCAGCTCCACTATGGTTAAATCATCCCTCCCCTTGGAAAAAAATTTGTAATCCAATATCTCCTCATTTTACTATACAAATTGATTTATCTGGATCTATAGTTGCATCTGAAGCATGTTTTTTGTCTATGACAGAAAAGAGAACTATTGAGCTTGTTACTTTTTTGTTGTGGTATATGCAAAAAAAGAAGGATAACATTGTAGATTAAAAGGAAATTCATTCGGGCATAGTTTATCGTGTGTATTTGTTTTACTTATTCTTATTTTTTCCACCTATGTTGTGTTCAATGTAACCTTTGCAGCACCATGCTCAGGGTAGATGACAACTACCACTTCATTATTCCCTCTCTTTCTTTTTTATTTTGATTATTTGATTGTATGGATTAAGTCATTGAAAGTGCCCTTTTCTGCTATACCAGTTATGCCTCTACAACATATTTTTCTTCCATTTATCCTCTGTATGAAACACTCTGTTTTGTTCACTTTTCTACTAATGTCTGACAGGGGGAACCTTTTTTATTTTTTTAATAATCTACAACTTAGGGATAACACCCATCGTATATTTCTAGCATACTCCACACTTTTGCCAAAATATGATCTTTGGAACAGGGCGTGGATATCCATCACAACATAATGGATAGGGTTTTTTGTATCAGACGTTTTAATTACAAGTTCCATGGTCAACATGTATGTAAAATGTGAGAGGATACACATGGCATGTGAACTATTTGACATAATACCCTAAATAAATATGTTTCATGGAATGTAGGGTTGCAGGATGTACAAAAAATGGGTCTTATGATATAGCTTGGAACAAGACATATATGAAAAAACTGGAATAATACACAAGGCATGTTATCTATTTGACAAAGAGTCTCCAAGGAATGCCTGCTGTTGGAAACAAATGGTTTGGTTGATGATAAGAAGTTATGAAAAAATGGGTGTGATGGAAAGGGACTATCTTTGAAGATAATAAACACAACTATTTGTGGGTGTAAAATTTTTAATTCTTTCTCCCCGACCTGATACAAAAAAATATCTCTTCACTTAGACCGATTCATTTGTTTATAGGAATGGTCTCCTATTACCATCATATTTTATAATTTTTGTATATTTTGTTCTTCATTTGAAACTTAATAGAAATATTAAACCCTTAGATAGTTATACAATTGGAATATTTAACCAAACTTTCAGTGCAAAACAGTAAAAGTCTACCTTGTGTTTTACATAACTGTTTTACTTTTGGACCGCCAATCGTGGTTTCTACCACAACCTTATATGTTTCTAAACATGGATGTAAGAATTAGGTTCTTATGCCACTGGTAATGGAAATATTTTATATTATTATTCAATTTAAACAACCATCTTGAGTACCTTGAAAGTTATAAAAAAACCAATGTTCGTGTACCCACAAGATGACCATTTTGAAATGCAAAAAGAATATTTTAAGTTTCGTCTGTGTCCCTTGTTATGTGGAGATTCACATAATGCATTAATTTAACCCATTTGAGTTTTTTTTCACTTTTTTCTACCCGTCTAGGAGCCTTGTTATTGAATTTTACAGTTTTAGGGAGCTATTAAAAGTAAAAAGTTGGTTATATTTCGTCTCACCATTTGGACCCTGAGCTAAGGAATAATTTTCTGCTTCCGCAAACCTCTAGTATTTCTACTATATTATTGCTTATAATATCTGATTTTTAAAAAACACCTTTCTAGAAAGTTTGGAAAAGGATTTTGTTAGGCCTCCCACCTTTGTTTGACTAGGTTAAACTGGACCAATTAGGACTAGTGGCTCCAGAAATCCGATCGTCATTAATAACCCGTTTGCTAATTCTCAATTCCATCCAATATAGTGAATTATCCATATATAGGAGAATTGTAAGAAATTTTCTGTTGCACATTCATCTATGAAAATTTATTTTTTGATGAGGTTTCTTAGCCCTCGAGCTAAAATTAGTTTTTTGGCAACTACGCCAATTACGACCGATGGCCCTAGAAAGCTAGCTCCAAATTATTAATTTTTTACCAGTTTTGAATTTTGTCATGTCCTATAAATTCTTCGTAGATATGAGTATATGGAGGAACTTAACCATTATACATTTTCCCATCGGAAGACATTTTTCAAATGTCATTCTTTAACCTCTAAGCTAAAATTAGATGTATTTAGAACTAGCAAGAAAAATGTAAAATAAGGTCGTATGACCATAGTAAAACAAATAAACCATCGTGAAAATTTTTTGAAACTTATAAATAACTCTATGAAACTCTCTTTGTGGCTTGTTGTGTGAAATGTGACTTTTAGAAAAATAGTGTTTCTCTCTATTCTCTCTCTTCCCTATCTCTTTCTCTCTCCTTCCTTAGATAATAAATAAAATGAAATGAATATATGTACCTAACCCTCTCTTGTTTCGTGTTCATTATTGTTATTATTACTTATTATATAAATGGAAATATATAAATATGATAATTATACTGGATTTAGGTTGATGCCATGCTAGCGAGTTTTTATTTCTCATGCTCACATGGTTTTTCAGGGTTCAAATAAGATGAAAAAATGGTGTGGTTGTAATTTATTTGTGTATTATTGTAATTTATATATCATAATGAAAAAAAATATATGTATGTTGTACAGTGTTTATCATCTTTCTAATTTCTTTCAAATAAAATATTGTCCTTATCATTCATGAAGTTTAAATAAACTTGTAATTGTTCTTTGTTATCACATTTTAAGAGGTATCCAAATATTACTTAATTCTCTTCATGACTTCATTTATAGCTATGTTGTGAAACCTACATCAAGTAAAGTAGAAAGAAGTATCTCTCTATAAATTAAAATGGAATTGTGCTCTAAACACCTTCAAATTTGTCATCTTCCCTTGATTATTACATGATTACTAGGTGAGATTTAACACTAGATACGGTTGAGATAAACTTGATATTTATTCTATATTGAGTGATCCCTACTCTAACCATTACCATCTTAGGAATGGGTGCTAGTGTTTACCAACTACCATATTTATTCTCTCAAGTTTCATGCTTGGATAGAACCTCGTGATGATGGATTGTTTCTCAATCTGTAAATCTGGTATCTAGTATAAACCTCTAGAATTGGTCCTACCTAGGTGTTAAACCCAATGTGAATAAAAACTCATGATTCATAAAATAGACTTAGCATTTAGCATGTTATGTACTTATGAACTATAGGTTTGGGACATGAGTGCAGTCTACATCATAATATGCCTATGTATGAAAGTTGTGAGTTTTTAATCCCTTTCTCTTCACAAATATTGGTGTTATCTTGGCAATAGTGTTATAGTTATGTATAAGTTGTGAGGAAAGCATAATTATTTTCCATTGTTATCCATTTTGTATGGTGTAAGACCCTTCTGACGTTGACGTAAATTAGTCAAATGTGGACCTCTTATGATAATTCAGGTGAATCACACATTAATATATTTTGACCAACAAGAAGGGTAGTCACTAGAAGGGCATAGGGTGTATAAAATTATAATTGTTTTTCACCTTACAATACATATCTAATACTTAAATTGTAAAGTAATCATCCAAACTTGGTTAAGTGTGGGGATGAAAATAATCACCACACCCCTCTATGTGGTTCAAATAAGATTTTTAAATGACCAAAATTAACGGAATAATATGAAACTTGAGGATTAATCATTTTGACTCGAGGTAAATTGTTTACTTTGTATCATTATCAATGTAAGCTAAGTATCTAAGGGAAGTAGTTAGAATATACTATTAGTTGTAATTACTTAAATAAAATTAGTGTAACTCTAGTGCATAAATTTTATTATAAAAGGAATGTGTGACCTATTTACCTTTAAACTAATAAACTTCTTTTGTTCCATGTGAACCTTTCTGATTGCATCTAAAATAAATTGTAAAACCAAATGAACATAAAACTTAGAAAACAAATTCGTAGGAAAAACACTAGTAGCCTCTTGTATGCACATAAGCTCCTACCTACATTAAGGCTACTTCGTTCTATTGGGATAAAGGGAAACAAACAAAATTAGATATAATCATCACCAACGATATGGTAAGAAAAATAAAGATAATGTAGTCTAGCTTGAAAAAAAATGAAGGAATGCATAACAAGTGATTATTAAATGATTAATATCAATAATTAAATACAAATTTAATAAATATGTAAATCAAGAAATTGTTGTGTCATGGATGGTGCCTATACAGGATTTTATATTGTAGCTGGATCATTCTATTGTGCCTTGTCAGTTGCGAAAATGCTGACTTGTTGTGCATCATGTATTTTTCATATTATTAATGTGGGTTATTATTTGTGCAACTGTCTCATGTGTTATGTGTTGTCCTAAGCAATCACTTGTATTTTCATGTATCAATAAATGTAAGTCAAAAAATAATTATTTCGATAATTTACTGATGTATTTGTGTGTCAAATTGAAGGTGTTACAACCATACATAAATCCATCACATTTTAAATGAAATAAACTATACCATAGCCTACTAATATACAAAACCATACAATACAAGAGCTAAGATAATGATCCATAATACTATCTTGGCACTAGGCATTCAAATCACCACAAGTGTCATCAAAAGAACCGTAATAAGGACAAATAGTATCCAAATGGTGCTAAAATCCATGTCCAATGTCCATCATCAAATAAAAGAAATGAGTCAAGAGAAGAACTGCTATAAGAAAAGTTGGGCACTATAGTAAACGATTCAAGTATAGTAGATAAATCAAAGATGCATGTGTTACCTATTTGTTAATTATCATGCCCATTTTGTCCACACAAATTGGTGTAAGAAATGTCAACGGCCGTTCGTTCCGACATGGACACCACCCAAAATGAACGAGTTCTCAAGTGTAGAGATGACATCAAACAAATTTGAAAAAATCGATTCAAGTCAATTTATGCATATCCAATATCAATGAATGCAACTTGATAAAGTCAAAAATGACTGATTTTTTTCTCTTGGCGGAGGTTGAAATTAAAAAAGGCGCAAGTAATTCATTGTAGTAATATAAAGTAAATGATATTAATGGAACTCGGTACTCTGTTGGTCATGAAGGGAGTTTATTTAAGGAACGTTGCATTTTGTTGGCTATTGGTTTTATCAATGTGCATTGTTATATGTTCACAACCAAGTGAGGAATTTCATGGGAGAAATCATATTTCTTCTTCTTGGTTTTTAATTCGTCAATGTACGTTCTATTTTTAGAATGTGCAAATGGTGTTGTTGAGTTATGATTTTGTGTACAATATTCATCATCCTGGATTATGGCGGTGATGGGGAATACAATGATGCCCAAACCATACACTGGACATCCAATCAACGTTACACTATTGTCAGGAATAAAAAAAACATAGCGACAATTGATCAAGTGATGGGAGAAATAGAACAGCCCCTTAAACATCTTCGTTATTTTCCTCAAAGAAAACTAAATTGTTACAACTTACCGGATGTGCTGGGAAGAAATACATAATTCACAAGTGTTTTATGTACGGGAACTATGACGACCTCTTGTGACCACCATGATTTGAATAACTTATACATGTTAATTATTACGATAGTACTTGGGATATGATTACCAAATAATTTATTGTTGAGTTGTGGACCTTACTTACTTCACATCAGCATGCTTTAGTAACTTGTTTGAATACACAGTAACCGACATTGGTTGGCTAACCGACGTCGGTCACATGGGGACCGGTATCGATCAAGGCGAGTAGGAACCTATATCGGTTAGGGTAACCAGTGTTGGTTACCTGTGAGTGAAACTTTATATTTAAGTCACAGGAATTAGATCTAATCTTTGTTGTAAAGTGGATCTAATGGTTGTAAACTCATAGCTAAGGCATCCTAACTTTGTATATATATAAAGGCATGAGAATTAGGGTTTAGAAAGAAGTGAATTTTATTTTTTGAATGTAAGTTTCCTTGGAGAGAAAGAAAGAGTAGTCGGTGAGGAGAAATCATTGTACATCCTAAGAGGTATGAAAGACTTTAGATCTTCATTGTATTTCATCTGTAAAGCACTAAATAGTAAGATTGATTGTTTCTTGGTGGATGTAGCCCACACTAGGTGAACCACGTTATATCTGGTGTTATCTTTTTCTCTTGTTTTTTTATCTTCTGGTTGAATTTTTTGTTTATTTCTTGTATTCTTTGATTGATTATAGATATGGACAACATTGATTTATGGTTTAACCCCAACAACTAGTATTAGAGCTTTGTTCGGAGGTTTTATGTGTTGACAGGATTTACTCTTTGAGGGTTTTCTGATTGAGTGGAGCTTAGCATTGGAATAAGATAGAAAATATAAAGTAGAGAAATTTGACAACCGTAATTATAAATTATAGAAGATGCAGGTGGAAGATTATATGTATTAGATAGATTTATTTTTACCGGTGGATGAGAAGGTAAGACCTATAAAGATGATTGATGAAGAATGGAAAATTCTTGATAGAAGGGCTATGGGATCTCTAAGATTGATCCTGAAAGCATCTATAGCTTCTAATATAATAGAAGAAGAAACCACGGTAGATTTAATGAAAGCTTTAGAAAACTTATATGAAAATCCAAGTGCATCAAATAAAGTTTATTTGATGAAGAAATTATTTAATTCTAAAATGCAAGAAGGCGGATTTGTGTCTAATCATTTGAATGATTTATGTTCTATTATTAATCAATTAAAACTAGTTAATATTCAGTTTGATGATGAATTGAAAGCAATGTTATTCTTATTCTCTTTGCCAGATAGTTGGGATAATTCAGTAATGTCTGATAGTAATACAACATCTATTTCGAATATTCTAAAATTTGATGACGTTGTTAGTATAATCCTAAATGAATAAATACAAAGGAGAATTATAGGAGAATCATCATCTAGGAATGCTTTGAATGTGTAAAGTAGGGGGAGATCGAAAGAGAGATCCAAGAGCAAGAAGAATGAGAGAACAAAGAATGGAAGATCTAGATCCAAAGTGAGAGATATAATATGTTAGAATTGTGGAAAGAGAGGACATGCAAAGAAGGAATGTTGGTTCAACGAAAACAAAGATAATTTACTAGAAAAAGGTAAAGAAAAAGGAAAATAGGAAAACATTGAAACTAAGGTAATGCAAGATGACCTTATCCTCTCCTTGGATAATAAAGTAGAATCATGGGTTTTAGATTTTAGAGCCTCTTTCTATGCTACCCATAATAAGGGTTATTTCATAAATTATGTTCAATTTGTAATTTTGGACATGTTTATTTAGGAGATGATGAACCATGCATGATTACTAGTAAAGGTGATGTACATCTAAAACTAGAGAATGTAAATACATGGATATTGAAAGATGTGAGGCATGTGCCAAGCCTCAGGAGAAATCTAATTTTTGCAAGGAAATTAGGATAAATTGGATTCATGGTTATATTCACATCCAAGTCTTGGAAAGTTTCCAATGGAGCCCTAGTTGTGGCAAGAGGAAAGTAGGTAGGAACATTGTATTTGTCTCCTCTTGTTATTGATTCCTTTTCTGTGCTATCTACTTCAATTTCAGATGCAAACATGTGGCATTATCAGCTAGGCCATATGAGTGAAAAATGAATACATCTCTTAAAGGAAAACGTAAGTTATCAAATTTGAAACATGTAGATCTTGATTTATGTGAGCATTGTATGTTCAGAAAGAAGAAGAAAGTGAGTTGGAACAAAAAATAAGGATAATAAATTAGATCTTGTTTATACATATGTATGGGGACCATCTCAAGCGGATTATGTTGGAGGATCCCAATATTACGTGACTTTCATTGATGATGCTACAAGAAAGGTATGGATTTAATGTATTAACAGAAAATCTAATGTTTTTGAGAATTTTAAAAGATGGAAAGCCCTTTTGGAAAATGAAACAAACTTAATATTAAAATTCCTTAGATCTGACAATGGTGGTGAGTACTATAGAAATCCTTTTAATGATTAATTTTCAGTGAATGGAATATGCAGAGAAGAATAATTCCTAGAACTCCAGAGGAGAATGGAGTTATTGAAAGAATAAATAGAACAATCATGGAATGTGCTAGGAGCATGAGACTACATGTCAGTTAACCTTTGAAGTTTTGGGCAGAAGCAGTAGATACAACAGTATAATTGATTAACCATGAGCCTTAAAGTGCACTAGATGGTGGAATAGTAGAGGAAGCATGGACTAGAAAAGAGGTAACTCTTTCTTTTCTTAGAGTATTTGGTTCAGAAGATTTTTTGCATGTTGATAAGGAAAATAAGAAGAAATTATATGCTAAATCAAAGAGATGTACTTTCATTGGTTATGGTTCTAGTGATTTTTTATTCCAGTTTCAGGATTTAGAAGATGCTAAGATTGTTAAGAGCTGTCACATTGATTGGAATGAAAAGAGAATGTACAGGGATCAAATTGTGGTACTCAAGAATGAATCAAGTGAATACTTTGTTGAAAAATCTGCATTCTCGGATCTAAAATCAAAATCCACAGACATTGGCGTCAGTTAGATGAACCGATGTTGGATACAGAAGAATCGGATTTGTTTACAAGAAACCATCATTAGTCACTGTTAGAGGATTGATAGGAATGTGCAACATGCACAAGATGAGCCCCAGTTACCCCAAATCTCAGTGAGAAGGTCAAAAAGGGTAAGTAAACCCCTAGAAATATTTAGTCCTTCATTATCTTGTTAATTATTGATTGATAATGGTGAACCCGAGTGTTTTGAAGAGACAATGCAACAGGATACCCGTGTGTAGTAGGGAAAATGACATGGATGAGGAGATGTACTCCTTGGAAAAGAATCACATATGGGATTTAGTCAAGTTTCCAATAGGTAAAAGGACATTGTAGAACAAGTGGGTTTACAGGATCAAGGAGGAAGAGGCTGGAAATAAAAGATACAAGGCAAGAATTTTGGTAAAAGGATTTACACAGAAAGTAGGTATCGACTTTGGTGAGTTTTTTTATCATGTAGTTAAGATGACTTCCATACATATTTTTCTAAATTTATTTGCAGCAGAATAATTACATTTTGAAGAGCTTGATGTTAAGACAACTTTCCTTCAAGGTGATTTGGAAGAAGATATGTATATGAATCAACCACTTCGGTATGGAGTCAAGGGTAAGGAGATCTTTGTGTGCAGATTGAAAAAGAGCCTATATGGGATGAATAAATATCCAAGGTAATGGTATATGAGGTTTGATAGTTTCATGTATGATCATGGTTATATGAGATGTGGATCTCACCATTGTGTTTATTTCAAGAATCTTGAAAATGAGAGTTATATTATTTTTTTATCGTATATGGATGATATGGTTATTGCAGGATCTAGTATGCAGGAAATTGATGAACTTAAATAAAATTTAGCTCATTTGCAACGAAGGATTTGGGAGATGCAAATAAAATCCTTGATATGTAAATTCACAGAGACATGAAGAACAGGGAGTTGTATTTTTTGCAGGAGGATTATATCAATAAGGTGTTGAAAATATTTAAAATGCAGGATGAAAAACTTGTAAGGACACCTATGGCTAGAAACTTCAAATTTAGAAAAGATCAGTGTTCTTCATCACATGAGGAGGTTGAGTACATGGCATGAGTTCTATATGCTTCAACAGTCGGAAGTCTTATGTATGTGTTGGTTTGTACCAGAACAGACATTACACAGGTAGTGGGAGTTGTGAGCATATTTATGGCCAATCCAGGTAAAGAGAATTCAAAAATAGTCCAATCGATTCTCAAGTATTTGAGAGAGACATCCAGCATGTAGTTATGCTATGGAGGGTCAGATACTTCTTTACGTGACTATGTTGATTTAGACATGGTTGGAGATTTGGATGGTAAGATAAGCACTACTGGATATGTTTTCAAAGTAAGTGGGACGAAGTTAGCTAGATTTTGAGATTGCATAAGGTTTTGGCATTGTATACTACAGAGGAAAATTATGTTGCAACTACTGAGGGTAGAAAAGAGATGATTTGGATGAGTAGGTTCATGGGAGAATTGGGAAAGGAACAAGTAGATTATAGATTGTATAATAACAGTCAATGTTTGATTCATCTGAGAAAGAACTCAGTGTTTCACTCCATAACGAAACACATTCAGTTGAGATATCACTTCATATGGTAGGTGTTGGAGAATGAGAAGTTGAAGTTGGATAAAATTCATACTAATCATAACCCTACGGATATGGTAACGAAAACATTGGAAAAGGAGAAGATGGAGATTCACTCTACTTATGTTCGTATTCGAGTTTGATACTTAAAGAGGGAGAAATGAGCTAAGGAGAAAGGATTCAAGGATGGAGTTGTACATACAGTGAAATAATTTATCTCCAAGTGGGAGACTATTGGAGTTTAATTGCTTCACATTAGCATGCTTTACTAACTTGTTAGAATACCCAGTAATTGGCATCGGTCACATGGTGATGGTATCAATCAAGTCAAGTAGTAACCAACATCGGTTAGGGTAACCGGTGTTGGTTACTTGTGCGTGAAATTTTATATTTAAGTCACGTGAATTAGATCTAATTTTTTTTGTAAAGTTGATCTAATGGTTGTAAACGCATAATTAAGGTGCCCTAAGTTTGAATATGTATAAATGCATGAGAATTAGGGTTTAGAAAGAAGTGAATTTCACTTGTTGAATGTAAGTTTCCTTGGAGAGAAAGAAAGAGTAACTGGTGAGGAGAAAACATTGTACATCCTGAGAGGTGCGGAAGATTGTAGATATTCATTGTATTTACTTTATAAAGCACTGGATAATAAGATTGGTCATTTCTTTGTGGATGTAGCCCACACTGGGTAAACCACGTTATATATGGTGTTATATTTTTCTCTTTTTCATTTATCTTCTAGTTGAATTCAGTGTTTATTATTTGTATGCTTTAATTAATTATAGATTTAGACAATAGTGGTTTACGGTTTAACCCCAACATTTATTTTCATTGCAAGTAGAAATTTAATCAGAATTTGTGTTACTCGGAGCGCGGATTATACTCCTTTCATTTCAGTGCTAGATCTTTGTATCATCGACTCATCCATATATCCTACAGTAACATTGGATAAATACCTACTGCTTTTACTATGGACATATTATGGGTCATTGTCAAACTCAACTCTAAGGTAATCCTTCTATTCATCTATATTTGGCATCCTCTAAAATTTTATATATTCCTTATACAACATATCTCAATTGTCCAAGTGTTATAATAAATTTCTGGAATGAATTGGTTAGGTTAGGGTTGTGTGCAGATATTGCAAGGACAAGTTTGATAGGATTTGGGACTTCACTAAAAAATCAAAAGATTTGATTTATACATCAAAAAACATAGATAATGTTGATTCAGCTCTTGAATTTGAAATACCTTCCTCCGTGCTTAGCATTGCCTGGTGACATCTAGAAATAACAACATGAAATCTATGATATGGAATTGCAATGTTGAACAACCTGGTGATTATTTCCTACTATTATGCTTTATCGAGACACATAAACAAAGCCATAATTCAGTTCGCGAGTTTGACTTATCTATACCCAGTGTGTAGGAGTACACTATACAATTAACCAAATAAAATGCTATCTCTGAGCAGTGTTGGGAAGCGTTATCACTTACCTTCCTAGGACTAGAGCAACCCCCTGAATCAGAAGGGAGGATCCAAATAAAAAATGGAGGTGAATTGAAGGCCTAGAAACATTGTGGAAGTGAGTTTTGAAGATTCAGGGAAGATTTGGAGAGTTTGGAGCAGTTTGATCAAAAATAGGGTTCACAAGCCTAGGAAGTGCACAAGTCAAAACAAACTGTTGAGCTTCCAAAGGTGATTCCGAGAGCTCCGGATGGAGTTCGGAGCAAAAAAAAACATAGTAGGAAAGGGAATTCCAAGCTCTACAAGATGGTGAAATTAGTTTTTTCACAACACTTTGGCGCAATGGTTTTACAAGCAGTTTTTCTCATGCATAGGTGGAGTACCATACCAAAAATCGCTTTTTTTAGGGATAAAATAGAGGGATCAAGACCTGAGACCCACAAAATTGGATTCAAAATACCATTTCCAGTCAAGGACATATAAAATTTCATCAAAAAAATCCATCGGGAGCTCAATATATTGCCGTCGCAAGTTGTCCTCAAAGTTCGGGAGTTAGTCAAGTTGTCAGCTCCAGGAGCTTGGCGGGATTTTGTGTCCCTGACATCCCTCAAGGTCAAGGACATCAAGGTTGGGAAAATGTGAGGAAGCACGTGTAAACCCACATATGACCTCCAGGATCGCCAGTTCAGCCCCCATGTGCTTGCAGGAGCTTAAAACCTTCACTGTCGTATCTCCGCCACGTGTCATCACTTGAAGCGCCTTGGAATTTGATGTCCCTCATGTCCCTTTGAGGTGAGGGACATCAAACATGGAAAAATGCGCCCAGCCCCTAAGGAGACTCCTGGTCACTCATGTGACCTCTTCAAGAGCGAATTTCCAACCCCCAGGTGCTTGCCAAGCCTTCATTCTCAACCGTCAGATCTCTGCCACGTGCCATCGCCTTGATCATCATGGAAATTGATGTCCCTCGCATCCCTTTGAGGTGAGGGACATCAAGGACATAAAAATGCGCCCAGCACCCTTCTGTGCATTTTTTGAAAAATTTAAATCTGACACTTAGCCGTTATTTCCCCCCATTCCTTCTTCATAGTTCACCCTGCCATTGCTCTGTAACTTGTCAACCATTGCTCTGCTCACACCCAGTCCACCATTGATGCTTTGAACCAGATCTAGCACAAAAAATAAACACCCAAATCCATGAAAATACACAAGTTTTAGGGGAAGGATTTATCAAAGGTGTTGAGGAAATGAAGAACAAAGAGAAAATGAAGATTTTTTGCAGATAACCATGAAGTCACCCAATAAAAAAATCTTCATATCTTGCAAGATACAATTTGGATTGAGGTGTCGTCTTTTGCAGACTTAAGATGATCAAGATACAATAAACGGGAGGTCAAATGGTGCCCTGAATCATTTGTTCTAAAAAAAATCCCATTTCATGCCCTAGCTCACATTTGTTGGATTTCCCAACAATCTGATAGTCCGATCAAGCTAAAAAACTTGCCCACAGACTCCTAATGAAAAACCTATCGCAATGGAGTTGTTTTCTTCACGAACGGAGACAAAAACCAGACCTACAAATTTTGAGCTCCATTAATGGCTGTCATGGCAGCTCCGTGCTCGAAGCCACTGCCAGGTGAAAATTTTAAATTTTATTTCCAATCATTCTAGTGGGCAAAATTATGTGAAATTTCTGAGGATGTGATCGCGAAGATGAGCGAGTCCAAAAAATATGTTCTGTTGCAAACCAAGTAGTGGAAATCCACTTTCTAAAAATAGTAAGTTTTCCTATACAGACTTGTCTATGTTTGGAAAGTCATCATCAAAAGCAGCTATGACAAGGGTAGTGCACATTGAAGATCACCAGGAAGTCAAAATGATTGTCATAGAGAAAATAGTGAAAATGACCACTTACTAAAAATAGTAAGTTCCCTAT
The DNA here is from genome assembly GCA_019776745.2 of Taxus chinensis. Lineage (NCBI taxonomy): Eukaryota > Viridiplantae > Streptophyta > Pinopsida > Cupressales > Taxaceae > Taxus > Taxus chinensis. Next base: position 655,430 of record JAHRHJ020001897.1, read on the forward strand.
ATGGGTGTTTACTAAAAATAGTAAGTCAACCCAAGAAGTGGTCAAGGCGAAGGTAGTGTGCACAGGATTGAATGAAGAACTTCATCACATCAAGATGGTCAAGAAGAAGCAAGAATCACCTCTTACTATAAATAGTAAGTCTCCCATGTGGGTACTCGCTATCAACAGTAAATTCATACTCAAGGGGTAGTTTTGGAACAATGGGACATAGAGTGATGATCATTCAGGTCAATACCATCATTTAGGATCATCCATGGGCATTGCTCATAGGGAATTTGAGACTCATCTCAGAGAATTCAACAATATCTCTCGACACTCACTTCATGGCTTGAGTTGCAGGAGTATCTTGTGCGGGGTGGAAGTTGCGGTCATCAGCAGAACCATTCAGCAGTGTTTTTAAACACTCATTCCAAAGAATCTATGAACTAATTTGAAGGAGTTCCACACGAGTTTGAAGATTCGTAGTTTCATCTCATTAGGGCTTTCCATCAACGAGGATCATCGGAATTCATCAGGGGCAACATCTTCATCTTCTTCTTCTCTCTCTCTTCTCTTCATACCCCCAACTTTCTCTCTCTCTCTCAATGTTCTAATTTAATTTTTGGGGTTGCACTTTTTCATGTATTAATGTTCCTAATGTAATGTAAGTCACCTTTATGTTATAAAAAGGGACTTAATATTTTCCTAGGGAGTTGAAAAGCTTTAAGTTTTGTGAGGACATATGAAAAGCCATTGGGGGGTAGATGATGATTCACTTCCCATTCTATAAATTGTAAAGCCATTCCCATTTCAAAGGGTTGGTGATCGATTTTGTAGACTCAAGAGTGCATTGAGAGAACAAAGGAGATAGCCAAATTCTTCCATTCCCCTCATTCTCAAATTTCCTCCATTTCCCCACTATGTACAACTTCGGTTTGAGCAATCAATACAAGGAGTTTCTAGCTTTCTTTGAATAAGGTATTTCAAGATGCTTTATGCTCATCAAATTATATTTGGTCTTATTGCTACTTGCAGAGTTGTTTCCTCTTAATTTAGTGCATGTGATGAAGTTTCTAACTAGTGTGTGTAGGAATCTGATTTTCTACCTGCAACATTAGTTCCCCTACCTCATATTCTCACTCCCTTTCCCACTTCTAGACAAATTCCTCTCTAGCAAGCAATTGCTAGCTTTGCTGCAGGGTCAGTGGAGTGCCCCTGTTGGATCCCCAGCCGCAAGACCACTAGGAAAAATCCACCTTTTTTACTCGTGCATGCATATACGGTAGTTGCAGCGGTTAAGTAGAGGGACTTAAACTCCCAGAGCATTGGCAAGAAACCCACAAATGTTTCCCGGATGATTTTTCTCACCAACAAGTATCACTAATTTTGTATAGAAAAATGGAATTACGAAGGGATGGGATCTAAACTTTTCTCTGGATCCTACCAGTCAATCGACAATGGGACCTGTTCTAAGTGCAGGTGAAATCTACTGATTTAACAACCTACTTATTAACGGAACACACACTCAAGATGGTTCGTATTGCTTCAAGTTTAGATTTAAAATGCTTTTTGAGGATAAAAATCAATATTTTAATCGCCTACAATACCTAAGTAATTGTTATAAATTAATTAATTTTAATTTTTGACAGTGAATGTACTTGGCAGCAACTAAATCTAGAGCACGAGTGGACAAGTGATCCTTACCTACCCACAAAAATATTCTTGGGATTGGGGTGAATCGCAGTCAAGACTCATCACCAAGGATTATTTCAGTGCAAGTTTTCTCCCCTAAAAAAGGATTTTGATGTGATTATGGTTATTCGTAAAACGTTATGCATATAAGCCAAACAAGCATAAGCATAACATACAGAAATCTCTTGGGAAAGGGACTGAAGAGCACCATACCTTCATGTTTCGGAAACCTCCATGTTCTTGTTAAGTTTTCAGTAACAAATGCCTTGTTTGTTTTATCTTCTTTTAATTTTTTAGCTTGTTGTAAGTGTTTTTCACCTTTGATTCCTAAAACGTTTGTGATTTTGTTCCTGCTAACAGAAATTTAGCAAGAAATACTCTCACTGTTCCAATACCAGAGGTTCTAGCGAATTTACCAAAAATGAAGGAATTGTAAGTATATACGCATGCCCAGATCCAAAATTTTGTTTGTATTACCAAAATTTAATCTGATTTCAAATATGGGTATACTTCTTAACTATTTCAAGAAAATATCTTCTTAAAATTAAGGAATTTGGCAGAAAATAACTTAACCAGATCAGTATTAATTCATCTAACCAATAAATAGCGAAATGGAGAACTATTTCTCAGGTAAAGAGTTTCCAGTCTCTAAGCAAAGACAAATCTCGTTGTGTGGAGGCATTCTTTTATTATATGTTTGTGTTATTTATTGTAGCATTGATGGTAATGAGACCTGACGCCACTTGCAATATTTCGCTAATCAGAATTGCGATTGTGACACTTCAGTTATAAAATGTAGACAAGAAAATCCCTTGGACGTGTTATTATCAATAGGATGAACAAATCTAGCTTGGCTGGTTGAATATGCAGGGAAACCAGAAACAAGGGATCGAAAGCTTACAAAAGTATATGGATGCTGATCATTATATCCATGTGAGCCTATTTCGCTAGTTTGTGGAATACTAAAACAACATATTCCTATGAACTTTTGACTGATTACAATAAACTTGCACAAAAGTGCTAAATATCCATTGTATTAATTCTTCATATAGCAAGATAGTTTAAGTCAAAATAGATGAATAATCAATAATCATTCTATGTCCAGCCTTCATATTTTTCTATACTCCTAAGTACATAATGAGGGCTATATGGTTGACAAATTCTGCAAAGAAGAAATTTTAATAAGGAATATAAAAGAACTCAATATTTATAAACATAAAATAATTAAATAATTCACAACTATAGAGAAATTATTATATATAATTCAGAAAAAATATAGATCAACACAATCATTATCAAATAATTCACCTATCACAAGTATTTATGGATTTTCATGTCTACATACTTTTCTAAAGTATAGATAATTACTAAAAATAGAACTACTTTTTCAATAATAATCTTATCTAATTTTGAACCATGTGTAGCCATAACATACTTTTAATCTCTTTTTAAAATATCCTAACAAATCTAGTAATAACTACAGCCATTGCAATGTTTTTTCTATTGTTAATTATATTAAAATTTAATAATAATAATTAGCTCAACAACAATTAACCAACATTCTCCCCCTTGATGTGGACTAAGAACTTCATCTCAAAGATTTAAAAAACTGCACTTTCGCAACAACTTTAGTGAAGATATTTGCAACTTATTATTTAGTGTTTATATATTCGACATTATTTCTTTCTTCTAAACAAAATGTTGATTGAAATGGTACTTTAAATCAAAATACTTGAACCTGCTATGATGGATTGAATTCTTGGATAATTTGATAGTACTTATTTTAGCACAAAAAATAATTGTAGGTTGAATTTGTTTCTCCCCAATTTATTTTGAAACTTTTTGAATCCATAATGCTAATGGGGTTGCTTCAAATTACATTAAAAATAAACACAATAATAAATTGATCATCTTATTCATTTAAGTCTCTTACAAATCTATAATTTAAGAGAGTCCTATTTAAATTAGGAGGTTGGTTTAACTACACACGGCATAAAATTTGGTGGGTGCTCATAACAAGTACCCACAAACTATCTACATGAGATCCTATATCAAAATTGATAACCCAATAACAATAACAAATATAGAAAATATACTTTAAAAAGTAAACGGTTAGAACAATTATATCATTAATATTTAAACCAATGAATATGAAATAGTTTAATGACATAAGTATTACATAAATTTTTAATACATTCAGATTTATTTCCTAACTTGAAAAAAACATATATAAAGTTCAGTGGATTAATTTAATATTTCTTTTGAAGAGAGCACCATCAATCAGCACATATGGAATAGAATGCAACCTCATATGTCACCTTATTTCTTTGTTCAAATCTAGAGGGTATGCTCCAGAGGAAAGGAATGTGATCATTTCCTTCATCCAGCTGCACATGCCAGAATCTTCATTCTGCTCAGGTTCAGCGCATGCGAGTTCTTCATCAAGGAATAATGAAGTACTGGGTTCAGTCTTTGCATCCTTGGCAAGATGCTTGCAAAGCGTGCTACCTCTAACCATTTTGGTGCATTTGATAGTCACATCAAACTCCATGATTTTGGTAACCTATATTTATCTTTTCTTAGTGATTTTTTCTCCCATGATGAATTCTCTAACACGAGACTGATAAAATATCACCTTGACATGGTTTTTGGAGAGCATAATTTTGAATTTATTGAGCGCATGCATGATGACATAGACCTTTTTCTCCATGTGACAATATTTCAATTCAGAATCCTTTAGTTTCTGACTGAAAAAATCCACTGGATGCTTTAGTGTTTGTCCATTTTCTTGTGTCAAGACAACAACAACACTTACATCAGCTCCATAAGAATAAAGGATGAAATCCTTTGAGTAATCCGGATTAATGAGTGTTTGTGTGCAAGAAATTTCTTTCTTGATCTTGTTAAATCTCTCTTTTCCTTCTACTATCCATTTAAAGACTATATATTTCTTGAGCATGAGGGTGATGGGCCTTACTAGTCCTACAAAGTTATGGATAAACATCCTAACAATATTGATTTTACCTAGGAATGATTGCAAAACCTTCTTTTGTGCTAGCAAGGTGAGAGCAAGGATAGTTGAGATTCGCTCAGGATCAATTACAATGTCATACTTTAGAACTACATGTCCCAAAATATTCCCCTGTGCCATGGAAAAATTACACTTTCTGGGGTTAAGAGATACCCCAAAGTCTCTGCATCTCTCAAATACTTTCTCCAGATGTGTCATATGATCTGCACTCTACTTTGAGAAGATATTAATTTCATTCAAGTAAACTAGGATGAACTTGTTGATATATCTTTTGAAGGCAATTTCCATGGCATGCTGAAATTTTCAGCCTGCATTTGATAGACCAAAGGGTATCTTCTAGTATGCATATGTTCCCCATTTGGTTGTAAATGTTGTTTTGAATTAATCCTCTTCCTTGACCATGATCTTATTGAATTCAGAATAACAATCCAGCATGGAGAATCTTTACACATGAATCACAATCTATAAAATATTCTCCAGTGAAGGAAAAGGATAATGATCCTCTAGGGATGCCTTATTCAAATATATGAAATCAACGCAGAGCCTAATTTTACCATTCTTCTTAGGCACTGGAACAAGATTTGCAAAACGAGTACTTGATAGGGAATATTATCTTCACTTCAATGAGTTTGGATAACTCCTTCCTCGTGAGGGGCTCTATTTTTGGATTGATTGGTCTTTGTTTTTATCTTATGGGCTTGATATTAGGATCAAGGTAAATGGAGTGTTAAGTAACACTTGAATCAAATCCTTTGAGGTATTCATACTACCATGAAAATATATCATTGCATCTCTGATAGAGAGAGAGATGAAGATATTCTTTTCATCATGTGCACAATCTTTACTGAGTAGCAACTCCTTGTTGTGTGTAATAGTAACTAGAGTACAGTATGCCACATGCATATTCTTATCTTTACCCTTAAACACATCATCAAGGTTGAACATTTTCTCTAAGGTGATTAGCCCTTTAGGAAACTTTTTTGTCTTGAGTTGAATCACTTAGTCACCATAGTTGTCATGTAATTCAGCTTGCATGCTTGAAGAGAACTTAGATTCATTTTGAATTAACTCAATAATTTACGCATCATTTTCAAACACTTTCCACCTAACATCATTGTCTGGAATAGATGGCTTGATCACTATTTTGATATGGTGTACATTCCCTCTAATAAAACCCTTAGCATGTGAGAACTAAGAACCAAGTGTGGCCATCTGGTCTACTTCTTTGTTTATCTTTCTTGGCACCATCTACAAATTTAGAGCATTAAATCCCTCAAGGAGGTCCCAAAATCTATGTTTATAAGATTTGAGAAGCTTATTCTTTACTATGAACTTGTTAGTAACCTGATGGATGACCAATTATGTGTCTCCAAAAATATTTAGTGCCTTAATCTGTGTTTTCTTAGCAATAAGAAGACCATGCACTAATGCTTCATATTCTACTACATTATTAGAGCATGCAAACTGCAACTTGTATGCATGAAGAAGAAATTCTCATCCTTAGGATAAATGAGAAACAACACCCACACCCATGCCATTCTTACTTCCAGAGTCATCAAAATACAACTTCCACAGACCAAATTTATCTTGATTTTTCTTGAGTGTGCATGGCATCACAACTTCTTCTTCAATGATACAGTAAGTACCAAGGCTAGGTTCAAAGGATTTAATTTCTTTAGCATATGGATCAAACTTGTGATGTATGTTAGTCCATTAATCTAACAATAGATCAGGTATGGAAGGAGAAATAGGTTGTTCTTATGAAACTGAAAATTTTTCTTGGCCTTCTTGGATTAGGAAATTATCTTGGAAAGGGGATGGGTCATATGACTCAACATGATAGGAAAATATTGGCTCAGTGTGTATGGTAAAATGAGTACCATACCTTGTTATTAATAACATATGAGACCAATCAGAATATAAGTAACCACCCACTTTAGTAGTGAAATATCTTGATAGACACAAGGCAAAAAAAGGAGGTAGGTCAATGATAGACACATCTTGAGTTATAGTAATACTTGGACATGCATGGAGGGTTAACTCAAGATCCTTAATGACTCCTAGAATGGTGAAAATTGAGCCATCAAGTTGTAAGACTCCTTTGGACATAGGGATATACTTAAGGCCTAAGACATCAATAATTTTCTTTGGCATAATAGAAGTGCTAGCACCTGATTTAATCATACAATTGTGCACAAGATGTTTTCCTATGATCAAGGACATATAAAATGGTGGGGTTTTGACAAACTTACTTACTTTATTCTCCTCTCCTTGACATATATTGATAGTATCATGATGCTTTTGGATAACTGGATCAGTGCACGCAGGATTTATGCCATAGATTCATGCAATAGGTCACACTGAGATCGAATAGCTAGGGCATCCCACATTGTGATGTTTGCATTGGTCTTCTTTATTTGATCCACAATGTTAAATGAAAGGCCAATTGATTTTTGTATTTGAGGTAGAGCAGCATCTTTTCTCAATTTTTCATGTGTGGAGGTGAGGACCTTTGCTTACATAGGGGCTTGACCTACCAAAGGAGGGGCACACACTAATTCTATAGAAGCATAGCGTGGAACCTCACGTGTAGGAACTTGCATGCCATGACTATTAGGTTGATGAGATACATCTCTTTTCTTATGAGGATTGTCTAGTGTGATAGAAATTGAAGGTTGTCTGCCGGATTCAAGCATTCTCTTTCTGTATCTTGTGTTATCAGCAACCTGGACGCGCAGCCTATTTGGATTTTCCACAACTTGATTGATCATATAGAAATCCTTAGTGCCAAAGAACATGAGATTGGCCTCAAAAGAAACTTTTGGAACTTCTTAAATTTCATATTCATGCACACTAGTGGAAGGTTCATAGTTTGAAGCATTATGGATCATGTAAGCTTGTGCACATAAGGCATTTACTCAATGATACTGACTATGAAGCATATTGCAAGAAAACCACCATTCTAGCTTTTGAGCCATATTGTTCTGCATTGGGACTAGTGTTTGGCTTGCGTTGGGCACTGGAAGGGGTTACATAGGAGGGAATACTTATAATGGAAGGTGTGTGCTAGCATGTCATCTGTCATTTTGTTGGTTTTTCCCATATCTTTGATTTAAATATTTATTTATGAATAATTAGTGGCTTTGATTATACCATTGATTAGAATTGTTTCTAAAGGCTTGCACTTACTATTTTTCTAAAGATATGACTTTATTGGATAAATTCCTAATTAGGGCTTTTCTCTTCATCTTTCTTCTACTACATGGGAGAATAAGATGTGGATGCAGTGGGTTAATTTCTCTGCTCGAGAATAGGGGCAATAGAAGGTTGGGGCACTTGAGACATTTCATGTAATAAGGGCATAGGTGGTCTAGGAGCTAATTTTCCTTCCTAAATAAGACTAATTTATTCCCATATTACAATATTATAAGAAACTAGTAAGGTTCTCCCCCCATAGATTGAATCATGACTGAAATTCCACTATTCAAATCCTTCAGATAATATAAGAAAGCATGTTGGATTGTAGGTCTTACCACTTGAGGAATTTTGTCTCAAGTCTTCTGAAAGATAATCTTGAAATCATTCATTTTCTCATTGGGTGATCTTTTAGTTATCAGTTGCTCCACCAACGACAGGTGATCTGACTTATTTTCAAAGTAGTTGCAAAGAGTTGTTCCAAGATCATCCTAGCTGGTAATAGATGTGGGTCTTAGACTTCGGTACCACTAGAGGGATTTTCCTTTAAGTGAAGATGATAGTAGCCTGACTGCTACATCATCATGCATGATCAAATAAATAGAGCACGCATTTGCTACATCTTGGATGTGCTCAAAAGGAGTGATTTAGTTCTCACCGGTAAATTATGGAATACTCTTGAGTGCAACTACTAGCATATCATGTTGTGCATTCAAAAGGATAGTAATTCCACCAATGAAGTTGGAAAATTTTCTTTAATGTGGTGGAGCTATCATGACAGGTTGTGCAGGCTTTCCAAGAGGATTAGAATGTGTGCAGTGTGTTGGAGATGGAGAATCATATGCATTAGTTCTCTTGGTTGTTATTCTCGGAGATAGTTGGAGGTATTTGAAAGACTATTCAACTACTATGCACTTTTTCTAGTATGTATATTTCTCATGAAAAAGCACTTGGAATGCTAAAACAATGGATTTACGTGTTGAGAGTCACCCGATGTGTTGAAACAAGCCTCCAAAATCTTGAAATCACTAATTCACACACTATAACTTAGCAATGATGAAATTTAAGCTTTCAATACTTGTCCCACCAGGTGTAGCAGGAAATATTGGAGCTCAAACTTGCACCCATCCCATATCAAGTTGAGATTGCTTGTTGAGGCAATATAGGACTATCTCCAAGTTGTGGGACCTTGCGCACTTGAGATGGACCTCTCAGAGAAGGCCAGTTCCTCTACCTATTTATGTTTCTACATATACTATTAATTTTGAAATCAAATCCTAAACTAATGATTCCAAGGTAATGGAGTTAGAATGCTATGTAAAAATGGAAAACTAATCTAAGGGATTTGATATCACCAGAAAGAAGGGGGATGAACACCAACAACTTTAAGTGAATACAAAGGAAGATATGGCATGGAGAGGATAGACACATGTATCAAATTCAAAACATGGTTACGAACTCATTTTCATGGGGCACAATTAGAAAAGGAACCTGCAAGGGATGTAGGGAATCACAACAAACACACAATGTAAAGGAAATTTAGGGAAAAAGAATAAAATATGGAAGATAATATCCATAAAACTAAGCTTTTATTACTTCCAAAAATGCACATCCGATTACAATGGATTATGAGGCTGATATCCACATGCAGAGAACTAGATCTAAAGGCCTGCAACTTAAAGGTAAGGTAATATCTATATACTATTTTTACAAACTGAAAGATTCCAACCATCTACAATGAGAAATACTCTACAATGTATAGAAGAAGGAGAGAATGGGATGAGAAAGAAGAGGGAAATTCATATTCAAAAGTTTAACCACCAACAATGAACAATAATTACCTATAAATGTACCTACAAGGATGTGATATCCACCTCCCAATATTTTTTTTACTTATGGAAGAAGGAATGAGAGAAAATCAGATCAAATCTGGGTGGTTGAGCTAACTGAATATGTGTATTAATGGTTTGAGTAATTTTTTCTTGCTTCTCACCTACAAAATTCCACCAAAATATTATTTTAAAAATTCTAATGTGTAGCCCACATCACCAGCTTCCAATGAGCCCCAAAGGTCCCGAATTTGAACTCTGCAGCAAAATTTATGACGTTATGAAGTCTGTAAGGAAATCTGGACACACAATGACATGTGGCTCGTGCCAACTAGCTGAAGGGATTAGTAAACTGTTAACATTTTTTTATCATTTCTATCATGTTTTGTGTTTTTATTATTCACAAGGATTGAATGCCATGTTGGTGCGCTTTGATAGGTTGCTCATAGTACACTCAGGTTTGACAAGTTGCCACGTGGCATAGTAACTGTAGCAGGAGAAGGTGTGAGGCACGAGTAAAAGAAAGCAGCACAAAAGGGGAAAGTAAGAGACATACACGTTGAACATTACGCGTGGGGTAGAAATGGAAGCATACTTATATGAGACAAATATGTTGGAAAGGCTTGAGCATTAAAAGATTGATGTGCGGCAGTAGGAAAGAAAGGGCATGGAAGAATCCACTAGGGACTTAGCCAATTTCAGAAGGCAAGTCAAGAGTGCATGCGAAGGATGTGTAAATTGTTAGAAGGAAGGTGGGTGCACAAGGAGCACATGTGAGGGAAATGGAAGAATATATGGAAATGAAGAAGGAATGTGGAAATCGCATGAGGGGAGAAGAGTGTGTGAGGGCGCACTTGGAATTACAACCAAGGAAATTGTGCCAAGGAGGTAACTAGAGTGCATGTAGCCTGTAATATTGAACTTCAGAGCCAAAATGGGGATGTACATTGTCAAAATAACTAGGGGATTTATTTTAGGCAACATGATTCTAAGTTATGATGGAATGAAAGTGTGAGATTCATATGTCAATGCCATCTACATGCCTATAGGTGGTCTTTTGTATTTGTAATGAATTTTATCATTAATATAAGAATCCATGAAGTGCTCTTGAAGCTATTTAAACTCTGAATGTGATCTTGGGAATGGTTTTGATTTAATTTATAGTTAAAGAGATATAAGAACACTAAAAATAGAGTATTGAAATTTACTCAGATAGTGTCAATGGCTGTATGATCTATAGATAGAGAAAATTGTGATTTAAAAATGTGATAAAGAAACAAATTATCTTTCTCAATTGTGTTGATTGATCATTAAATATTTGGATAGGTTTGTAACAATGTGTAAATTCATCACAACTTATGCATGATGTTGGAAGTCACGGGTACAGAATGGTACAAGGTCATAAAAGAAAGTTCTAAGGTATATAGATCTGTAATGAAGTTAATCAATATATGAAGGAAATAATTAAGGTGATTTCACCTCTTGAAGTTCATGATCAAATGAACTTAGTATTGGATAGATTTTTCTATTGCAAGTGTTCTGAAATATACATTATACATTAGACATGAACAGCTACAGGTGGTGTAATAGGTTGAGAAGTATTTCAATATTGTTATCATGTGAAGGTAATAAATTGCTCCTAGAGATCAATATGAAGAATAAAGTGTCTCTAAAGAACAATCCTAAGGTTTTGAAAACTGATGTAGGTGTCTTAAGGGTTTGGCATAAAAAATCCTAAGTTGTGTATGATGTGTAGTATGATCAGGGTTTCATAAAGGTACAATTTTAGATAGAATTCTATGAAGCATCAAGAGTATATCTTAGAGGTCTATATATGTATTTTTCAGTGAAGGAGTACTGTCAAGATGTAGACTAGCCTATGAAACACATAAAATCAAATTACACAGGGAAAAAAAGGATTTTGGCACAATCTATAGAATTGGAAAATCTACAGGCTATAGGCTAAATTAGAGGTAGAGTATGTTGTTCAATCAGTGATCTCAAATGTTGCTCAATTTCAAGAGGTAGTGCATGTCACATCTTAATCAGGTGAAGATAGTAGTTTTTCTTCTAGATGGATGGTTTCAAAACAAGCAAGGTATGTTTTGGGTGTTTACTTCATTAATCAGAGTATTTTCACCATTGATTATACTATTTGATTCATTATGACGGTTAAACACTGCAAAGCTAGTTTAGGAAAGTGCCATAGTGACTATGGTGATGTATTTACAAGATAGCAAGGAGAATTGTTCAAATTTGTGCTTACAGGCTAGATATGGTGGTATTAATCCTTGGGGAAGTAATGGTATGCCTTTTGATGATGTGAAGTATGTTTGAAAGCATGTCAAAATTAGTCCTAAAGACACTAAAGAGTAACTTCAGGGATCTCAGTCATTATGTGAGGAAAAGAGAAAGAAATTATAAAAACAAGAAAATGTTTGCCTAGTCAAGCTATGCAAGCTCATGAATGAAGATAAGGTGGTTGTATTAGCTCTTATACACTATTATTGGCATGTACTTGAGGTGTATTTTTCAGATAGTGCTCCTCTATAGTGATGTCTTGAAGACTAAAACATGGTTGAGGTGAAAAAGTTGATTTTTGCATACCTAGAAGGTTGATAGTGATGTTTTGGCTCCCAAAAAGGTATGAGAATGTTTCTTCATGCTTTCTTGATGCATTTAGATGATTTATATGTTGTTTCAAGGGGGAACATGGTGTGTCCATGTTTAAAAAGAAGAAAACATCAGTTTTTTAAGTGCATTTGAGATTGTTAGAGACCTTTGGTTGATGTTTCCAGCCAAATCATGATGTTATGAAGATGAAGAAGGTAAAGAATATTCTACTACATGTATACCTTGTCATTAATGTAAAAAGGGGGAGAATTTCAAGGTGTTTTCCATCAATGACAAAGGGGAAGATTTTTGGCATGTGATCCTATTAGGTGTTTCCATTAAGGAAAAACCACATTAATGAAAAATTGGATGATGGATTAGGGTCTCATGATTTTTGGATGTTGTTTTTATGTTGGTTTAGGGGATTTCATGATATTACAGTAAGATTCAGTGAGGATTGTTTTCTCTTGCAAGCCTATTCAGGTGCCTAAGTGATGTTGCATGGAGTTAAGAGCTTCTTGGATGCTTGATCATAATTTTGACATGATTGATAGCAGGTTTGGATAGTTTTTAGGTGCTCACAGTAGTGCCATTGTGCAGATATGGGTGATTGGCTTTGTTACAGGTGCTCATTTGGAGTAGGTATGGTTGCTAAGAGGTGTGAGATTGCATTTTGGAGCTACATGAGCTCATGGATGCATGTTTTCAGGTTTATATTTGTATATAATATATTTTTTGGTCATTTTGAGTGATTTTATGATGAGTTATATCATTCTTTTAGTTGACCCTAGCTTCTAGAGAGAGAAACATACATCTAAGAAAAGGTAAATATTAATTGATGGAAATATTGAGGTATGTTATTGACATTCAGATGATTGGAGATGTGATATTTATTTGTCATGATGATATGGGAAAAATTTAATGATTCCATGATGATTATTTTGCAAGATATGTAATATTTTGTGAGACATGGTCAAAATCTAGTTTAATTCAAACTCGAGTTGGCACTTCTGATTTCACCCTGAATTGTATGATTTTCATGGGACCTTGTGGATTTCAAGGATGTTTATATGGTGAGTCTAGAAGATTTCAAAAATTAATTAGGTGGTTTTATCATAACGTTTTTATCAATGAATGTTAATAAAATAAAGTGGTCTAAAACCCTAGTTAAACCCTGGCTAGGAAAAGTCTACAAAAGACGAGGTATAATGAACAAAATTTATGATTTATTAATAAAAATTGATGATTTGAATATGTATAGGACTCACTTATATTTCAATATATGTATGGTTTAGGTCATGGTGATGAGTGGGCCCCACTCAAATAGGTTAGTTTTTGAAGAAGAGTGTTTTCGAACAAGGTTGTCGAGAAGAGTAACATGTAGAATTGGTGTTATAGAATTTATGTGAGCTGATATTGATGTACATGGAGGTTTAAGAAAATTTAAATGAAGGTAAATTTTCATTTGAGGTCCATTCAAGTTGACTGGTCAAAGGGCATTTTGAGGCCTCAACAAGTAGTGTTCACTAAAATGGCTATAAGATGAGATACATGTGGAGTTTGAATATGATTAAAGTATTGTTAGAAAGAGGATTAAGATATGTTTCCATTGATATATGGTTTTTCTCATGATTATGTTTTTTTAATTTTGTTTTGAGCTCATTCTTTAGACATGAATGGTTTTTCTAATTCAGGTCATGATGTGTTTGGCTTCATGTTTTGAGTTAATTGAAGTAGTAAATGGATTAGGTGATGATTTATATCACCTAGAATGTGAAGAGGGATTAATGTTAAATCCAATGATTCCATGTAGAGGTCTTTAAATTTGATATAATTTTTTTATGAGATAACCTTTGGAAACAAATTTTTTGGCACGCTGATTTGGTGAAGACAAAAATGGTTGTGGTTTAAGAAGGTAGTTGATTCAAGGATTATACATTTATTAGAAGTGATATAAAGGTTATATAATTTTCATAAATTTTTCACATGGAATGGTTTGGTTGAAAGGAAGTTATTTAGTGGCATAATGAATTTTCAAGGGTGCTGAAGGGTGTAGGAAACAACTGTTTTGAGAAGTACAAAGAGCGTTAGGCCCAGTAAAAGAAATGATTTTATTGCTTGAGATAAATTGTGACCATATACGATGTTTAAATGTTATTTTAAACATGTGTGATGATTTTTAGAGCTTGAATAATAATAATTTTGGGATTAGGATATTGTCGTCATCCCAATGCAATGGTTTTTGGGATTTTTGGTGCTTGGATGAAGTGTTTCTACTAGGCTGACCTATATGCATAAATTGTTAATGTTATATTGATTCTTATGGGATGTTATTAGGTTGTTATGGTTGTGAAAATAGAGAGAAAATTACCTCCTCTGAATTTGAATCAAGGAGAGGCCCAAAAAATGGAGTTTTGAGTACAATGGTGCTAATATTTTGAAACTACTTTTATATTCTTTTGAAGAACCCTTTTTCTGAAATTAAAAATGCTTTAGGAATAGCCCAAAACCCCTAGAATTCCATTCTATGATAGACTTTAGTTATGTTTTTCATGAGGTGGATTTGAGAAAAGTAAAGTTGGTGATGTTTCCTTGAGAGCGAGTTAAAGAAGGAGGGAAAATTTTAATACTTGTGCTTGGATGCTATATTCATATCATGTTGATGTTGTTTGCAGGGTATTAAATCATTTTCATATATAATATTAAGTTGAATATACTTTCAAATTTTTATATCTTCATATGTATTCATGAGACATTGTTGATTGTCTTGAGAGCACTTGATTGTATCTTGTTGATCACAGTTGTATGCTTCAATATATGTGTCTTTGATTTTATGTTGTGATCCTTACATTTATTTTACTACATTGTAAATGTTATATGCTTTGATGTGTTGTACATGAGTTTGTTTTGTTAGGGTTTGAAGCACAAGTGTGTAAGTTTTATTGCGGGCTCATTCACCCCCACCTTAGTCCTTTTTACCACCAAAAAAATCAAAACATGCATAATTCCTATTCAACTCTTCTTATCTTACTAGCTCATTATAAGGTGTAGCTTTCACGTCATCCACAGGTATGATCAGGCACTCATATTTGTTCTCAAAATTGATGTATATCTTATTGAAGAGAAAATTAACATTGTTTTCATAACACCAGGGTCTTCTAAGTAGTACTGGAAAGTTGTCTACTTAAAAAATCTCCAATAACTCAACATCTCTAGTAAACTTGGCTTCTTGAATTTTAATTGAAGAATAATTTAAAACCCTAATAGGACTAGCTTGATTATTATTTATCATATATAACACATTATAATATGGTTGCAATGGTGGTCTTCCCATTCGATTCCATGCATAAAGAGTTAGCACATTTACCTTAGCATCTGTATCTATCAAGATTTTATTTACCAACCAGCCATCAATCACTCCATCAAACATGATTTCTTTATCATACTCATGGTTATGTGCTGGAAAATTCACATGTAGTATCTGACTCTCATGCTTAACTCCACCGTGAGATACTATTTCACATAGTAATTCCCGTAGTAGTGGGATGATATTATCCTAGCACAATATCTTACATACCTCTTTCAGATCATCTACGTCCTTCTGTAGGAGCTCAACATTTTTTGCACGCTCTTTCTCTCATGCCTGCTCCTTTAAGCATTAGATTTCACCCTGTAGATCCTTGATGACTCCCATAGTCTCTTGATATACCTCTTTCTAATGAGAAACATCAAGATAACTAGTATGTATTACTTATTCTCGCATGATTAGTGGTTTGGCCTTAAGATCCTCATGTGTATGTGCTACTTCATGTAGTAGCCAATACATGTTATAACTTAGGATAGAGAATATTATCAGGAAGCCACTGATCAGTCGTCGTGCACTATAGCGTGATCATCCCCATGCCCTTGTCCTTATTTTTGTTCTTACACATGTGCTCATATAGGTTAGGATAATCCTCTATATTATGCTACTTTTCATAGTACACACACACACTATATTATGGGGACAATCAGACTAGTAATGATTAGGTGACCCACAAGTAACACATGTCCCACATGGAAATCTACTTCTGCGACCACAACCGATACTTCTATATCCTCCATATAATCCACCTCCTCTATTGTTATGCTCTTCAGAAGGATGACAATTTTGTACCCGAGAGCTACTTGCCAACATGGTCTGTTGTAATCTAGTCTCGCATGCCTCATGAGTTTGATCTATCAACTGACAATCCTTCATATCACGAGTGTGCACTTCATAGATCTTATAGTACATATATACATTCATCATATTCACGCATTTTAAGACAGGAAAATTCTAGACATCATGGTCCTTGTGGAAAATCCCACAATACTATAACAATGTGAGCATTGTTCTACGTAGGCATCTATCTTTTGTATGTCATTCAACCTCACAATGAGTTCACCATATACAATTGCACGTTTCATGTGCTAAATTGGTAGAGAGATTCTCTAAAATCTTTTGAATAGTTGTTATTTGTGCTTCGAAAAGTAGAATTACACTAGTATCAATACTCCCAACTACCTTAGTGCGCAAAGTTGATTCCAAGGCCTCGCATGGATCTGAATACATCTTATGAGAGAAATATCTTTGGAATGGACTAAATGATCCTCCAACGAAGCATTGTGTATGCTTACTTGGATGAATATCATAAGAGAATTTGGAAAATAGAATCTTAAAATTCACCTCATACTCTCTCACACTTTCAGATAAACCCTACTTGATATCTTTGACCATGCTAATGCTTTAATGATAAAACTATGGAATGTGAAACTTAGCCAAAAACGTAGTGTGTTAGGCATTATAGTCCACCACAATCTGACGTGGGTCATACTTCCTATATAAACTATGCACGTTCCCTTGAAGTGTAGTGGAAATTTGGCTTACCTTCCTATCTAAAGTTGTAATTCCCTTACCGCACCATATTAAGTCACACTTGCACATGCTCTACTTCATTTTCTATACCTCTATACTATGACAATAGAGTGACATCTTGAAATAGACTTGATGTGGTTTCTATTGAGATTGATTTTGTGTTGGATGTTGGGGTTATGAACCTTTCTTTAGATTAGGACTAGACCAAGCTCCTCCACCAGTATTTCCTCCAAGAGGTTATTGACTTGATCCTCCTGAGCCTCCCGCACCCCCTACTATGGGCTATGACCTAGTTGATGAACTTCCTTGTGTCCCATTTGTAACTACTAAACTAGTCACCCGTTATCTATGTTGTCATAACACTAATAAAACTACTTTAAACTATCTATATGGTAATACTCTATCCTGATGATGCTCCTGAAAACAATCCTATAATTGTACTCCTAAATATTGGCTCTTGTTGTGTTACCATGGGTGCGTTACTAGTCTGATGCACTTCCTAATTCAATAAAAATTGATATCTACCTTTGTCTGCCTGATTAACTTCATTATTTTTTCGATGTGTGAAAATAAAGTGTATCTAAATACAATGAAAATCGGGAGGGAGCGGGGTGATTTAGAACGGTCATATTTTTTGAAATCACGTTCCGACAACGGTCCTCTGGCCTCGCCCCTTCGGGGTGCTGCAATGGTGCATCTGGTGGGCCAAGGCTTGTCGAAAGCTTTGAAAAAAAGATTGGGTCCCCTTGGTTCTGATTCAGATTCGCTTCCATTGGATAGTGATCTGCATGCCCTTCAGGACAACATTCGCTCCGTGTCCCTGGCCGAGGACGCTATTTTCACTGCACACACCAAGTGTTTCTACTCGAGGGCTATTTTCGCTAAGTTTATTGGGAGAAGACTCTCGTTTTCTAGCATTATAAATTGGTGCGAAAATCAGTGGGGCAGCGGCTTGAGTATTTGTTCCCTGGAAAAAGGTTTTTTCCTTGTGCTCTTCCGTAGCACTGCTCAGAAAAATGACACTATGGAAAGGAAAAAATTTCTCCTCTCCGACTCTGGTCTTGTGATCCGTGATTAGGAACCTCTCTTTGACTGCAAAAAAGTGGACGCGGATGGACACCAAGTGTGGATCAGACTCTACTCCCTGCCCAGTGAATTTTGGTCTACCCCCATTCTCACTAAAATCTGCTCTCGCCTGGCTCGTGTTATTCACATCGATCCCATTACCTTGAATGGTGCTCTCTCTTCCTTTACCAGAATTTGCATTTCTGTCAATCCCGCTCTTAAGCTAAAGGAAGTCATTCATATCAACTCCCCTTCAGGTATATGGAAGCAGAAAGTTGCTTACGAAGGTTTATCAAATCTCTGTTTCAAATGCATGAAGCCTGGTCATACTCATAAATTTTGTAAAAGCCCCCCCTCTTGTGCTAATCAATGGCAGAAAGTTCCACACACTCCCCATGTTCCCTTCCCACCTTCCTCCCCCGTGCTCTTCCTCCGTCATCTTTTCCCTTCATCCCACCCTCTCCCCCATCAGTTCTTGAACCTCTTGCTTTGGATCCTGACACTTTCTCCCTCGTTAAAGAAATGACATCTGTTCTAAAAGACTCTTCTAGGATTATATCGCTGTTCCACGAGGGCATTTCCATAGGTATGGGAGGTATCTCATCCTCCCTTGAGAAATGGATTATGGAGAAAGAGGATCTGCTCTAGTCAAAAGATGGCGACCCTATATAAGACTAGGAAGAAACAGCAGAGTTTCATTCCCCAAACAATCAGTCGCTGGGTCCGCTTCTTCCCACTCCACCTTTTCTCAACGTGGATTTCAGACCAAAAATTATTCTTTGTCGTCCTAAAAAAAGTAAGCTTTCTCTCAATGAAGTTGTGCACGGGAAGCAGCTTCAACTGCGTTCTTTCTTCCCGTCGTCGAGTAGGAGAGGCGAGTCCTCTCTGAAGCAAACATGATCCTCTTTTCTTGGAATGTTAGGGGCCTTAATTCCCCTAAAAAACAGCATCTGTTAAGGTGATATGCCTCGAATGAGGCTATGGATATATGTTTGATTCAGGAAACTAAAATGTTGGAAGCTGGTTGCAAAAGCAGCTGGTTCAGAAAATGGATAGGCTGGGAAGGAAACTTCTCTAACTCTGTTGGGGCCTCGGGTGGTCTGGGCATTCTGTGGAATTCTACCAGTTGCATGATTGAACCCCTTGTAATCGACCCTAACTTCATTTGGTGTAAAGTTTCGATTAAACACTCTGAGGATTTCTTTTTCCTTTGTAATATTTATGGTCCCTCTTCTCCTATTAGGAAAAGAGATCTCTGGAGTAGTCTCAGTCAGATCTTGTCTTTCGACGCTGCCGCTAAAATCATCGTCACTGGTGACTTCAATGCTACTCTTTCTGATCATGATAAGAGTGGAGGTCTTCTTTGGCAACCTCGCTCGTAGGTGGATTTTTCTTCTTTCGTTTCCTCTGCTCATTTGATTGATCTAGATCCCTGTAAGGGCTGGTTTACTTGGAACAATAGGAGATCCGGGTTCAGCTCCCTTACAGTGAATCTTGATCATTTCCTGGTTTCCGAGCATTGGCTGCATAATAACTTCCTTCTTAAAAGCTCGGTTCTCCCTCTATCCTGATCAGACCATTTTCCTATCTCCGTGGTTCTTAATTTTGACCTCCCTCCATGTTTTTCCCCTTTCAAATTTGAGAACATGTGGCTTGAGGACCCCACACTGAAGTCGCTGGTCAAGGTCTGGTGGGACTCTTTTGCTGTCAAAGGGACCAGGATGTTTCAACTCTCTAAAAAGTTGTCACTGTTAAAAGATAATTTACAGTGCTGGAATCACTCGAAGTTTAAAAACATTTTTCAAGAAAAGCTCAGAGTAGAGAAGGATCTTCACTCCCTTAATGAGACCATTCTGGAGCATGGGATGACACAGGAGGATTTCCAGAAAGAAAAATCTCTCCTTAAGGATCTGGGGGATCTCCTTCTGAAAGAGGAAACTTTTTGTCGTCAAAAATCTAGAGAATTCTGGTTGTTAGATGGGGATAAGAATACCAAAAAAAAATTCGCTTCTGTCAAAGTTAGAAGAAACTTCAACTACATCTCTACTCTTAAGCTCGAAGATTCCACCGTCGCCTCTTCACAAGCTCAGATCAAAATTGATGCGGTGGATTTCTTTTGTAAGCTTCTGAATGATATGGCCTCCCCCATTGGAGTGCAGACCCTATTCCTCTCTCAGATTCCTTCTTCTATAATGGTTGCTGATAATGAAATGCTTCTCTCACCGTTCTCTTTGGAGGAGGTTCGGAAAACTATTTTTTCTATGAAATGAGATAAAGCCCCCGGCACTGATGGTTTCCCTACCTCCTTCTTCCAGGAAATTTGGGATATTGTCGGTCCCTCTGTTTGGCACGCGGTCGAGGAATCCAGGATTTCGGGGAAGATTCTTGGTAATCTTAACCATACTTTCATATGCTTGTTCCCTAAAAAATCCCCGGTAGAGAAGTTGGATGATTTTAGGCCAATATCTTTGTGTAATACCACATATAAAATCATCTCTAAAGCTATTGCCAATAGGATTTTCCCCTTGTTGCATAAATTGGTTGCTCGGGAACAGAGTGGGTTCATTCCGGGAAGGTCTATTACTGAGGGTATTATTATCTCCCACGAACTAATTCACTCACTTCAAAACTCTTCTAGAGATGGAATGTTGTTAAAACTTGACTTCAGCAAGGCCTACGATCGTGTCAATTAGAGGTTCCTCCTCAAATATTTGCAAGCAATGGGTTTTGGTGCTCACTTCTGTAAATGGATTTTTAATTTCATTACTTCCCCTCATTTTTCTGTTCTTGTGAATGGCTCTGCGGAAGGATTTTTTCAGAGTAGTAGAGGCATTCGTCAGGGAGACCCGCTCTCCTCCTTCCTCTTCACCCTGGTTGTGGAAGCTCTCAGTCGCAACATTAAGTCAACTATTCATGAGGGTTCTCTGAAAGGTCTCCACATCACCTCCAACCTCCCTCCTCTTTCCCATCATCAATTTGTGGACGACACCTTTCTCTTCGGTCAAGGGACTGTCCCAGAAGCCAGGTGCCTCTCCTCCATTTTGGATTCTTATTCTCTAGTTGCGGGTCAAGTTTTAAACTTTCCTAAATCTGTTATTTTCTTCTTCAACCTGGCTCCCCGGTTTCAAGGCAGAATTAAAGAGATTCTCGGCTTCTCTTTGGGAAATATCCCCCATACATATCTTGGAATTCCACTCTTTCATGGCAAGGGAAAGACTCACCTTTGGAACGGGCTTCTGAATTCCATTTCTTCCAAACTTCTCTCTTGGAAAGGCAAATGGCTTTCTCTTGCAGGCCGTGTTCTTCTCATCAACTCGGTGCTTCTGTCAATTCCAATATACATGCTTTCCATTTTACAGATTCCAAAATCTGTCCTCAAAATCAAAAAAGTGGCTCACACCTTTTTATGGCAAGGACTCAGCACCGATCGCAAATTCCATCTTGCTAACTGGGATCTGGTCAAGCTTCCTAAGAAGTTGGGTGGTATGGGTATCTTGGATCTCGCCATTCAAAATATGGCCCTCGGTGCTAAACTGGTGTGGAACTTCATTTATGAAGGAAGCATACTCACCTTCCAGGTCCTCTCTCACAAATATCTCGATGGGCACTGGCATGAGCATTTTCTCTCTAGCTCCGAGTTACCGAAATGCTCTCACATTTGGAACTTCCTGTGTAATTCCAAAACACTCATCGCTGAGAAGGTTTCATGGAGGATAAACAACGGTCGGCTAGTGTCATTTTGGGATGAAAGCTGGAATGGTTTCCCCCCCTCAATCTGCTGCCTACTCTCAATGGTGTTATGAATTCTTCCAAACTGCACTGGGGTTCTCTTGTATCAAACTACGGTTGCCAACACCCTGACAGTTCGCCTTCTTGGCTTTGGAAAGATATTACATCAATTAGTGCCTCTTCCTAAGAATTTTCCTTCCTCTTGAATTCTATATAGGATAGACATGCCACGTTTCTCGATAGAGATGACAGCTTATTATGGGTTGGCGACTCAACCGGTTCATATACAGTTAAAGTCGGTTATAACATTCTTGTCTCTCAAGCAGGAACTGGTTCTCCGAGTTCTTTCAGTTTCTGGCATCCCAACATCACCCCGAAATTAGCTTTCTTTGGCTAGTTAGTTTTAAACAGAAAGGTACTCACACATGCTAAAAGGCGTATGTGGGGTTTCCCCGGCCCCTCAAAATGTCTAATGTGTGGTGCAGCGGAGGAAGACTTGGATCACCTCTTCCTGTTCTACCCATTCGCTTCCAATTGCTGGGAATGGCTACTTAACAAGTTAAATCTCTCCTGGGTCCCCTATAACAGCATTGTTGCTAATCTTTCTTCCTGGCTGTCCTTTTTCACCAATTGCCTGTTTAGCTCTATGTGGTATGTCAGCCCTTATTTTTTGGTCTGGCATATCTGGTGGGAACGAAACCTCTGTCTCTTTAGGGAGCAAGCGGTTGATCTTCCTACCTTCCTTTCTAAGCTTGAGGTGTCCATTTCAGAATGTGTTAGTGTGAAGTGTCCCTCCTTTTCCTCCTCCTCCAAGGATTTCTCGATTCTCCATCATTGGCCGTTTATTAAACTTCCTAAACCTGGATCAATTGTTCATAAAGGGCTCTCTCAAATTGAAAAGATGATACTAAGGAAGAAAACCAGGTAACATCCTCCTCCAAAGGGGCACTGGAAATTAAACTTCGACGGAGCTTCCAGAGGCAATCCGGGTTTATTAGGAGCTGGCTGCATTCTCAGAGATGATCGAGGACACCTCATATATGCTGGTTTCTTCCCTCTCAAAGAGGGCACTTGTAATACCGCTGAAGCCCAGGCTCTTCTCGAAGGGATTAAGATGGTAGCACATCTTGGTTGTTCAAATTTATGTATCGTAGGGGATTCCCAAATCCTTATCTTCACTATTTCCAGAGGAGCCTCCCCATCATGGAAGATGAACCTCCTCATCCCTCCTATACTACATTGGCTAGGTAAATTCCATTCCTGGAATATTTCCCATAATTATCGGGAAGCCAATTGGGCAACGGACTTCTTAGCTAACTTCGCTATCGAAAATCCTTCCGCTTGCATTTCCTCCAGTGATGCTCATGTTTGGAAAGGTTTTTCCCTTCTTCTCTCCCAAGATCGAGAGGGTACTTGCAAGTAACCTATCAGTGACTCCATAGCATTTGGCAGCTCCCTCTTGCGTGTTGTCTTCTCCCCCTTCTTTTGGCGACGTTCTTCCTTTCTACTGATGCACTCCTACACGAGGTTCTGGCCTCTTCAGTCACGTCTGCGCGCCCCTTGTCTGCTCTTTCCTCCTGGGGTTACTTCATCTCTTCTCTCACATGCTTCATGTTCCTTTATTTCCACTTTCCAGGATTTATTCTTTCGGCTCGTGCTCGGCTCTTGTTCGGTATCTTCTTGACGCTATGCCCTTCGGGGGAAGTTCTGTGAACTGGCCGACGTCTCAGCCATTGACAGGCACTGTCTTGCAATGATCTTCAAATTTTCTATGTCTGAAGTGGCTGAAGCCATCGAAGCTATCCTCGGAGATCCCTACTGTTACAATGCTCGTCGCCCCTAGACAGATTCTGACATAGCTTTCGCTTTCGTCTCTTTCTTCCTGTTGCTTCACTCTAACACGACGGATGTCGAACGGGTCGCTTTGGACCAAATCTTTGCAGTTCACTGCGTCGGCCTACAAGAACAACTCATAGATTTCTCACTTCCGGATCCAATGTTGTGGGTGGAGGAAGTCGACGAGCTGGCCATTTGTTCTGGTCGGGACATCCGTTGGCTCAGTGGGAAGTACAGAGATTTGGTCACTTTCGCTCAGAACTTTCATCCATCTTTAGACCAGCTCTTTCTTCCAGTGGTCCATATTGAAGCGGTCCTCTATCCTCTTCACTCTACAGTGGATTAGTTGAATGCACTTATCGTGCTTTTCTAGCCTTCAATTTCCTGTTGCATGCGGACTCTTCTCGCGTTGGCCCTTCTTATAGATAACTAGTTGTAGCCCTAGCCCTTTTCGTGGCGTGTTTATTACCTTTGTCTCAGCATCCTCTTCCTCCCCTCGTTTTCCATTTTCTTCTACCTCCTTCTCTCCACCCGTCTTCCCTCTTCTCTCCTCTTCTTCTTGTTGTAGGGTTGGGTTCCCTCTCCCCACCGGTTCATAGCTCCGGTTAAAAGCGTTTACCAATCAAAAAAAAAAACCTTCATTATATTTTCCTTCAACTACCTTTACATCTGGAACACCAAGCGCAAGGGCTAGGTCTCCAGGTTGATTCAGATGTGCACTTGCGGTTCTCATTCTCTCTTTTGACATAGTCTCATCTCTAGCTAATGGGGACTCTCTACTGTGCTTTCCCAAGTTCAGGAGGACATAATGTTGTGGCTCCTTTCCTTGCATGAGAGCTTAAAAACCTTTACAAGTCATCATTCTTCTTAACTGCAAATTTGTTTCAATTTCCCTCTCTCACGCTTTGTTATACTTGAGTCATCTTTTTGTTATACTCGAGTCGTCTTTCTTCTCTCAATCTATCTTCCACCAAGGCTTCCATCCTTCTCCACACCTGCTCCTTCCCCTGCATGCAGTGGATATTTATGTATGTATACAAAATATATCTAATACCAATTATAAGATCAAGTTCTTCATAGCTAAGGGTATCATGCATAAGTAAGATCCTTTGGGCTTTCACAAAAACTTAAACTCAGATTCCTCTAGACAACAATATTTGGTAATTACGTACTTCAACGTATATTTGTGTAATATTCCTACCGACAAGTGATCTACAATTCTAGTACACTCCTCTTCTACGTCAAAGAGGGTCTGATAATCTTTCTACATCCAAATTATCGCTCTGGTAGTAACTTCTAGTGGATCCGTAAGCTATTATCCACTACTACAACTCTACTGGAAAAATTATGAAAGGCATCTCATAAAATTCGTGAAAAATATTATCTTCCACCCACTTTCTCGCATGGAAATCAGGTCCAATTTTAGACCTCTTTGTAAACATATCTTGGTAATATTCTACCAAACTTTCAATTCTCTCAAAACATAGTTGATACCCATTTGTATGTAGTATCCTAGAATAAAAATTGAAAAGAGGTCCCGAAAATAGAACTAAAATGCATTTTTTAGTTTGTGCACATATAGGCTATGTGTGATGGTACCTCATTTAGAGAGATATTACTCCTCACTCAAAACACGTCTAGCTATCAAGTCCCTCATTTATGTTGCTTGACAAGAAGTTAACATGCATTTTTATCATAATAATAATGAGGAAACCATTCATGCAAAGATAACCCTTACATTCATCTTAATTTGGAAACACATCTAATAAAGGAAACAAAGAGTTTTAAAAATAAACAAGATAAACTAAACCAGTATATCACCTGGTGCCTAAGATATACACCTTCTACAAATTCTTATACTGAAATAAACTTAACTTTCAAAACTACAAGATCCTTTCTGACACATGAGCGTGATCATTAATGATACTCTCCTTTAAGCATATAGTGGTATTTCATAAGACAAATGCACTATAATTTATGGTGCTCTCTTTCTTTACCTTACTTGAGGATGTTAGCATAGTCTTCATTCAATATATACGCTTGTCTTCCTAGGTCATATTATTAATTCCAAACTACCATCATAATCCTTGTATTCTTGTAAAAAATATAGGGATGAAAACATGAATTTATTACCTTGCTCTTTTATATAGCTCCATGGTCCTTGAACATCCATCTCCTTATACATTACATCCTTACATACTCTTCTACTACTATTACACACCTTGATTCCTTCTCAATCACAAAGCATGTATTATCCTTAACATCCAAGACTAGACCTAACTAGTTATCTTCCTATGGGCCTCAAAAGAACATACATATTTATGAATCACTCTCTACTCTTATAGAATGCCTCATCTATGCTAACACAAAGTGTAGATATCTTTTCCATCCATAAGATATTTTTAATTTCATCATAGTTTTCTTCTAGGTATTTTTGACTACCAACCCTCTTTACATCCAAATACTCAAGTATCACAGTATTTCCTGAAACAAACATACAATCCAACAAGGATTCTATACTTACCTTAAGGAGTTCTTAAATATACCTAAGTTTTAGGATTTGTTCCTTTGTACAAAATTGTACCTTTATACCACTGATTCTAGGAAAATTAGGCCTATTGTGACCCTAAGCCATAATATTATACAATTATGAGCATAATCACATTTGAAATTTGTTATATCTACCTTAGGAATGTTAATAATATGGTGTCTTCGAATTTTAATGGCTTGATTCTAAATTTTGACCATCCATGCAACTCATTTTACCCTTACTCTATGCACTGTCACAATCAATCTATAAACTTCACCATACATTTTGCACACGTGCAATTCGAGTCTTAAATTTTCATAGAATTCTAGACCTAACCTAAGCAGAGATACTAAAAAAAAATTGCTTAGTTCAAATGGATAGAACTTGAGATATTATTTTCCCTAGTTAGGGCCCGAGAGGATAGATTTAAGGCTATAAGACAAATTTTAAAGTTTCAAGAGCAACAAATTTTTTATGACACTCCATTTACCTCCCTTCAACTATCCAAGCCTTTACAGATCTCTAAAATCCTTCTTGGGTTGACTGTCATATTTCTAGCATTCGGTATGAGCAGGGTTTTCAACATACATTGTATTCAAAGACAACCATTCAAGCAAAACTTATAAAAATTTTACATGCAACACCAATGTATGTCTCTCATTATTCATTAATGATCTTCATTACATCTTGGTCCTCCATATTCCATGCTTGATCCTCGATGAAAAATCACTTATATCCCTAACTAGTCCACTAAGAATGGTTTATTCTCCTCCTTAGAGATCTCAACAACATCTAAACTTAGAATAGGATGAAACTACATCCCTATATGCTCTCCACATGTCCAAAATCCTATTTCTTGACTCATAGAACAACAATATTGACTTACTTAGGCATAAATAACAACTACCTCACTTCCTTACACACCTAAGACTTCATTTTACAAGCATAGTTACTTTTTACAATCACTCACAAATTTTTATTGACTCAACCAAGTCATAATCACTCATTTATATGTAACCAAACATATTTGAATAACCTTCCCTATGATTATCCTCAAGTCTTGATGCTCCTGCATCAGAGTGACCTTGTGAGAAAAATTTGAGCTCCTGCTCAAATACACTGTTGTTCTTCTCTTTTTCCTGGTTTTCCAATTCACTCTTGTTTCCTTTGCTTGTACCTCTTGTCCTTCTGGTGTTTCCAAGCTCCCTACCACCACTCTGAACTCATCCTTGCATTTATTCTTCTTACACTTTATCTTCATGCTTGTCTCTTGTTCTTGTTCAATCTTCTTCATTATGGATTCCAACTCTACCTTGCATTCTTCATATTTACCTGTACTCATAATATCTAGGACTGCATTAGACATCAATTTCCAAGGCTCAAGTGTCTTCTTGATCTGCTTTATCACCACTCTAGTTCATATTCATATGTGGTTTCTTGATAGGTTTGTTTTACTCTGCTAATGAAATGAAGGTCCTCAATACTGAAATCCAACTTCTTTTCATGTCTTGACAGTTCACAGTGTAACTATTTGTCCTCTTCTTCACCATCTTCTTTACCCCAATTCCTTGCATGAGTTTCTTCTTTTGTGTTCCCACAATGGACTTCTAGATTTCCACAAACATTTTCTACTGCACTCATTTCTTTTGCCTCATTCTTTCTTGTATTCAAGTTACCATCAACTTCTCTGCTGCCAATATCAAGCTCAGCCTGTAGTTTCTTCTCAGCTTCAACCATTTTTGACTTGAGAATACCCTTATTATGTTCTTCGATGTTTGTGTTAAGGATCTCTTTAGGTTTCTTGGTAACACACCAATGCTTCTTCTTCAAGAACACTCTCTTCCTTAACCAATGTCTTAACTACTGCAACATGAGAGTATCACTGGTTTTCTTTCTTTGATTTTGGTTTCCCATTGAAACAAATATGCTATCCAAATGATGATTGCCTTAACTGAAGCTTAAGTTCTTGAGACTGTTTTTAGCTTCTCTTTGAGGTTCCTCTATATTAGCCAATTGTGATTTATTGCAAAGAAAAAGGTTCCATAGACTTACCTCTAAATCAAGCTCTTCCTTAGTCCTAAGGAATGATTCCTTGACTGTAATATCTTCTTTCCCAACCGCGGTTTGCTCAATTTTCTCTAGTTTCTCTCTCATATGTTCACCCTTGCATGTAGTTACTCTTTTTGGTCATAGAACTCTTCCCATGATCTCCTCATACTCTATTTTCATCAACTTGCAGCTCATTTCCCATTTTTTCTCTTTCTTACCTGATATTGGTTTGGCAAACTCATTATATAGGTTGGGTTCCTTTCCACAATTGTTATTTGTGTTTATTTACATTGCTCTTGGAGTAACTAACACACTAACATTTGTATCCCAACCTCTGAATTATTCTTGAAATCTGAGAACATACTTACAAGAAATATCATATATATTTCCTTGTTGTGTTAGACACTTGTTTTGACTCCTTTTGAATTATTTGGCCTGTATCAAACTTTCCTTCCTGCTCCACGGTTCTATCTACATTCTCATGCTTCTTGACAACATGTTTTGATTCATCAACAACCATGTAAACTACAATTCTTCTTCAAGTTCACTCCTTGCTTCTTGGCTCTGAGTTATGCTCCATGCAATTATTTGTTTCAAGTCTTCTCTCATCCTTAAGTCCATTATGTTATGACTATACCTAGTCTTAACTTGTATATTTATGTTTCTTGAGAGGATGTTTTTAGACTCTTAGATAGCTTTAGGAACATTTCATTGTTCCCTCCTTCACTAGTTTCTCTTTGTCCTTGTCCATTCATGTTCAGACTTGTTAGATGACCTGTACAACTTGCATTCACACATGCTAACACAAGGCTAGATTCACAAATCAGAGTTTCTTTGTCCTCCTTGACTACTCCTTGCTTGGCTACCACTTGTTTGTCATTTCCTTTTCACTTTTAGGCTTGTATGTAAGCCTTGCTTCTTCCTTGTTCTTTATTGTTCATCATTCATGGTATCTTCATCCAATTTCTTCCCTTTGTCCTGAGGATCAACTTTCATGCTACTGGATGTCTCATTATTGCTTCTTACTAGTTGGTATTCTTCTTGGTTTTGTTCTCTTACAAGGCCTAGATGTCCTTATCTCTCCTGTTTTGGCCTTCAAGAGACCCACTTGCTTCTAATCTATCCATGACACCTTCTCGTGTCTTCTCATTCTCTTCTTCTCTTAGATCTCGCATAAAATCTTCTAGGATCCAGTCCCACACTTTTTCCTTGTCACCATTATTCTGCAATTTGCCTTCAACTTGGTGACTCATTTGATCTTCTTGTTCATTACTCTTCTTTTCCCTCACGACCTTTATGGCCTTTCTAAGCCTTTTTTGGCCTTTTTCATCAACCTCCACTTGTGTTTCTTGGTCCACTGCATTGGAGTCTAATTGCTGCACTCTATCATCAACTTTGTCTTCATCTTGTCCTTTCAAGGACACAATCACCTTTTCTTCTTTCTTCAATGGCTCCCTTATGAATAGTTGCACCTGATTCTTATCTTTCTCCACAAACTCCTTGAAGCCAAATACCATGGCTCCTCATTCTCAGTGACCTGCACGATGATCCAGTCAATAGGCACCAAAACATGATCTACTTTATATCTTTCATTAGGAAACACTTATTTACTCTATTCATACTAGTACTACACTACTCTTCTATCATATTGCCATAGGTCTCCCTAAAAGTAAGTGACCCACATCCATTGGCATCAAATCACACAAAAAATCATCATACAAACTCCCTATTTTGAAAGGAACTAGGGTTCATTTTAAGAAGACCCCTCTGAAAAATTACTTTCGAATCGTTGGCGAATCTCAAAAATTGACTTTTGAATCGTTGGCGAATATCTGAAAAAATGTTTCGTGGCAAAGGTGATTTCGCAGAGAGCATTTTTCCCTGGTTTCACAAAGTTGGTCAGGTAGGTTGGTCGGGGGTTGGGTAGGAAGTTGGTCGGGTAGGTTGGTCGGGGTTGGTCGGTTGAGGGGTTGGACGGCTAAGGGTTGGGCGGGTGGGTTGGACGGGTGAGGGGTTGGACGACTATTGGGCAGGGTGGGGTTGGACGGGTGATGTTGGACGGGTGAGGGTTGGGCGGATGGGATGGACGGGTGAGGGGTTGGATGGCTAAGTGTTGGTGGGTGGGTTGGACGGGTGAGGGGTTGGATGGCTAAGGGTTGGACGGGTGAGGGGTTGGATGGGTTGGACGGGTGAGGGATTGGATGGCTAATAGTTGGGTGGGTGCATTGGACAGATGAGGGGTTGGATGACTAAGGGTTGGATGGGTGTGTTGGACATAAGTTTAGGTTAGCTTCTTGTTTCTATTCTTGTTTGTGTTATGGACTGTAGTGAAGACTGAAAGAGCCACATCATGTTAACCTTCCATAGGAACTTGATATGCTTCAAGATAGATTTATGGGATACAGGTTGAAAAGTTGATGCAAATCCTTAAGCACCCAAATAAATTAGGGGAAATCCAAATGACTACTCAAAAATATATGTTTTTGAACCTAGAATGCAGAATAAAATTCTGAAATTTTATTCTCTCCTAGGCTCTTTTCAATCACTTTCATGCAAACCTCTAGAATAAAGAAGTTTTTACATACTCTACCTCCTTTCCTGTGAATTTGGAAGGTGGATTTACACTAACAAGTAGCAACACACTAAGACTAACAACATCTATTTGTTATGAGTAACTCAAAGACAAGTCAATAAATCAGACCCAATTGCATAAATTGAGAGGGTACTTGGATGATCGAGTATAGAGAATATGATATTAAAAAATTCTGAATATCCCCTTAACAAATTAAATAAATGCATTAACCCATAAATAATAGAAGGACCTAATATCTGATTGAATGAACATTTAACATAGAAAATAATTACGGTTATAATTATGACAGCTTACCTTTCTCGAATGGCTGAACAGGACATAACTCCTCCATAGGGTCTATTCACAGTTCTCCTGCTCCTTTTCAGCCTGCTAACCCTGTATTCTGTGGGCCTCAAATGGGGAATCTGTAAGGCATCAGCCAATCCAAAACGTGATATTTGAGTTTAAGATTTTAAAAAATCATAAATCAGCAACAATAAATCGAAACTTTGGGCTTATAAATCCCAGTTATAGTTTTGTAGATGAAACAGAAATAATGTGACTACAATGCTACAAAAATCCCCCACAACACAAATATCAAACAAAAATTATAAAATCTGTCAGAAACTTCATTTGATGGGCTTTCAAAAGCTCTACACAAAGGTTTGAATCTGTTCATATCCCTCGACAGAGCTGCATATAGCTTCTCTACTCACTAATATGCTATAAAAATTCATTTGATTTATGCCATTATGAGAATACCAACAAAAAAATAGAAAAAGAAAAAAAATAGATCTTACTCCTTGGATTCTTTTGCTGGTAATGGGACATTTGGGTCTGTTGGCCCTCTTTTTGGCAGTCTGATAAATTAACTTCCCACCTGTACACAAATACACCCAAAACAATTGACCCCAAAAATCATACAGAAAAATGAGAGAAACCTCAAAACTCTAAAACCTAACCCAGAGTCAAATAAATACATAACAAAGATAAACTTCAAAACCCTAGATGAAGTGGGCATGTTTTTTACCAGGGGTTTTGACAATTCGGGTCTAGTTCAACTTGGTGTGATAGCTGTGACGCCTGAGGTATGTGAGCCTCTACACCATCTTTTCCTTCACCCACTTCCCTACCTCTGCCGCTCCTGATTTCTCCTCTTTGAAAAATTAGGGTTTTTCCTTGGCCCGATGACAATAATGTATAGAGAGAGGCTTTCCCACTTTAGTGATTCTATGAATTTGTAGTTTTTTTGTGCCCTTCATTTTAAGGTGATTGTACTTATATGACATCAAGGGACGAAAGAGTTGGACGGCATAGAGGTTGGACGACAGGGTTGGATGGGGTTAGATGGCTCAGGGTTGGATGGCTAAGGGGTTGATGGCTAAGGGGTTAGATGGACAGAGTTGGATGGCCAAGGGTTAGATGGCCAAGGGTTGGAAGTGGTTAGATGGCTGAGGGGTTGGATGGTTGATGAGACGGCTCAGGGTTAGAGGGGTTAGACGCTCAGGGTTGGAAGGGCCTGGCTAAGGGGTTAGACGACGAAGGGGTTGGATGGCTAAGGATTGGACAGCTAAGGGGTTGGACGGCTAAGTGGTTGGATGGCTGAGGGTTGGACGGCTGAGGGTTGGATGACTTAGGGTTGGACTTAGGGTTGGATGCTCAAGGTTTGGAACACTCAGGGTTGGAATGGCTCAGGGTTGGAATGCTTAGGGTTGGACAACTCAGGGTTGTTTATGTTTACTTCGGCAAATATGCGCACAAAATGATTCAAATTGGTGGCGAATTACATTCATAAGCTCTTATATATGTGTAAAATCTAGGAGAAATGAATAGTATAAGGGACATGTCGGCTGAATTTTTTGGTGAATAAGTCAGCTGCGAATCATAGAATATTCACCAATTCGAATTTCCATAATCCTCGATTTTCGCGAGTTTACGAAAATTCACCACTAAAATTTTCCCTCTTATCCCTAGAATTCTGATCTCATTCTCCATGTCCTTCTTTTTACTCATCAAGTCATCCATCTTACTCATAACTCCCTCTTGAATCAGATTCATAATACCTTGCAATGACGTCTTCTCCTCTTTCACCATATTGTCAATAATTAATGTTACTCTATCTCAACCAACTTCACAATTTATATCAATCTCAAATGCTTCAATTCTCTATAATTTATGTATTATAATTAGAGAAAACATCTTGCTTTGATACCACAAATGGTTCCTAAGATATACACCTTCTATAAATTCTCATATTTAAATCAACTTAAATTCACTACAAGATCCTTTCTGACACATAAGCACTATCATTAATTATACTCTCCTTTAAACATACATTCATATTTCATAAGACATAAGAACTATTGTTAATGGTGTTCTCTTTCTTGACCTTACTTGATGATATTAACATACTCCTCATTCAATATATACATTTATCTTCCTAGTTCATAGTGTTAACTCTAAACTACCATCATAATCCTTGTAAACACTATAGGCATGAAAAAATTAAGTGATTACCTTTCTCATTTATATGGATCCATTGTCCTTGAACATCCATCTCCTTATTCATTCCATCCTTTCATACTCTTTTACTACTATTACACGCCTTGATTCTTTCTTAATCAAAAAACATGTATTATACTTAACACCCAAGACTAGACCTAAATAGGTCTCTTCATATTGGGCCTCAAAAGAACATACATATTTATGAATCATTGCCTACTCTTTTATAATATCTCATCTATCCTAACACAAAGTGTACATATCTTTTATATCCATTAGATATTTTACATTGCATCATAGTTTTATAATAGGACTTTTTGACTACTAACCCTCTTTACATCCAAACACTCAAGTATCATACTCTTTCCTGAAACAACCATACAATCCAATAAGGAATCTAGAATTACTTTTAGGAGTTCTTAACTATACCTAAGTTTCAGGATTTGTTCCTTTGTACACAATTGTACATCTATACCACTATTTCTAGGAAAATTAGACCTATTTTGACCCTAAGCCATAACAGTAGACACTTATGAGCATAATGTCATCTGAAATTTGTGAGATCTACCTCAATAACTTCAATAATATGGTTTGTTCAAATTTTAAATTCTTGACTCAAAATTTTGACCATCCATGAAACTCATTTTCCCCTTGTTCTGTACACTTTCACAGTTAGTCTATAAACATCATAATATATTTTCTGCAAGAGCACATTGATTCTTAAATTTTTGTAGACTTATAGACGTCACATGGGTGGATATTCCCACAAAATTTTATTCATTTCTAATGGATATAACTTGAGATATTATTTTCCCTAGTTCAGAATCGAGAGTAGAAATTTAGAGTTACAAGCCAAATATTGAAGTTTCAAGAGCTACAAAAACTTTTAAACATATGTTTTACCATATTTTAACTCATGAAACAATCAAAGTGTTCAAAACATGTGTTTTAACATGAATTTCATGTTTGGAGGTCTTGGCTAGGAGCAGGGTCTTAAATGTACGGTCTATTCAAAGACAATAATTAAAGCAAAATTATCACAAGTATTACCTAAAACATCAATTTATGTCTTCATGATTTATTAACATCCTCCATTACATCTTGATCGTCCATATTTCTTGTTTGATCTCGGAAGAAGGATCACTTATATCCCTAACTAGACCACTAAGAATGGTTTATTCTAGCTCCTTAGAAAGCTCAACAACATTTAAACTTGGAAGAGGATGAAACTACATCCCTATATGCTCTCCACATGTTCCAAATCCTATTCTCACTCTATGTCACAACAATGTAGCCTTAATTTGGAATTAAATCAACTAATTTACTCTCTCAACCTCCCTAGACTTCACTTTTACATTGAAACTCTCTTTTAAATGAACTTGGATAATAGAAAATGAACACAATCAAACCTAAAAGATCATAAAACATTCTGATATCTTGATGCTCCTACATCATCACCATATAAAGACATCTCAATGATTAGAATCCATCCACAATTACCCATTATAACAAAAAACATTACATAGTAGAAGTTGAATACATATAATAATTATTACACGGGTACAGTAGACCATACATGTGAACATCAAACCCTATATCAAAACAACTTAAATCTGGTAAAGCATAAGGAACTAATATGAGAAAATACCTGCATCAGGTATATATAGGGTTGGAGAGTTTCCCTTCACCGGCCATGCACTCTCCTAATAATGGGCATACTCACAATAATAATTTGCATGGTTTCTTTCCTAAAAATATCCATGTGTATAAAGTGTACATTATTTTATAACCTCTGATAACAATAGATTAATCCTAAACATAAGTCTTGTTGTATTCCTATTAATATTCTCCGCCAAGTGTGTTTTGCATGTGCTTTTTCCACTTTCTTGAAATTAACTCCATGTCTATTTTTAGCAGGATCTAGAAAATAAGATAAGTACCTGATTTATTTCCTATTTGTGTGTAGTCCCTCGCACTACCCTATTCTGCATCTACGCGCCCCCTCCTGCATTTTATCCATGTTCCTATGTGCATGTGCATTCCTGCACATAAGCCTCTTATGCCTCTTCTCTACTTAGTGAATTTTTGCAACCAACAAATTTGATTGGTTTTTAAAACTTTGTTGATTTTTTTTAAAAAATAAATAAATGGGATAATCTTAGTTTAAATAAAATACAAGTTTGTTTAATCTTTTAATTAACTATATTCATTCGCAATTAATCAAATAAAACAAAATAAACCATTTATTCTATTTATTTGAGAAAGAAATGAATTGAAATAAACTAATTAAATAGCTAACATATTTTTGCATTTTTAATAATTTAAATAAAATAACTAAATAATCTATTCTAT
Organism: Taxus chinensis; assembly: GCA_019776745.2. NCBI lineage: Eukaryota > Viridiplantae > Streptophyta > Pinopsida > Cupressales > Taxaceae > Taxus > Taxus chinensis. The sequence goes on from JAHRHJ020001897.1 coordinate 691,301, forward strand.
AGGCACCAAAAATTAATTAAAATAAAATAATAATACCTGTAATAAAATAAACTAAAAACAAAGAAATTTTGGATGTGGTTATTCCTCTGTTGCAAGGTTATATCACAACTTTATTTTAAAAGAATGAATTCAAAAGTTATTAATCTAAATTAAATAACTTAAACCTCCTCTTGAAAAGATTCTACCTCAAATTTTCCGTAAAGGGAAAAGATTCTCAGAAGCAATTTCCTCCTTTTCGTATGAACTTTCCCTAGCAGAAGTAAATCTAAACTAATTAAAAGAAAAAAGTGATATGCAAGGATCTATTAACTTATTCCTCCAACTAATTTCCTGAGAATATCCACATGGATAAGCTAGGAAGAAGTTATCAAGGGAATATATAAGAAATATTTGAAAATAAATACTAGAAAGAGAATATATACATCTTTGAAGTGATGGAATCTTATGCTTCTACAATTCTACCAACTTAAAAAAAGCACTCTTTCTATTCTAACAAACCTAAATTAATTAAAGCTTAAAATAATTTAAGTACAACCCTAACCTAGTTACTACTGTACTATGGTAGCTTCTCAAAGGTGAGATGTGTTTGTTGTTTCCTCTACTATTTACCCTCCTCCAACGATAAAGTCCAATTGATTTAGGAATGTACAGATGTTGGCTAGTAATAAAGAAAAACATGAACTGGCTGTGGATGGCTAAGAAATGACTAAAAGAAAATGGTACGAAAGAACAAATAAATTAGTTGGTTGTTTTTGTGGTTCCTCTTAGAAATTCAGCAGTATAACTTCACCTCAAGAATGTGAAATACCCAATCCATGATAGGAGTAAAATTTTGACTTTTATAAAAAATATGGGAAAGAATAAGTAAATTACATGTGTTGATTAATAAGTTATAAATCATCAAAATCAAAGGTATTCAACATTCTAAACATATCCAAATAAGAAGAGAAAATAAATACGATTCCAATGAGTCTAAAAATAGCTAAAACAATTGAGAAACGAGTGAGAAAATCACTCCCAAAATCAAAACACACATTGAAAAATGTGTGTTTTAACTCTCTTACTTAAGGTGATAGGACTCTTGTTGAGGATAGACTGGAAGTTACCCAACTGCTATTGTGAGTATTACGTAACCACGGGGACAGTTACATAACCACCACTCAAATCAATGCCAAAAGTTTAAAAAATGGTCTTGTAAGAAAAATTAAAGTTTCGAGAAAAACATAAGTGTTTATTTGAGTCAAAGGAGGGATGAAAAGAAGAGAGGAGAGGATGTCAACCTCATTTTTATCTTGGAAGAAGTTTTTATCATCATTGGAGACATTGTGTTTTCCGTATCACACCATGTAATTTTTGGGTGCATACATATTTCCCCCTTGGAATAGAATTTTAGCCATGAATGGGATAGAATGTGATTTCCAAGAATGGAAGGACTATAAATTTTACTGCATTCAACCATATATTGATTTGATGCCATATGTTCCTTCCCATGACCTGTAAAATAAAACAAGAATCAAGTGAAGTATTAAATAATTTTAGAAAATGTTTTTGAAATAAATAGATAAGATTACTTACCATTCATGTGGGGGTGAGAAGTATAATTTCCTCGTGCATGTAAGACATACATAAAGAATGTCATAAAATCCAAATCTATGTTATATATGTCATTTTCACTATTTTTAGAAATCATTTGTATTTTGTAAGTTTGCTGAATTTAAAGCTTCTAGTTTATGATGAGTGTTTCATTAATGAGTATGGTTAAATTAGAAGGGATTTAGAAATAATGGTGATAGACCCAACAGAATTGGATGGGGCTCATGTATAGGTTAGAAGTGAGAGATTTGGTATTTTTGTGTTAGGTTCTAGATTTTGTTTTGAATTCATTCAAGAAGAATTTTTAGGAAATTCATAACTGAAGTAGTCATAAGGGGTATCAAAGAGATGGATGAGCATAGCGAATTTATTTATTATTGTTAAGCCCCTAATAGGACCAAGTACCTTAGGAGAAAAGGTTTATGGCATGTTGAAGTAGGGTGCGAAGGCTCACACAGAAATAAATTTTGGGGAGGTGTGAAGGTTCGCGCCGAGAAAAAATAAGTTCATGACTTAGTCTTAATTTGTGGAAAGGTCACAAGAAGCGATTATGGATAAGGGTATAATATGAAGCCTTACCGCTCAAGGAAAGTATATTCATGGATATAATTATCATTACAAGATTAGGAGTTGTAAAGTGGAATTAGATATGGATTAGCTGGTGCTTGCATGTTGAGGATACTTGATTAGGGAAATACATGATGAAATTTGTCATGTTTTTGGGAAATGATGAAGCAGTTAGAGGATATTCCTTTGAGTCCCTCCTTATGTATTGATTTATGTCAACAAAGGATAGGTGTGCATGTTTGTGTGTGGAGATGAGAGGGATAAATAGTGTGTGGGTGCGTAGAAATGGAAAATAGATGGATAATGGGGATATAGTGGGAGAGTGAGAGCTAGGAAATATGTGGGTAATCTCTATTTTAATCTGCGTGATGAAACTATTGTAAGGAGAGTGTTGAAGTTATGTTGATGTAGTAGTTCCATTCATGGATTGCATGATGTATTAATTACTATGATGTTGGTGAATTAATAAAATGGGTTTGCTCTATAAATATCTGATTTGATGGACATTAATTTATGTGTTCTTTATTATGTTTATGGGTCCAAACCCTTATGTTCTTGATGATGCTTATGGTTCTAATCCAATTCTTCCCCGTTATTAAGATGTTCTCATTCATATTATGGTGTACTTGTGTATGGATCTAGTTTCCTCATCTATATCATAGAATGCATGCATTATTGTGCATTGTTCCTCCATTAATGATAAACATTCTTTAAAATATCACATAAAGGAGGGGCTCGGTGCATGTGTGCACGTTGGGTGAGTGACCAGTCAGGATGGGTGATATGCAAACATGTCTAGGATTGTAAAGGGGTTGGAAAAGGTACCTAAATATTGGTTCCATTGCGGAGACCTCTTTTGAAGCTGTTACAAAAATGGTGAAGGATTACAGAACGCTTGACCTTGGACAGTGTGGAAACTTGGCTTAAAAACATGTAGGATGAGTTTGCACATAGATTCAACATTGAACTTGAGTTTAATGCATGTAAATGGGTAGAGGAGCATCTGTATCATGAGCTCTATGAGACCTTATTTTTTTTCTTTCTAGTGGAGTTGTATGAATGGTTATCAGTGTATGAACTAAGAAGAATTTGGTTCTATTGACCTCGTATATGGACTCAAGAAGATTATCAGTAAATTTATGATGTTGATCATTGGTGGAGAAGAGTGTTGAGTAGATACATGTTGGAGTAAACTATTTCCACTTATTATTTCTGAGAGGTTACTGAGTTTGAGTTCTTGTGAGAACCCAGAGGATCGTTTTTGCTTGCTATACCATTACCCATTAAGATCCTGATCATCACTCTAACTATGGAGGATTTTCCTATGGCTAGCTAACTTCCCACTAGGCATGGGGTGCGGAAGGTTGTGTGGAAACCCATGGAGGATCCTATGGAAGAAATGGAGAGAGAGGAGAGATAGATCAAGTATAATGAAGCTCGGGAGAGGGAGTTGGTGAGACAGTGCAATATTATAGGAGTGATGGATTTATTGAGGCAAGCATTGTGGGAAGGATTTGAGGTTTACACAGAGGACATAAAACTTGTGCAGTCTATGTTACCCCATCCTGGAAAGAACGGGAGAATACCCCCAAAATTTTGATGAGATCTCGTCGGATGAAGGAAGAAGAAGGGACATAGGAACTCATTTGGTCTTACCTAGCAACTAGACCCTTAATATTATTTTTCCAAGTCTTGAGAAAGGTATTGCGAGCCCAGTTGGTGTTGGATTTGGTAAGCAAAAAGCTTCATGTGGATATCATTATTCTTTGATTCCTTTGGTTACACAGAGATTTCCTATATTTTGTGGTATTTTATCTTGTGCATCATTTCAATAAGGTGTGGGCACGAAGAATGTGGGCATCACGTCTCAGAGTAATTCAACTTCACAAACCATTGGAGCTCAGTTTATCTCAATGGTGGGCACACAGAGGAGCACCACTTCAAGCCATGTGCCTACTATAGAAGGAGGATCTAGAGGATCTGGGAGTTCAGGAGTGAGTGGGTCTAGTGGATTTGGTGGAGGAAATAGTGGAGGAAATTAGGGTTCAGGACCTAGTGGATAAGGACCACATCCCAACAACATGTGTTCTATGTGATGTCACTCCACTTACCTAATTACAAAGGTGTTGAGGATGTTGTGGAACATGTTCATAAGTGTGAATTGTTATGGAGTTTGAAGGGGATCACTACCCCAGAATGGAAGGAAAACCATTTTACAACCACGTTGCAACGCCACACACATAACTGGTACTAGAATTATGACATAGTTTAGATGACGGTGGATTACACTGCTCTGCATGATGGTTTTTTTGGTTAGAATTTCACATTCCTGAGTTTGAGTAGAAGATCATTAGAGTAATGAAGGAGATTCAACAAGGTACGGAAAAGAGTGTGTGGGAGTATGATGTGCATTTTAAGATTCTCATATCAAAGTTATCTTATGACATCCGTCTGTCACAACATGCTTAGTGATTCCTTGGTGTTTTGATCAGTCTCTTCAGGCGAGCTCTCTCCCATAAGAATTTCATGGATCCTCTCAAGGATTTGGAAGCTTCTCTACATGCTAAGGCCTTCAGAAGCGTTGATACTTGACTGAGTCCCTTTTTAGAGGCTCATATTTCTTCCATGGCAAGACAACTTGAGAAGTAATCTGTAAATTGAGCCCGTGAGACTCATAGTGGACTTTGGTGTATAGAATGTGAGGTAGAAGGCCACACAAAGGATAGTTTCCCTCAAAATTAGGTGTGCACCATGTCATTAGATTGTGATATCTTTCATGGGGATCATGATCCAAGTAGATGCCCATTTTTATAATGTGCACTCTGTAAGAACGTGTCCTATTATTGTAAGATTTGTACATCTACCACCCATGATACGAATGACTAACGCTTGTTAGAAAAAATCCTTGATGCCATTGATACTAGTGTGCACCAAACCATCATTTTGAGAAGTTCCAACGATGATGGTCGCAAGTTTGAAGGGAACACAGATGGTGGAGGAAGAGGAAGAGGCTTTTGTGGAGGATTTAGAGGCCATAATGGTCGTGACAGAGGAAGAGGAGACTTCCTCCATGAAACTTGTTTTTGACTGTGGATCTATAGAGCATTATAAGTGTGAATTCCTAGACTTATTACAGTAATCATGGTGTGGAAAGAAGCATAAGTACAAGGAGTTACCTAATGTATAAAGTCACATGATTCAAAATAAAAAATAGAAAGATAAGTGCGCAGGGATGGTGAGTGTAAAATGTGCTAAGTCATTGTACATCCCTAAGGTGATGTCTAATGTAGATTTAGAACCTTGCGTGGGAAAGATGTGTGCTGGTGGATGACACATCATGATAATCTTACTAAGTGGCATGAGGAAAAATAAGGGTGCAAGGACAGTTACGCACTTCATAAGATTGATTAGATGCTAGAATCTGGAATCATTGAGGCCATTGAGGAATATGAGTGGGTTAACGTAATGGTAATAAACATTATAAAATATGGAAGGATACGAATCTCTGTAGACTATAGAGACTTTTTTTTTTGCGTTATAGATCCTTTTCCAACGCCCTTTACTCAAGAAATTCTCATAGGAGTTGTAGGGCGTGAGATCTATTCTTTTACATATGGATTCTCGGGATATTACCAAGTGAGAATTGCAAATGAGGACCAAGAAAAGACTTCTTTCAACACTGAATAGGGAAGTTTTTCTTACATAGTGATGTCATTTGAGCTTAAGAATTTGCATGTTGTCTTTTCACGCATTGTAGTCCAAGCATTTTAGGACTTCATGCACAAATTTTATACAAGTCTACCTAGATGATTAGACAATGTATGAGTTAGTCCAGGATCATTGTGATAACCTGAGACTGATGTTTGAGAGGTTTAGGCAGTTGAGAACCTCTCTAAACATTAAGAAGTGTATCTTGGCTACTCCCTTTGGCATGCTACTTGCACATATTATCTGCAAAGAGGGTCTATTTGTGGATCCTATCAAAAGTTGGTGTAATTTTTGGGTTGTAGGAACCCACTTCTCAGAGCATCATGGGTAGATTCTTAGGGCATAAAGGTTACTATAGAAACTTCATAAAAGGCTATGTCAGGATCTCTACACCATTCGAATATTTTTTTTAAACATAAGAGTAGATTCTATTGGGGAGAGGCAGAGGAAGAGGATTTTGACACATTGAAATAGAAACTTACTACTATGCACATTTTTCACTTTCCCTCTTGGGATAATCCATTTCAAGTACATATGGATGCGTCAGGTATGGTAATTGGAGTAGTCTTAGCACAACCTGGAGAGGTGATTGTGGACCACCCCTTGTGTTTTTTGTGTAGAAAAATAAGTCCAGCTGAATAGAATTGAACCACGATGGAGCATGAGGTGTTTTATTTGATTTATGAGCTTCATAAATTTAGACAGTACTTATTGGCTACTCCTTTTATCTTCTATATGGATTAATTCAAGTGAGGATGCACAAATCATTAAGGACATAATGTCAGATGCAAAACTATTTAGATTACAACGCGCACACTCTGATTTGGAATAAATTGTTATCTTTTTATGAATAGTTATGGTGCCTGAAGGAATAAAGAGCATAAAGATAAAATAACTTTCCATTCACGTCACGCCCTATATGCTAATTAGTGGAGACCTATACAAGCTTGGCCTAGATGATGTTTTACGCAGGTTTGTACTAGAGTATGAGTGCAAAGGTATCATGGAGGAAGCTCATGGGGGAATTGTTTATGGACACTATGTTGGACGAGTCACCGTGCATGAGATTTTAATAACTGACTTGTGGTGAGAGACCTTATACAAGGATTGCATGGAATATGTCAAGGGTTGTGACCATTTCTAGCTCTTGATAAATCTTGTGGCATTGTGATGAAATGTCGTTAAGGCCTATATAAATTGGTAAACCTTTCCAGAAATGGATAATTGACATTGTGGGCCCTATTTCCCCACCGATACTTAGGACAGGTTCCCATAATATTATTATTTTTACTGATTATCTTACAAGGTGGGCATAGGCAGCCGATAAAAACTACACAATAAAACACAAAATATTATAAAATTAAAACTGAATTGATTCAGATATATTTTCATAGATGGAGTTTACATTATATAGGAGGATGTTCTCCTTATTACAAGGATTCAAAATCAATCTTCAACAACCCACATATCTCTCTCCAATCCCTACAATCTTTCAAACTTATCCCTAAGATATCTCTCACACTAAACTAGTTACGTGAGTTGTTCTCATAACTCACCCAAATACTAATACTAACTATTACAACTATATCATTAATATGAGTTCTATAAACTCATTATTAATAATGTCACAATATATTTGTAACATTTACTCCCATTTTGTTAACATTATTAATTCCAAATATGCACTACCCTAATGTTGACATGGTAAAAAAACATTCACATGCTTATTTGTAGTATGCTCATCCATGTGGCATGCCCAAACTTGGCTCATGACCTTGCTCAAAAGAAAGGATCTCTACTTCCATTGTTTTAAATAGGTTTACCATAAACCTTGACATGACAGGGACCATCAACTGTCCACCTCATGTGGTTTTCTAGATCTCCCAAAAACCTTTTCAAGATCCACGAACTGACTTACATTGGTGTTTATGATCTTCTGCAATGTTTCTGACATCAAGAGGAAAATTTAGGAAATATTGCTCGTGCAAGAGATTACTTATTACAATAGATGAATAGGTATAAATTATCTATTCTTATTTGTAGAAAAAAAAAAACAACTGAAATAAAATGCCACAACACAATTTTGCGGCCCCATTGCTTGCAGCTAGCGAGAGGTCAATGATTGACCGCCTTCCTCTGTTGCCTCTTTCCTCCATGAAATGTCTTACTTAACTCATAAGATGTAATTCAATGAATCTCATTGGTTTACAGGATGTATGGGTTACACCAAAAATGCATCCATGAGGTAGATTTTTTAAAGAATATTGACGATAACCTAATAATCTAATTAAATGATTGGACTTTTGACGAAATTTTCGACACTTTTGACTCAACTTTTGACAACAAATCTCATGAAATTATAATGAAGACTCTAAGTTTGAATGACACCCTATGATTTGACATTTTGAAAAGATGAAACAGCATTGACAAGATGACTAGAATAAGTCAATAGCAATGAATATGAAAATTTGACACTACACACACACACACAGACATGACAAATTTTTAATATGCGCGCGCACATGACACACACACGAAACCTATAGACCACAAATATAGTCTTTACTTTGACAATACATAATTTTTTACTATAATGAGATGAAAAAATCTCAATTATAAACATAAAACATGACATATTGATACTAAAACCCTATAAACCATTAACAAATCATAACATGATTAAAAAATAATATGCAAATTACTTTTTCTAACTGATTCTAATGATTTTTTATCAATAATATCATAAAACCTGACACAATTAAATGAGACTATATACCTTTTAAAATAAAATTACTCTATTAAATACCATGAATTCACACGTAAAACAACTTCATTTTTTTTTGAAAAAACCGTCAATATGGAAGCACATGACATGAACTCGATGTTTTGTTGATAACTTGAGATGCAGAACTCCGTTTTTCAAACCGTTTGATGCGTCATAGAGCTTATTCTGAGAGATTCAAAATGGTAATAACCAAATTTGATTTCATCACCTAACCTAAAAGTTTTTCATGACTAAGTTGTACATGCATTTGGAATTGTTTTACATGCATCAACTCCAAAAGCTTATGGTCTGCACGTTTCTACCAAATTTGGACTCAATTATTTGTGATTTCTATTCACTTCTCCTCACAAGAATTTTTTTAATGTTGAACAACTAATCCCAATGTGAAAGTTTTGTTTGTTGGAAGGTACGTTGGGTGAATATCTGAGTCTACAACAAATCTTATAAAATACAAATACTTCCGTGCTCAAATGTACTAGATAAGACAATGCACAATGATCATATCTCGGAGTTGAATTGTGACATAGCATGTAAATGGAATACCAAATGACGAGATCATTTGAAGTGAATCCAAAATATTTCATGGTGTGTCTATGCACATATCCATAAATCTGCTCAAGAATATATGGCCGAAGCTGACAAATATCCACAAAGCAATTGTAAAATGTAGTCACGAACAAACATAAATGGAATAATAGTTATCTAAAATACTCTCTGTAAAAATACTTCTCATATAACAATTTTACCATTAGCAGGGCAATAAATAAGTCCAAATTCCCCTAATACAACAATCAAACTATACATAACATGATCCTCCTTTAATACCACTAATAAAAACTACACAATAAAACACTGAATATTATTAAATCAAAAATGAATTGATTCGGATATATTTTCATAGATGGAGTTCACATTATATAGGAGGATGTTCTCCTTAATACATGGATTTCAACATCAATCCTCAACCAATCCACATATCTCTCTCCAATCCCTACAATCTCTTAAACTTATCCCTAAGATATCTCTCACACTAAAATAGTTATGTGAGTTATTCTCACAACTCACCCAAATACTAATACTAACAATTACAATTATATTATTAATATGAATTCTATAAAATAATTATTAATAATATTACATTGTATTAATAATGTCACAATATATTTTTAACAATAGCACCAATGAAGGATTACACTACAGCTACTGCAACAATGTTCCTGTGGGAGAATATAATAACCAGGTATGGATGCCCGTTAAGTTTAATAAGTGATAAGGGTACCCAATTTTTGAATGAAACAGTTAGGATATTATTGGCTGAGTTTATGGTGGCGCATCATAAGACTACGCCCTATCACATGCAAGACAATGGAACTACATAATATTTCAACAAGATTATACGCCATATGTTGACAAATATTTGTGATGTTGGAAGAAAATATTCGGATGATAAAGTATTTTTTGTACTATGGTCATATCGAATAACTTACAAGAGGTTGAACAAAGCAACACCCTTTCAGTTGGTGTTTTGTGTGGAGGTTGTTTTACCAATTCAATTCATGTTACCATCCCTATGTATTGTGCACACAAGAGGTTTGGTGGATGAGTAAGAACTTGAGGAGCGCATAGAAAGACTAATGAAGTTGAATAAGAGACACATGATAGCCCGATGGAGCTAGTGGATGGAGAAAGCAACATAGAATTCCTGACATGACTGACACATTAAGAACAAGAAGTTTGAGGTTGGGCAGATGGTTCTTCTATATGATTCAATGTTTTTTCACCACCCTAGGAAGTTCAAAGTACATTGGTTGGAACCTTATATTGTGACTTATATACTTGACTCTGGAAATTTCCAGTTAGAATATTTAAATGCAACACTGTTTCCCAGTTTCTTCAATGAGAGTAAGTTAAATCCCTACTGTAAATAAGTCTTCCTAGTATTTGTAATAAGGTAGTGTTGTCAGTTAGTTTAAGATTCTAGTTATTGTATTTCCATTTGTACGTGATTCCTCTCTTCATCATTATGATTTTTGTTTTCTGTCTTGTGTTGTGTTGCATGTTGGTGCACTGGTAGATAATTACATCATAAGTGGTTTCATTGCGTAGAGGACCATGCCTAATTTTTATGTGCGGTGGATTCAGAATAATGCAAAAATAGTTGGAACCTTCGTAGGAAAGATTAGTTTGACTGGAAACACATCTGGGAGGATTGACACAAAGATAGAAAAATTGGTTTTTTATGTGCGGTGGATTCAGAATAATGCAAAAATAGTTGGAACCTTCGTAGGAAAGATTAGTTTGACTGGAAACTCATCTGGGAGGATTGACACAAAGATAGAAAAATTGGTTTGTGTTCTATGAGAAGTGTTATGGGGAAAAATAAGAGGATTGAATACTGCAAGGAGGAGAAACAGATGCATAGTGTAATTTGAGGTAGGAGATACCTTGAGAGACTACTTAGTAGACATTGCAGAGGTTTTTTACTTCGGCATGGTGAGGCATGTGAAGGAGGCATGTGACAGTGAAGTAGTGTTAGCGTGCCATAAGGTTACGACTGCAACATGTGAGGGAAGGTCATGGATTTTTTGTTAAGTGGGAAAATTACTTTATTAAAAAGTGACTATAAAAACACGTGGGTCAAGGAAAATGAGGTTATGGAAAAAGTATAAATAGGGGGTAAGGGTAGTAATTTTAACTACCTTTTCTTAGAAAATGATTGTGCTCCCGAGCCTAAAGTGCAACAAGGGTTTGATAACAATTAAAGTTACTTCTCACAAACTAGCAGAAGTTTTATGAAATATGGTGAGATCTTGTGGTGTAGAAAGGGGATAATAAGATAGTAGGGCAGAGAATGGTTGCATACAGAAGAGAAGCGGTTAAATTTGACAAGCTTAGGTAAAAAAGGGAAAACCAAAAGCACCTAGGGTACAGAAGAAAAAAATAATATGGCACCAAATAAGGGTAGAAATAAGAAACCATTGGTGGATAAGGAGGAACCCATTGAGGTTTACTCAGAAATGTAGTACCTTCCAGGTGTGGTTAAGGTAGAAAAGTGGATTTCGAAGCTTACAGGTGTAATATTAGCGAATTTAACCACACAACAAATGAAAATGAGAAACTCATGCGGGCGGATCTGGTTTTGGATCTCACAGTGATAGATGAGCATGAAAACCCTAGGGTAGATGAATCAGTTCAAAAGGAATTGCATAAGACTGGGGTTTTACAGCTATGACAGCTACACTTCTTTTCCAAACCCACGTCACTCTTCATATGGTTAATATCGCAAGTACATGAAGAATTTTTCTAATTTTCAAGGAAGAGGATGACGATTATATGCCAATTGATTATAAGGGTAACAAGCCTATAAAACAAAGGTGAGGACATGGCCCTCGATTTGTGTGCCACTGCTAAAGTGGAGGAGTTAGCCAAATAGTTAAAATATGACAATGGAGGAAGGGCCCAAGTTATTATAGATCTACCTGACCCGGCTTTAAGGGTTGCAATTTGACTCATCATCTACAAGTTAGGTGCATCAGATTGATGGATATACATCAACAAGAGATTCTTGTACATGGAATATAGAGTGTCAAAGTGGGCATATTACAAGTTTTTGTAACTTATTATGGATAGCATTATTAAGGAGATGCAAGTGAAGAATGAAGCAAGAGAAAAAATAACTTGGGGGTATTTACTGTTGTTGATAGTATTCTGGGAAACTGGTGTTCCAAATGGACCAGAGGGAAATATATGGGTCTACCCAGTAACACACTCATCTCTTGCAGTCTAATTTGCATGGTTCACCTATGATGGCACCATTACAAATACTAACAAGGTGCAAATGAAAAATTGGTATGAAACACTACGCGTTTCTTTTGAGAATGAATGGCGCATTCCACATGAGCTACCACAAGTTATTAGGGACCAATTGAATTTTTTTATCACGCAACACTTCAGTTTGGCTAGGTTTGTAATGGCCAAAGGATAATTGGGGCCATAGTGAAAAATTCAATTTTCATTCACTACTAAATACATGAAGTGCACCATCAATCAGTTGAAGGATGTGCAACAATTGACTCTTGATGATGATAAAGTAGACGTTGACGATCACACCCTACGCGGGACCTATGGGTATGAATCAAGGCCAATGTATGTGGAGATCTTAGAGACTAAATTTATAAATCTACATCTACAAATCAATGTTACCATTAAATGTTATGTCCACAGAGTATTTGTGCATCTGTACCCCAAGACTTAGGGAGGAGTTGAGGTGGAGGTTATAGAATCCCCATTTCCAAGAGCATGAAAAGTGTCAATTCCACCCATCAAAGTGGTCTAAGTAGAAGGAGGAGAAGAAGAGGAGGAAGGTGAGGATAAGTTGTATACCTCAAGGAAAAGGAAGTATTACATGCATATATTTAGCAGTCGAGGCACGAGTACATCACAACTAGGTAGCACCAAGGATTCACACGTAGAGCAAGAGGAGGTTGAGCTGCCAGAAGTGGAAGAGAAAAAATAGAAAAAGTAGAAAGCACATGACATGTCAAGTTCCATGATAGGATCAGGAGAAGAAGAGGAGAAGGACTTCAGTCCATTTAGGGAAGAACTCGAGGAGAAAGAAAAGAGAAGGGTTGAAGCAGAGACCAAGGAGGTAGGTGAGGCATCTGTAAATAAAAAAGAACATTATGCAAAAGGATTGAGACAGATTCTTGTGCATGGAACCTCACCCATTCATTCCACCAGCCCAGAAGAGAAAAATAAAGAGGATTCATTTGTGATTAGGGAATATAAAGTGTTCACTCTAGGATCGAGGAAACAATGCTCGATGCATAACGCACCACGGAAGAACTGGAAACTGATGTGCCCTCACATGGACTTTGTGGATGATCCTGCAAAGGTGTTGTGTGCAGGATTCTAGAGAACCATTGCCCTATAAGAGATACATGCATGAGATATTTTGGATCAAGAAGATGGTCCACTGGAATCTACATTATCGTGCAGAAGATCTCGAGTTCGAGGTCAATGATCATACGATCAAGACCATTCATCTAAAAAATAATGAAAGAGAGACGTATAAGGTGGTGGACCCAAACCACCTCACTAATGAACAAGTATGTAACACGCTATAGAATATTTCATAAGAAGTGACAAGGTGAGGTTTAGACATGTAGGCCACTATTCGAACATTGTTCTTGGTGAAAAAAGAGAAAGGAGAGTAGGTAGGGACACTACACCAAAAATTGAAGGGTGAGTAGGCAAAGACCATGGAAGTGTATGATCGAGTTGGTGCCTTAGTCAAGAATGTGCTTGAGTAATGCCTGCCATTGGTAAGCCAAACTAAGACAAATTATAGTGAGGAAATGGAATACTTAGAGGAATTGGTAAGGATATTTCTAACCAAAATAAAGGATGGCATGGGGCTGACAACTGTGGAGATTGCTAAGGAGATGGAATAGAACAAAATTTCTATGGAGGCCTAGATTACAAAGTTCAATGAATTTCTTACCCAACTCAAGGAGGTAGATATACTAGCATATAGGGGTTTCAATAGATTCCATATGTGTGAGCCCATCATTGATGCATGGGTAACAAATAAGGAGGCTTCCCTCAAGGCCTTATAGGAGAAGGTCCCAACAAATAATTATGAGTGGAAACAACTGATTATTGACACCATAGCACAGAAAGAAAAAATAAAGACCAATCACAAAAAGTTAGAGTTATGGATTGGTGAAATCTGGGACTCCATCACCAAATGTATGGATGAGTTTGAGGGTCTTTGCATGGATATGGTTGTGGTGATTCAGTAGTTGAAGGTTAAGGTGGAAGAGATCACACCAGAAAAAATATTCAATATGGTAGGGGAAGTTCTAGGAAAAGCATTGATAGAGCTGGAGGCATGGAAAAATTTGAAGGGGGAAATAGATGTAGAATTCCCCAAGTTATTCTAGTTTGTTCTTTAGGAGGTAGCAACATATGAGGTTATTTTTTCCATAGCCATTTTTTGGTCAACGAAGTTTTGTTTAGGGAGTGCAAAGTATTGTCGTGGGTTGAAATCGAACTAGTGTGGGGTGATGTTGAGCCCCTAATAAGACCATGTACTTGAGGCATGAAGGATTGTAGAATGCAGAAGCATGGCATGAAGGCTCTCACAGAAATAAAATGTGGTTAGGTGTGAAGGTTAGCACCTAGATAGAACAAGTTTGGGACTTAGTAGTATTTTAGGCCACTGTCAAAGTCATAATAGAGGAACACATGTGTAGACACCTAAAATATGCTTACACTTAGCATTTCATTCCAATTTCAACGGATTGACAACAATTCATTAATTTTCAATCCTTCTTCGACTCCATTCTTAGATGCCCATTTATAACACATATTTTGGTCATATTCTTCTACATATAATCATCTTATTTGGGCTAATATCTCTCTTACTAGCTAAACATTCCTCCTTTCGACCATTCAGAACCTCCCTAGTTCTCTCTAGACCACTTCTATTGGCTTCATAGGCTATCTATCAATCACAATTGGTTATCCATAGACCCCTCCTAACTCTCAATGAGTCTCTAATCACTTGCTAATCAAAGTTTAACTAGCCTAAACCCTTTAACTAGCCTAAACCAAGCTTAACTAAGCCTAAAGCATGTTTATCCTAATCTAATCCTAAAGTGTTTTTTAGCTTTAGTCCCACATGCACCCAAATTCCAAATTCTTCCAAACAAAAAACTATAAATACAAGGCTAAGCCTACCCATTCAACACTACAAATTTAGACACAAATTTACACACAAATTTACATAATTTAAAGCCAAAACAAGCCTAAGAAAGATTAAGAGCTCATTTGCATTAGCCAAGCTAATAATTCATTTGATCTTGGGTCATCCACCATTAAAATAGCTTCATCTTGCACCCATGTTAGGTTAGTAATGGAATAGCTAAACTTGGCCATGTAGCCATTTAGTGAGATTCATTCACCCTCATGGAGTAAAACAACAAAACTGATTTCTTAGATCCTCTTAGGTTCATTATTTCAATGCTTTCAAAGAATAGAGGTTAAATGCTATTTTGTTACATTTCTTGTTTATTTCAAGTTTGAATACATGTAAAGTAGGTTTCCTCTTGCTCATTTCTTATCTGATGGTCCATTGAGGGACTTTACACAAAGCTTTGAGGGTTTTGCCCCATATCCATAGCTCTTTGCAAAATCTTTCATTGAATACATTTGGCATGCCCAGTGGGATACTTATGTCCACCCTCCATAAATGGAGGTCTTTTAGGTTTTTCAAAGTTCATTTTCAAGTTTTTTTTGCTCAAATCACTTGTTATTTCCTCATTTTTATTTCTAACCCTAGATAAATGACCTTCATTTATATACATTTTTGTGGGTTTGATATAGAAATAGGACACTTTGACTAACAACTAACCTGTTTGCTCTTGAAAATTTGAAAATTCATGTTTTTTTGCAGTGGTTTTTCACAGGGTGCGCGTAGGTGTTAACAAAGGGGCACGTATATGTCATTCTAGGCATGTATCCATCATTCTGGGCACGTATCCATCATTCTGGGCACGTATCTATCATTCTGGGCATGTATCTGTCATACTAGGCACATCTGCATCCCTTTTTCTATGTTTTCTATGTTTCTGGGTGCAAAAACACCTACTCGCATGCGTACCTATTGAAATAGGCACATATCCATCATACTGGGCATGCATCTGCATCACGGTTTCTATGTTTTATGTGTTTTTGGGCACAAAAACACCTACGCTCACGTGTACCCATTGAAACAGGTCCGTATCAGTCATACTGGGCATGTCTGCATCACTATTTCTATTTTTTCTATGTTTTTGGGTGCAAAAACATCTGTGCACACACGTACACATTGAAACAGGCACGTACCTGTCAATAAAGGGGCACGTATGCGTCAAACTACATTCACCACCAATCTTTTGGAGGCCATAACTTTTGCTCCCGAGCTCGAAACGACTCCATTTTTGTTGCGTTGGAAAGGTATTGAAGAGAACTACACAATGGAATCATAAAATTAGGATTTTGACTTACAAAAAATTATGGTTTACATTATTAGGTAAATAGTCATTTTCTAACGTATCTTAAAGTTTGAAAAAATGTTTTCTTGGCTATTCTAACACTTTGAAAGGTTTTTGTGGCACTAATCAGTTGTTTGTAGGGTTATTTTGGTTTTATTTTTGACTAACTTAGTTAAGTGTTTTTCATTTCTTAGCTTGAACTAAGTTTGTAAAAGTGTGTATGCTTTCTCCTCGCGCCTTAAAAAGTGATCTTGGAAATCAAAAACACTTATACCAAATTTATATCAAACACTCAAAAACACTTATTTTGTAAAATATGAAGTAAATCTTTTCATGTGATTTTAGTAGGATTTTCACATTGCGTATGCTCTTCCTTCGCACCTTTTAGTGATCTTAGGAATCAAAAGAAAAGTGTAATGTTCTCTTTCTTCACACCAATCTACGAACTAGAAAATTACTAAAACTTGTTGTCTACAGGACCAACGATTGTCAAAGAAATACATCAAAACAAAAAACACAAACCCACTAATACACATGTGTTCTTACAGGTTGCCAAATGGTGTGCTACTTAAAAACCACATTAAGCTAAGCAAGATAAAAAACACACCATATTCAAAACATTGTATTGCAGGTTTCAGAAAAGGGTACGTCCCTATCCGCTCAACTAGAACATAACCCCTTTGGCATAACGCCTTAAGCTATAACAATGGGGGTGGTTCCAGGAACCCTAAAGTAGTCCACCACTGTGTAACCTCGTGGATGAAACAGGAAGCGCTCCTCTTACCCACTTGACTAGTACACCTTGTGAGTTAGAGTTACAAGTTGTCTGTATCGCGACCCTAGTAAGAGTACACGATGGATGCATTCATTTCACACTGTACTTGAAGGGGGACAAAGCTGAGATACTCCCAAACTAGTCATTGTGACTTTTTGGGTAAATCACCCTCGCTCTTAGACGACCTTGTAACACCTAGTTGAGAGAACTTATTAGGGAAGCCATTTTGTCTTGGAGCCCACTTTACTAGTCCTTTGTCGCGTCTTGGCCATCATGAAGTGATAACTTGTTTGGATTCAAAACCTTGTTTTTCGAACAAGGTAAAGAATCCACTTAAGTTGGATCTAAGTGCCTTTCATCATAGAAATTAGACGATGTTTCACTTAGCTTAGCTTCTTTCTTGCCTTCGGACGAGGTGAAGCTCTTCCCAAGTGGCGCTTAGTTCATTTTTCCATCTTTTGATCTACACCTTTGCATTCTTGTTGCCCATTTGGGGCAACAGAAGGCATCTTTCAGGAGTGTTGTCATAGATAGTGTTCACCACTTTTTTGTCCATTTACACTCATCCATGTTTGCGGCTGAGTTGTTAAACATCTAAAGTGTGTGGATGCGTCCTTATATCTTTGATGGCCACTTGATCTTGATTTCAAGATCATCATCATAGTTCGGATTGATTCATCATTTGATCTCCCTTTGACGTGTTACCTTGTTTACATTGTCTCGACACAATTAAGATACTTATGTCATGTTTTTCATAAACATGATCTAAGTATCCGCATTGTGTCATTATTGCACACATTTTGCACATCCTTAGTATACTTTGACTTGGTTTCTTCAAACATTGTTCAAAATCTTGAAGAGGTGTCGCTTACTTTGTTTGTGTCATTTCGATACCACTTTGGCACTAATATCTCGCTTCACATGAAGCTTGATTTGTCATTGGTGTGGTTACATGGCTTATATTTGTAATCCTCACCCTTTAACGATTTTTCCTTGTTGATTGGTCATTTATCCTTTGATTGGGAGTCACATCTACCCTTTGTTAATATTTACACCTTGTTCATTTTGAGCTTGACGTAAATATTGACATTGTGTTGATCATCTTTGCATTCACTCTGCACACGCAACATAGGTTGTATTTCCTTGTTATTGGCTTTCTGTTTCACACTTGCATGATTGTTCCTTTTGATTATTCATTCAAAAAACTTATTTTCTAGGACAAGATTCATCGATATTGCATCATCACGATGTCTATTTTCCTTAGACCTTCTTCAGAAAATCACGCACGCATCTCCATACTTACGAAATGTCTAGTTGGTTGTCCTTATGCTACCAAATCAACATGTCACTTCCTTCCCTTTGAAGGAGTTCCATCACACTATCTAGATCTAGAATTTGTGCTTAAAATGATGCCAACAATGACTGACTATCATGCGGTTTCTCACATTTACAACAATACGGAACCTAGGTTTAGCAATTCAAATCAAAAGATTCCCATTATGACTAAACCTCATTTGGTTCTTCGTGTTAGAGAGCCCATACCGGGTACCCTATTCCCCACCTTCAGCTCATAGTTGGTGGTATGGTTTGGATGCTTCTGATCCAAATTATTATTCAGGTTCCCCCCACTCTTCTTCTTCTGATTCAGATCCAAACTACCATTCAGACTCCCACTCTTCTTCTGAAGATTCGGATCCCAACTATTGTTCGGATACCCCTAGATAAAATCTTGAATCATGGTCCTCCCTTCCTTTGCAAGGACCTTCATTCCCAATCACCTCAATGAGTCTTCCTCCTTTGAAGACTCATGTGACTCCAAGTTCCATCAATCGAACATCTAATTTGGTTCTTGAGTCATGGTCCTCCCTTTCTTCGCAGGACCTCCTTCATCAGTCATCTCAATGACCTCTTCCTCTGTCGAAGAGTTCCATGACTCAGATTCCCTCTAGTCAATCATCTAATTCGACTCCTATGTCACAACTTAATGAATGGCTATGTGATCCTACTTTCCAACCTACATTACGTTGTCTTCTAGAAAAATGACATAGGTCCAAATCCAAATCGTCCATTCATGAGACACCTACCTCCAATCCTACTTCCTCTCTTGAGTCATCTTCTTCTGTCAATCAATCTTCCCTCCTTATCAGACATGTTTCTTCTATTCAACCTTCTATTGGCCAAATAACAACTTCTACTGATTGATTTCTCTCAGAATGAAGAAACAATTAGACTACACGATGATATCCCTTTAGAGGATTACAAACAAGGATTCTTTCTAGAACTCGATACGCTCGCATATTGGGGAAAAGAAGTTGATTCCTTTTGTCAGAACATAGAGGAAAATCCTAAGTTCATGGAACTTGATTCTTCTTTTATTCCATCTTCACCTTCTTCTGAGCATGATGAGATGTCAGGGTCTAGCATTGATCCATGGCCTATCTTCTCATTACCCAATCATTCCTTATCTATCATCATTCCTCAATCAAAATCTCTCCTTGGGTCACCGGTGAGTAGCCCATCATCTTCTTCTATCCTTGGGCCAAATCCCGGGTAGTCCTCCATTTTCTACTTGTGGGTCACCTCTTGGTAGCCCATTACCTTCTATTCTTGGGCCACGTCCTAGTAGCCCTTCATCCTCTTCTATCTATGGGACACCTCTGAGTAGTCCCTCCTCATCTATACTTGGGCCACGCCCTAGTAGCCCTTTGTTACCTCATCTTTCATTATTCTAGCCCTTCATCCTCTTCTATCTATGGGCCATGTCCTCATAGCCCAATTTATTCCATCTTAGGGCCATATCCTGGAATCCCTTCATCATCTTCTATTAATGGCTCAACTCCTGGTAGCCCATCCTCTTCAATTATTGGACCATATCCTTTTCATCCATCACATATTTCTTCTATCAATGGTTATGGCAAGCCCACGGTCATTTCTCACATCCAGTTCTAAATGTCCACGTTCACTTTCTTCTCCTTCTCAAGGATCAGACAAGTCATGTGTTAGCTTATAAGAAACCCAAATAGGTTCATTATCAAGCTCAGATAAAAAATTCAAAGAGCTCTAAAGTCTCCCTAATAAATCGAATGATCTTAAGGTTAAAAATCAAACATGATTCAAGAACACACATCAACGTAACCATCAAGTTTGGTTCAAAGTGCAAAAACCTATGGATAGGGAACTCAAGATCCCGCATATGAAATCCATGTTTCAAGATAAATCACAGTCATTTGTTGAGTACGAGCTCACCACGATCATTGAGATCGGGGATAATATGACTCTTGATAAACAAACACGCCTAGTCTCCCTTATCAAGGAAGTCGCAAACATTGTTGTTGGATCTTACCACGTAGAGTGATGTTTTTGGTCCCAACCTCTTAAAACTATCAAAAATCTAAAAATAAAAAACAATTCAAAAATACAAAAACATTGAGAAAACAAAAGAAAAATCAAAGGTACAAAGATCAAACATTGCAATCAGGTATTGCGTACACATGGATGTTTCTTTCTTCCCTTTCTTATCTCTTCTTCTGCAAGTCTTCCTACCATTTTCATCCCTTTGGTGATATTTTGGTTAGCCTTTTTGCACGCATTTTGTGACATTTATCTCTATGGTATCTATTTGACCCTGGTCTTTTATCACCTTGGTAAATTAAAGAACGACTGACCTCTTAGAGATCCTATCACATTCAACATCTAATAAACTTGTTGCGAAGAAATTTTGGACATATTTGTTGACACTAGCCAATGTCATCATCACAATCACTTCCACATCCTTCCATCAAGCCATCAGTGGTTCTTAACCCCTTGTCAAACAAGAGAGCTGAAATAAGTTTTCAGAAAGAAAAAGAATCAAAATCAATCAAAAAATCAAAAGCTAAAAGCTAAAAGCAAAATCAAATTGATATATAACTCTCTCTTGGGGTATTTCCAATAATCTCTATCGAGGCTATGGATGCCTGACTGGCAGTAGAGAAATGTTGTGATTAGAATCAAATACATCTTGTCGGGGCCATGGATGCCTGGATGGCAGCGGAGCAATGTATGGTTGTCCTTCCACCATCCATTCACATAATCACCTTTCAAAATAAATCATTCCTACACATTGGCTAGGGTGTCTTCACTTGTTGTCTATTAAATCTTCCCTTCAAGAGGTAATTAAATTCCACGTGCACACACTGGATCTCTATGAGTAGGCAGGATTAGTATGTTACCAAGTGTCTTTTTTTGGACCTTGTTCAGACTCTTACTCTAGTCTATATCTTGTCTCATGATTTGTGCCTTTGGCTAATCACTTCTTCATCATGAGGCTTCTAAGCTACCTTCATATCATTTACATCGTTCTTCTACTTTTTTCAGAACATCCATGTGTATAAGATTAATTTTTTGCCATTTTTTCAGACACCTTTGTCACCTTTCACAAAAACAATCTTCTCCTTCCTTTCTATCATGTGCTTTTAGGCCAACTTACACTGGGGGCATCCTTGCTTCTTCTCTAAGCACTTCATTGGTTTATGTTCATCATCATGTTGAACCTATCCATAATGGCCTTGGGTCCCGCTTCTACCTGTGAAGAGTTTACCTTTGAATACTCCCACCTAATTGCTGGGGCATTTTTGCATCTTCACCTTTCTCATATGCACGTGGCCTTATGCCCTTGTACATCCCATCTATTGCTAGGGGCATCCACGCTTCCTCATCTTCCTGTACATAGTTTCAGAAAACTTTCTAAAAAAATTAAAACATTCAAATATGTTAGAAAAAATAAAAAACATTCAAATATGTTAGAAAAATTAAAACATTCAAATATGTTAGAAAAATCAAAACATTCAAATATGTTTCAAAAAAATTCTAAAAAATATAAATCATCCTACAAAACATCACTCTTTGGTTCTCACCTGTTCATGTAAACGACTTGTGGATCATCTTGATCTACCTCCATCAACAAAAGCTAGGTTACTTACTTCGTCTGTACTCTGGGGCACAACGAGTTGCCTGGTACTGTTTCGTAGTGCACATTACTTTTTCATAGGACCGAAGTGTCCTCCATTATTCCCCTTGCATGTATCCTTTCTTGGGGAACCATCATAACCCTTGTCGTTAATTCACACAGGTCGGAACTGAAGCTTGATAATAAAAACATTGCATTATGTTTCTCTGTTAGGTTAGCTTGTTTACTTTCTCGTATTGCATTGCATTATGTATGTTACATGGAGTTAGGCATCTTTTACTTTCTCATATTGCATTGCATTTCATATGTTGCATGGATTTGGTGTTTTTAGCAATGAACATTTGTTCGTATATGGTTTTTCGTGTCATACTACACTTTTGTTCATTCTTTTTAATAAGGAATGATGATGAAGATATTTAGCAATATGATGAAAAATAAAGTTGTTTAAAAGGCACTGGATGGATGTTATCTCATTCCCCCTTCTTCATACTCCTTTTCTTCTATATCCCCTTTCTTCTTTTTCACACTATTATTTCTTCTGTTCTCTTTCTATCATCTTTTCGATCGTCAATTGACTTCTTTCATCACCCCATCGACAATCGAGGGGGCATCCTTCATTCTACTCATTTTTCTTCTATCCCTTCAAAATTTTCTACTTGTTTATTCTTGTCTACTTTCTTTGAAGTGATGTCGCTTATGCCACCTCAAAGAGGGGAAAATGTAGACACCTAAAATATGCTTACACTTAGCATTTCATCCAATTCAACCAAACCAACTCTCATGACCATTCATTTGTAAAATTTATTCTCAACTGTTCAATCAAACTAAAACCATTTCTATCACTATTAAATGGATCTCAATATCCTGTTCCCAACAACTAGAGCTTCGATTTAAATTTTTTAAAATGATATTAAGGTCATATTTATAGGTTTTCATTGTTAGATTTTGATTGAATAACAATTAGAGCTTCGATTTAAACTTTTTGAAATGATATTAAGGTCATATTTAAAGGTTGCCATCATTAAGATTCCTTTACTTAGTTATATCTCATGCATAGCTTTTTTAGTCCTATATAATGAATTTTCCTATGTAGAAAACATTGAGTAACTGATCTTGATTCTCAGCTCTTCTGAACCTCTCCATTATATATCTTTGTGTGTGTGTGTGTGTGTTTTTGTATAATATTATTTATCATAGAAAAGTATTTTGTTAGGCCATATGTTTTCTATTCTGTCTTAGTCATAGTAATTTTTTAGGAAATTTGTATGCACCTAATATGTAAATTTAACAGAAATCAGGAAGATGTAAAGCCTTGGAAGCTTGATTAATGATATTTGGGCTCGTGGTTGTGAAAATACTGTAAAATTATGTCTAAATTAATTTGTACCTTTGAAAATTGGTGCTCAGCTATTCATTGATAAATTTATATTGTCTTCGAAAATAGGGTTGATTTTGATGTAACTAATTTAATAAGTATAGATATATTTATTTTTATCAACTTCTTTTTTCACATATTTTGTAGGGTATTTGTTATTCTCTTTCTCCCGTGGTAAAGAAGAGAGTGTTGTCTCTAAACAAACTTCATATGGGCTTCAATATTGATTGAATTATTTATTAATTTCATTTTTTAGTGCATGTTATGGATTAAAAAATTATTGTAGAGTGCTTTCATGTTATTTTCTTTTGATTGTTTCATTTTTTATTTATAGTTGACTACAATCCTTTTTCTGAAGTGACATGTGGGGGCATGTGTCATGGTCAATGATAGGAGTCGTTATGTACTAAGGGATTTTCTCCCCAATGAGGCAACTTCAGAGCATCCCAAGTTGGACGTTACACTAATCATTGACAAGGATTTTTAAGCTTCCCGTCATACCTAAAAGCATCTTATAGAACTAACATACTTATTTTACCTCTCCAGTTTAATATGATGCAAAATAGAAACAAAATTTCCCTCCCTACAATAGGATTGACATTAACTACACCTCACTTCCAGAGGGATGAAGAGTTTAAATGTCTTTAATATGTTGTTAAGATTTTGCATTGCAGGGAACTAAAACCACCTAAAATAGTGATAGCCAAAATGATCAGAGATCGACTCCAACTGATTGCAACATCGCCAATTTTTCTCTCTAAAATCCAAATGATTGGAGATCATTCACGTGGATTCTGTTTGATTTATGATTCTAAATAAGATGCACTAAAATATGAACCACCCCAAAAATTGAGGAGGATGGGAATACCAATCTAGGAATTTGCAACTAGACAAAAATACAAGAAACGTGCAAAGAAAATTGCACAAGCAAAAAGCAAGAAATTTGATTTTAAAAAATAGCTTGTAGTGGTTAGTTTATAAGTGTTTGTCTATAAGTGTTTTTGAAATAAACTATAACTCGTTCCAAATAATTCCATGTATCTATTGTGGTAGTATATATCCGATAGAGAATTAAACTTTTTAAACACATGTTCAGTTTTTGTTATCCAACAACTATGCATTCCTAATTTCTTTATTATTTTTTCTCCATACAAATACCTATAGTTTTCTCACTTCAAGTGTACATATTGTTCTTATTGTTTTCCAGTCTATTTACTTAACATAATAATCTGTAATTCATTTCAAATAAATGGACATATGGAACACAAAATCTAACTTTTCAACAAACATGTTCAATTTTTCCTTTATGCAATTGCTCGCTACTTTATGTAAACCACCAACAACGCATTTTTAATGTGTTCTTCATTATATATTTCCTTTATACAATTTCTTGCTTCTTTATGTAAACCAACAACAACACGTTTTTAATGTGTTCCTCATTATATCTGCACAAAAACACATATATTTTTAAAAATGTCGAGAAAGAACCATGCATTTTTTAATTATTTCCATGTAAAGCTCTATACATTATATCACTTTTTTGCATATTGAACTGTTAAAGGGTTAGAATTCATGTTTTTGCTTTTTAGAAAATATAAATACAAGTTTACATTTTCCACCATACATTTACAGAACTCTGACTATCTCGAGCATCTTTTAGTTTCCATGGAAATAACTTCGACACACAAAGGAATTTCTAAATTTATTGAGGGTGGTTCCATTATTGACCATACATTTCAGATACTGCACTTTTCCTCCCTAAGGTCCATTCTCAACACAGCTGCCAGCCAACATCGTGTTGAACTTTCAGATGGGAAACATTTTTAGACAACACATCTACCCTCCAAATTTGCAAGCCATGTAACTGACAAATCAATATGTTGGTACCAAAATTGATTCTCCTTAAAAGTCTAAGCAGCATCATTGGTTTGACAGAAAAATTAGAGATAGATTAGATCATGATGAGTCATTTTGTAGCCAGGGATGAGATCTAACTAGCCCTTTGTCACTCAAATGTGGAGAAATGGATAGCACCTTCAAGAGGATTTTATCTATCCTCACTATTTTAGGTTGTGCCTTTCAACCAGGGTAAGAGAATTCTTTTATAGTCTGTTATTTATGGAGGAGATGGAGATATCCTTCCTGATGGAGTTATTAAAGAGACTTGGAGAGAATATGATTAATACAACAAAATCTAACTCGCATGAGTTGTCACTCAAGATAGTGGATATATTCTCTAGGCAAGGTTTAGGCTATTAAAGACATTTGGGACCTTGATTACTTCTGCATGTTTTAGTAGTAAAAATTATGCATTTGTATACACATGTGACAAATAGGGTTAGTATGGGTGTGATTAATTTTTTGAATCAATTTTGGTAGGAGGTGAAGGTGGATAAAGTTGATTGTACCAAATATTTGAGGAACCTTACAAAATGGAAGGTTAAACCAAAAAAATGCCACATAATAGCTAAAATGTTTCTTTAACAAGAATATGTGCTTCAAAGGAGGCCCAAATTAACACTCTTTCACACAATATTTGAGATTTCTATCATGAATGCTTGAGTTAGAAAATCCAACAAAACATCAAGATTTGAGTCAAATCATGCCTAAGGTACACCCAAAGGCTTACAGACAAGTCTCTGTCAATAGATGAAAGAAAAGTGATTTTAAATCATTTATTCCAATCCCAAATGAAAGTTCTTCTGAGAAATGGAATAAGAGATGCCACTAAAATGTCACAAGGATTGAGGCCTATGTGATTGAATCAGATTTAATACAAGATTGCAACAGAAACAAGAAAAACTACTTGCATACATTCAGAAATAAAACAAACACAATTTTCTCAAGACAACACAGAATAAATCGAATTTGATTAAATCTATCGGCAGGGGAAAGTTTCTAAAATAGTCCTAGAGCTTGTCAATGGTTGTAAACTTGCAACCACCTTGACATGATTAGATTTAATAAAAAAGAGATCTACAAGCTTCTCAAACGGCTTCTCAAAATGATGGGCTCTGTCAAGATTTTTCTATTAAACAATTTAGTCCCGACCCCTCAAACTCCACCCTCTAACCTATAATCTCCAACCCGTTTGCATGAAAATTCGTGCCATTTATAACATTTACAACAGGGACCCTTTTCCCTCCAAAATCTAGACCTTGAGTGCTACCAGTGCTTGCCATGATTTTGATCATGATTCTCAGAATCAGATCTACACAAAGTCACCAGGTGCTCGAGGGGGTAGATTTCATCAAATACCTCCCGCATTTAACTCTCTTCCTCTAGTAGATCACTCTTTCTTCAATTTTCCAACCACTTCCACCCCTAATCTATCAAATCTGGCTCCTTGTGTGCTCGGGAGAAGAAAAATGGAAAATCTGATTGGGCACGATAGTCAGACCATTTTAATGGCGAAAGACATCTTTCGGATCTTCCCACCAAACTCATATATCAACATTAACTTCCCCCTCTGCTTGGCGTGTAGGAAAGACCAAGAAATCATGGAGACTCGCACTTCCAGATGTGTTTCAGAGAAATGGGGGGAAAATCATATTTTGACTCTCAGCTACCATTGATCTTTACTTTGAATTTGGGCCATCCACATGGAAGATTCAAACTTTAAAACAAACCCGAGGGATTCCTTTGACTTTTTACAACTTTTGAAAAAATGGAAAAAAATTCCATTTTGCTCTGCACATCAGTCCTTGGGAAATGAGCCTAACATGTTTCCTAAGGTCGGTCCCAGTGGAACTGTGGCCAAATTCTACCATTTGAACCTCTTTTTGGAAAAAGGAAAATTTTCCAAGTTTTCCCTGTAGCTCCACCCTTTCGCCGTTGACCGGGGAAAAATATTGACTATTTCCCTCATCGGGCTTGCGGGCCATTTTGATGTTTTAACTCCTTTTCTCCCAAAAGGAAATTTTTCCAAATTCCCCCCGAGAGTCTGCACCTCCGGCATTGACTAGAGCAAGCTTTGACCCTTCCTTTATCGGGCTTGCAGGCCATTTTGAGATTTTAATCCTTAAGAGGAAAAAAATCCAAATTTACCTCTGATGGTCCACCTCCCCACCCTTTTGACTTTTCAAACTGCCATGTGTCACCATGGCACACCTTGAGATGGTCCCAAAAATTTGATACCTTGAATGAGCGCGGCTCGCCACATGTCCTATTCTGGTAAAGTTTGTATGAATGCTTGAAGCTCAGTGGAAGGTGCCACGTGTCATGCTCTGAGGTAGTCTCCTTTGGCTGTTGAAAATTCTAAGAAAAATGCAAAGTGAGCGGAGGCCTCCATGTGTCTCCATGGCACTATTTCAAAATGACCCACAAAGTAGAAAACCTGAATGAGAACGAGTTCACCATGTGTCCTACTGCATGGGTGAAAGTGAGAATTTTTCCCTCCCTCTTAAATCTGCTCCAATCAGAGCCTTGTGGGGCCATGGGGCGAGTCTAAATTGTTTTCCAAAGTAGCCAAAAATTTGTCTAAGTTTGGGAAAAGAGCGGAAACCTCCACCAATCAGAAGAAGCCACTAAGCCACCAAATTAGAACCAATCAAATTGAGTGGAGCCAGATGGACCAAATTTTCCTTTTCACCAAAAAGGAAAAAATGATAAGTTAAAGCATTACCCAGTCTTGAGGACCAACCAAAAGGTGCCAAGTCCCCTGATGCAAGGATGTAAATTTGAGGAGAAACGCCCGTCAAACCGTAAAATACAAAAAAATGATCATCTGAGCCAGAAAATGAAAATTTCTCAAGGAAAGAGAATTTAGAAATGTTTAAAAGGCTCAAATATGTTTCTAGAGATACATCCATTCATTTTCTTCAATTATTTAGGGAAGAAACAACAAGGAAGACAAATCTTGACTGTGGAGAACATAAAACATGGGAGAACCAGTTTTGGATGAACAGAGAACAGGAGACCCAAATTACAGACCTTTTCCAGAGGAACAAAGAAACAAGGAGAAAACCATGGACCCATAAATGATCTACGACCCAAGAACAGATTAAAAATGGAAACAAAGATTAACCAGGCACAACACGGGAAAAAAGAAAGTGACAGAGGCTGCAAATCGATAGATTTTCAAAGGAAAACTGGGGCGAGACTATTTTGAGCACCAACACTGGCTCTGACTCAAGGATGGGCACTCCTTACGAGTGCCACAAGAACAAAGGTAGACCAAGTGCCAAAAATATCCATTGGGAAATTGAGTCATCTTGCAGAGTAGAGAAACAAATCCATCTTCAAAAAGAAATAGAGAAACCAACAAAAACAGGTCACCGAGGACTAGAACAAGCAAAAACACAAAAGATAGGGAACAAATAACAAACTATACACTGTACCAATAGTTTTTCTTGATCGAGAGGAATCAATCCAAGAAATGCTTCAAATGCCTACCATTAACAGGAAACTCGAGTAGTTCACCATCTAGATCCTTGAGGAAGAAGGTATGCTCACCAATCTTGATATCAATGGAGTAAGGGCCCATCCATAATGAGTCAAACTTTCCATGCTTTCCCTTATCCTCATGTCTCTTATCCCATAGCAGCACAAGATCTCCAACATTGAAAACTCTGGGAGTGACCTTCTTGTCAAATAACTTCTTCAGTTTCTCTCTGAACTTTATATGCCTCTGGTGGGATGCCATCTTCTCTTCATCAAGCTCAACAATCTGGTTAATTAGAGCATCATAAGGACCTACCTCTTGATCTTCCAGTTATTGCATAAACTGATATGAAGCTAGTTACATATGAAGGGGCAACAGGGTCGGAGTCCCATATACCAACTCAAATGGATTCTTTCTAGTGACCCTCTTGACAATGATCCTATCTGCCCAAACAACAAACTTCAACTGTTCACCCCACTTTCTCTTGTTCTACTCCAATGTTCTTCTGATGATCTTCAACAAATTTTAATTACTGGACTCAGCTTGTCCATTTCCTTGGGGATTGTAATTAGAGGCATATGTCAGGTTGATCCCATATTCTTTGCACATTTCCACCAAAGGTTTAGCTCTAAAACTCATGGCATTGTCAGCAATAATCTTGACTGGCACCCCAAACCTACAGATGATATGGTTCAATAGAAAATCCATGACAACTTGGTGTGTTTCCTTCTTGGTGGGGATTGCCTCCACCCATTTAGTAAAATAATCATTTGCTACAAGAATCCACTTGTGGCCAGCACTTGAAGGGTTTGAAATCTCACCAATGAAATCCATTCCCCATTGCTTGAATGGAGCTTCAATTGATACAGGCTACAAAGGAAGGGAGCATGAAGCTTTCAGTCTTCCAAAGAAGCATTGGAAACTCTCACATCTTCTAACCAACAAGGTTTTATCCTTGAAGAGATTTGGCCACCAATAACCAGCCCTTAGAATCTTGTGTGCTATGACTCTTGCAGCAAAATTCCCCCCACAAACTCCTCCATGGAGATCAACAATTATCTTGGGGGATTCTTCTTCAGTAATGCACCTTAAGAGGACTCCCTTTGGGTTCTTCCAAGCTAACCCATAATCAGTAATGACATATTTCTTGGAAGCCAACTTAAGGGCTCTTTTCTGGTTCTTACTTAAATGCTCAGGGTAGTTCAGATGTCTGAGATAAAAAATTACATCTTTGTACCACTTAGAATTCATCAATGTTTGAAAAACATCTACCCTACTTTCTTCTACCTCATTTACCTCAATAGTTTGCAAGTTTCTCTCAGCCATAAGCTTAGCGAAGCCCAAACCTCTCACTAGCTTCATGGTTTGGATATCCATGTCATATTCTTGCAACTTGTTCACCCACCTGCACCTCTTGCTTGAGACTTCCATCTCTGATAAGATATCCTTGACCATGGTGTGGGGAACATAAGAAACAATTTTAGAACTTAGAACATAAGGCTTGAAAACCTTTGTTGCTTTTACCAAGGAAAATTCTTACTTTTCCATGATAGTGTACTTCAGCTCAGCCCCCTACAAGGCCTTACTGAAAAAATCAATTGGCCTCTCAGCCCCTTCATCATCCTTCTGTAACAGGACAGAAGCAATAGTGTTCTCTGAAGCAAAAGAAAATAGTTGAAAGGGCTTCTTATAATCTGGAGCTGCTAGAACAGGTGCATGCTTGAGTGCCTCTTTAATCCCATTAAAATCTTGGATGGCAGCCTCCTCCCATTTGATGACCTGGTCTTTCTTCAACATGGAAGTGATTGGAATGGTCAACTCAGCAAAGTTTGATATAAATCTTCTAATGAAGTTTATCTACCCAAAGAAGGACTGAATTCCTTTCTTGGTCCTTGGAATTGGGACTTTGCTGATGGCCTCTACTCTTTCTGGATCAATCATCACTCCTTCTTGTGACACTATGTGACCAAGTAACTTTTCCTTCTGCACTCCAAAATGGCACTTCTTTGGATTAAGTGAAATGCCATACTCTCTACATCTTATCAACATCTTCTCCAAGTGCAGCAGGTGATCACTTCTCTTTCTAGAAAATATAGTTACATCATCTTGATAAACTGCAATAAACTCGTTGATGTAACCAACAAAAGCAACATCCATTGCTCTTTGAAAGGTGGCACTCATTCATCAGACCAAAGGGCATCCTGACATAGACATAGGTCCCCCAAGGAGTAGTAAAGGCTATCTTGATCCTTTCTTATTACTTCACCACAAATTGGTTATAAACAGAGAAACCATCCAAGGTGGAAAGCAACTTAGAACCAGTCACTAACTGTAGCATGTTCTCCATATTTGGTAAAGGATAATTATCCTTCATTGATGCCCTATCTAGATTCCACACACATATTGATGTCACCATTCTTCTTTCTTACTGGCACTAGGTTTGCAACCCAGGAGGAATACCATGTGGGCTGGATAATCCCTCCATCTCTTAGCTTCTTCAGTTCTTCTTGCATTTTGAGGGATAAGAGTGGATTGATGGGCCTCTTTTTCTACCTGAATGGCTTTGCATTAGACTCCAAGGGAATCTCATGTTGAAATAGGTCCTCTCTGTATGCTTTTAGTTCAGAATAGGTCCAAGCCATGCAATCTTGGTATTTTTTCAACAACTGGATGTATGACTGCTTCTCCTCCTTGCTGAGATTACTTTCTAACAAAATCTTCCTTGGCTTTTCCTTCATACCAAGATCATGCTCCTCAATATCCCTTGAGGCTGTCATGCATCTATTAACAATGTGATCAACATTATCAAAATTGGACTCAAGAGCAACCAACCCTCTAGGAATGGTATTAGTCTTTAGCTGGATGATGCCCTTTCCAAACAAGGTTTCCTTTCCTTCTATTGTACATACCATTGGCTCCAAATCAATGCATTGATAAGCAAAATATCGCTTATTCTATAGAAATCTTCTAATTTGAGCATCATCATCAAATATCTTCCAATGCTTAATGTTTTCAGGGACAGAAGGTCTTGTCAATACCTCAACCTCATATTCACAATATGGGGACATTGTACAATTGTCAAACCAAGACCCCAACACTGCAATATTTTCTGCCAAGTCATTGAACTTCCTATCATGATGCACAATGTTGAATGAATCAAACATCTCAATGAAATCCCAAACTGCATGCTTGTACTGCTTCATTTGTTGATTCTTTGTGGCATACAGTTTTCTGACTTGTTTTACTATTAATTCTAAGTCTCCTTTGACAATGATGTCCTTGACACCATATTTCCAAGAAATTCTTAAACCCAACAAAAATGCCTCATACTCAGCAATGTTGTTGGTGCACTCAAAGTTGAGTTTGAAGGAGAAAACAAATTTTTCCTGACCAGGAGAAAGTAGAACAACACCAACACCATTCCCAAACATGGAGCAGGATCCATCAAACAGTAGAGTCCAAGGAGAACCTATTTGTTCAAGACACTTGCATTCTTCAATCTTGTGCTCCTTTCCATCAGCAAACCCTACAAAGTTATCTACATCAACACTTGTGTACAATACCTCATAGGATGCATTGTTGGGATCCTCAATAAGGTGCAACATATTCTTTTCCCCATACAACTTGACAAGGCTTCCCTCAATTGGAATGGTAGCATAGGACATGTCCATTTGGACACTCCCACCAACACTAGCAGCCCATTTTCTAGATAGTAACATACCCCACTTGGCTAGCAGTCAACAATGACAACGTCAAGTTTTAAGTTTTTACCTGGGTAAGCTGCAAGTTGTACCACTAAACCCTTCACACATCCCACTACTGGCACTTCTCTAGAGTCCATGGTAGTGCACTTCCCATATGCTACTATCACTTTGATGTTTAGCTCATTCATGACTTCCAAAGGCATGACATTGCATGATGCCCCTGAGTCAAACATGCAATTATGTAGCAGTCTGTCCTTAATGATCAAAGTGGTGAAGAATGGATCCACATTCATCTAAGAGTCCACCAAGGATGTCCCCAAATAGACCTCAGGTGGTTCATCTAGCTCTTCTGATGCTGGTGGTGCTTCTGGTTCTTCAATGACTTGTGGGGTCTCCACAATGTTTATGTTTCTACCTAGGGAAGTCTTCTCTTCTTTTAACCCCAAGTATTCAAATGCTCTCTTTTTGTGCTCAGGAATCCTAAGCAACTCAAAAATTGGAACAGAGACTTTGATTTGACTTAATACTTGGGAAATATCATATGGGGCATTCCTTGGCAGGGCAGTGTTGGAAGGAAAGCCAATACACTCATTAGGTGGTACAGGATTTTTGACAACTTGGGCATGAGGAGGGGTATGATTTTTGTTTGGAACTGCAGGGATTTTAGTAGGTGCATCTTTCCTAGGAGCCTCTTTAGGAATGTTTGAAAGTAAGGGAGATTTTGGCTTGGCTTGAGGCCCTACCCTTTTAATAGCCCTACTTCTTGTGTTATATTCCTTTTCTTGAGCCACAACAACATTCATCAGTAACTGTCTATCCTCTTCAGAGGGGATGCCTCCATCATACTTCTTTATCATTAAAGCCCTTAAATATTCAAAGTCATTATTGGGAAATTCAAAAGCTTGTACATTATCTACTTCTAAAGTATGATAGAGAGAGAGAGAAAGAATGGGTACCCTATGAATGCAGTCCCAAAAAGTGGTAGCATTTCGGGAACTTATAACCTCAGTTGAAGTTGCCCCTTGTTGCAAGCTCGTTAAACAACCCATCATGCAAACATCATCATCATTATCATCATCAACTTCTTCTTTTTCTTGTTGATATTATTCAAAGGAGCATGAGGCATGAAACATTTGTCACACCAATCAATGACATTTGTCTCCTCCACAACATCAACTCTGGCATCCAAAGGGTCAAGCCCCATTCTGTTATCCCTTGGCTTGAGACTGTCTATTTCCAAATCCAACAGGTCCCTTGCCTCTGTCATCAAATCTTTGGTGATTTATGAACCTGTCTTGGCCTTGCTGCTTGTGTTGACCTTGTGAGTTCTACCAAATTCCTTTCTTAGCTCGGGCTAATTTGTAGGAAATTTCTTTGACAACCCCTACCAAAGTCTTCACAACTTCTTCCAAATCAGCATCCTTGCTTGTTTGGGGTTTTTTTGGGTTAACCAGCTTTACACCTTCCCTATTTGGAGGCTTTCCAATTGCCTTGATATTGTTCTCTATTTACAAAGCCATGGTGAAGGCCTCCCTCAAATTTGTGGGGTTTTTGTCTCTTAAGTAATATGCAGCCTTTTTATCAAATGCATCAGTATATTTGATCAAACATGACTCATCACAAGGCCTTATCCTAACAGGAAATCTCCTCAAGGTCTTATTAAACCTTGTGTTGAAATCATGTACTGACTCATTAGGGTTCTTTTTGATGTTTTCAAATTCTGTCAAAAGAAACCTAGGGTCAGTTCTATCACCATACTGCAATCTAAATGCATTACTCATCTCAGTCCAAGAATCAATTGAGTTATCTGACAATGCTTTATACCAGTCCCTGGCATCTTCCTCCAAGGTATGGATAAACAATTTGATATATACATCTTCATGTTCAATCTCAAAGTCTTCCATCATATTGATAAAAATATTTAGATGTTGATCACCAGTAATAGCATTGTTTCCTTGGAACTTTGGCATTCTATTCCTTACATCTTGAGGCACTGCATTTGGATATCCAGCCATCCCCACAAAATTTATAGGTCCAAAAGTGTTTACAACAAAAGGGTGTCTGGGTGGGGGTAAGGCCATGTTGTTTTGAGGAGGTGACCTTGGAGGGGTGAAAAATTGATGAGGAGCAGAGGGTCTTTGAAACACATGGGTATAATTTACAAAATGGGTATCCCCCAAAAGCCTTGCTTCTTGGAAATCCCTATCAACTTTAGAGAAGATAGGAGCAGAGTGTGAAGAAAACCTTTCAAAATAAAATGAAGGCCCCTCTCCCGCTGGAGAGTTCAATTCCACAAAGAGGCTACCTGATTCAGAAGCACTTGAATTGCAATCTTCAATAATAGGCTGGTCACTTTCATCAATGGAGATCCCCTTTCTTGTCTGCTGATCCCTAACAACTCTCTAGGATTTTCTTCCTTCTGATTTTTCTTTTCCTAGCTCTAGAAATAATGTCCTAGTAGGATCCCTAGCAAAGAAAGATCTTCTTCCTTCCAGCTTTGCAAATATTAGTAAAAAAATCTGACTTTGACAGAGTTTAAGACACTGGTACTTTTCATTAATTAGATCAATAGGGAGTAGTCACTAAGGAATTTCACCCTAGTTGTGCAGATGCACTAAATATGATTTGTCAAATATTTGTCAACACTAGAAACTAGAAATGGAGAGAACTTCTGAACCTTTCTTTACCCAGATTTAGCAGTGAAAGCTAGTTACTATGGGCTGATAGATATGAACACAGTACTTGAAACAATAAATAGTCTACAGCAACTCAAATAAAGTTCCCCGAAACGGTGCCCCTAAGGTGTTGGTACCCAAATTGATTCTCCTTCAAAGTTTGAGCAACATCACTGGTTTGACAGGAAACTTAGAGATAGATTAGATCATGATGAGTCATTTTGTAGCTGGGGATGAGATCTAACTGACCCTTTGTCACTCAAATGTGGAGAAATGGATAGCACCCTCAAGAGGATTTGATCTATCCTCACTATTTTAGGTTGTGCCTTTCAACTAGGGTAAGAGAACCCTTTATAGCCTGTTATTTATGGAGGAGATAGATATATCCTTCCTGATGGAGTTGTTAAAGAGACCTTGGAGAGAATATGATCAATGCAACAAAATCTAACTCTCACGAGTTGTCACTCAAGATAGTGGAGATATTCTCTAGGCAAGGTTCAGGCTATTAAAGACATTTGGAATCCTGATTGTTCCTACATGTTTTGGTAGTAAAAATTATGCATTTGTATACACACATGACAAACAGGGGTAGTATGGGTGTGATTAATTGTTTTGAATGAATTTTGGTAGGAGGTGAAGTAGGATAAAGTTGATTATACCAAATCTTTGAGGAACCTTACAAAATGGAAGGTTAAACCAACAAAATGCCACAGAACAACTAAAATGTTTCTTTAACTAGAATATGTGCTTCAATGGAGGCCCAGATTAGCACTCTTTCACACAATATTTGAGATTCTATCACGAAGGCTTGAGTTAGAAAATCCAACAAAGCATCAAGATCTGAGTCAAATCACGCCTAAGGTACACCCAGAGGCTTACAGACAATCTCTGTCAATAGATGAAAGAAAAGTGATTTTAAATCATTTATTCCAATCCCAAATGAAAGCTCTTCTGAGAAATGAAATTACAGATGCCACTAAACTGTCACAAGGATTGAGGCATGTGTGATTGAATCATATTTAATACAAGATTGCAATAGAAACAAGAAAAACTACTTGCATACATTCAGAAATAAAACAAACACATTTTGCTCAAGACAACACAGAATAACTCGAATTTGATTAAATCTATCAGCAGGGGAAAGTTTCTAGAATAGTCTCAGAGCTTGTCAATGGCTGTACACTTACAACCACCTTGACATGATCATGTTTAATACAAAAGAGATATATAAGCTTCTCAAATGGATTCTCAGAATGATGGGCTCTATCAAGCTTTTTCTATTAGAAAATTTAGTCCCGACCCCTCACACTCCAACCCTTTGCACGAAAAATTTGTGCCATTTATAACATTTACAACAGGGGCCCTTTTCCCTCAAAAATCTAGACCTTGAGTGCTACCAGTGCTTGCCATGATCATGATCACAATTCTTAGAATCAGGTCTGCACAAAGTCACCAGGTTCTCATGGGGGTATATTTCATCAAATACCTCCTGCATTCAACTCCTTCCTTTGGTAGATCACTCTTTCATCAATTTTCCAACCACTTCCACCCCTAATCTATCAAATATGGCTCCTTGTGTGCTCAGAATAAAGAAAAATGGAAAATCCAATCGGCCACGATAGTTAGACCATTTTAATGGTGAAAGATGTCTTTCAAATCTTCCCACCAAACTCAGATATCAACATTAACTCCCCTCTCTACTTGGCATGTAGGAAAGACCAAGAAATCATGGAGACTCACACTTCCAGATGTGTTTATGAGAAATGGGGGGGGAAATAAGATTTCGACTCTCAACTGACATTGATCTTTACTTTGTTTTTGGGCCATCCAAGTGGAAGATTCAAACTTTAAAACAGACCCGGGGGCTTCCTTTGAATTTTTACAACTTTTGAAAAAATGAAAAAAAAATCCATTTTACTCTGGACCTCTGCCCTTGGGAAATGAGCTTGACACGTATCCTAAGGTTGGGCCCAGTGGAACCGCAGCTAAATTCTGCCATTTGACCCAATTTTTGGAAAAAAGAAATTTTTCCAAGTTTTCCTCGTAGCTCCGCCCTTCCGCCGTTGACCGAGGCAAAATATTAACTATTTCCCTCATCGTGCGGGCGGGCCATTTTGATGTTTTAACTCCTTTTCTCCCAAAAGGAAATTTTTCCAAATTCTCCTCAAGAGTCTGCACCTCTGGCATTGACTGGAGAAAGCTTTGACTCTTCCTTTATTGGGCTTACGTGCCATTTTGATATTTTAATCCTTAAGAGGCAAAAAAATCCAATTTATCTCCGATGGTCCGCCTCCCCACCGCTTTGATTTTTCAAACTGCCATGTGTCACCATGGTACACCTTGAAGTGGTCCTGAAAATTTGATACCTTGAATGAGCGTGGGATCACCATGTGTCCTATTTTGGAAAATTTTGTCTGAATGTTTGAAGTTTAGCGGAAGGCGGCACGATTCATACTCTGAGGCAATCTCCTTTGGCCATCGAAAAGTCTAGGAAAAATGCAAAGTGATCGGAGGCGTCCACTTCTCATTCTGGTGCTTCTTTAAAATGAAACTCAAGGTCAGTCCCTGAACATGCGTGGTTCCTCCATGTGTCTCCATGGTGCTTTTTCAAAATGGTCCCCAAAGCAGACATCTTGAAGGAGTGAGAGCTCGCCACGTTTCATGTTCCACCAAACTATACCAACTACATAATTTTTTTTCTAAGTCCAGGTAAAGCAACAGAAACCTCCACGTGTCATCCCAGTGCTACTCCAAGGCCAAATCAAAAATTATATCCTCAAACCAGCACCATGCCTCCACATGGACACACTTTAAGTTGAGGAGATTCATAGAAATTTTGAAGTACCTAGCCAATCTGCGTCCAACCAAAAGGTGCCACATCCTTTGTCAATGCAGGGATACAAATTTGAATGGGAGAAACTCCCATGAAATAGTAAAATATATAAAGATGATCCTTCGATCCCGAAAATGAAACTTTCTCTAGGGAAAGATAATTTGGAAATATAATTTGGAAAGGCTCAAATATGTTTCTCAGAGATACATTTATTCATTTTCTTCAATTATTTAGGGGAGAAACAACAAGGAAGAAAAAACTTGACTGTGGAGAATAAAAACTATGGGAGAACCCAAGTTACAGACAAAACTTTTCTAGAGGAACAAAGAAACAAGGAGCAAACCATGGACCCATAAATGATCCTTACGACCCAAGAAACAATTAAAAATGGCAACAATAATTAACCAGGGACAACATGGGAAAAAGAAAGTGACAAAGGATAAAAATTAATAGATTTTTCAGAGGTAAATTGGGGCGAGACTATTTTGAGCACAAAAAGAATACAACAAGGCTTCATTGTGTGCTTACACAAATCCCACGTTAGAATGATCAAAAGTGAAATGTAAGCTTCATCTCCTGCTCAAATACTAATGTATATAAACTCCCTATATTAATTATAATTTCTTTATGTTTTTTTTTCATTCGTTGCTCAATTCTAATTCTATCATGATTTTCTTTTCCACTGCAGGACTATTTTTATCATTGAAATAGATGTTGTTGTCGAAAAAAAATTGATAATCAGTGCTCCAGCTTGACTACCAAAAATTCTCTCCAAGACATTCAATTGCCTCAAACAGATGCAAGTGCCAATCAGGTTAACAAATATTTTATGAGAACAGTAATTAAAATAAGTGGATTGAATACATTTATGCGCATGTGGTCCATAGAGGGCCGTGCCCTATAAAAAACAAACCTTCACGAATATCACAATGAAAGGGGAGATGGTTTTGTGCTTTGGTTTTATTTTGTGGATTAGGAAAGAGGGGAAATCCACATCATCTTTTTCAATGAGGCCACGGAAGCATTCTATGAGCAGATTGAAAATGGTACGCTATATACAATTTACAATGGGAGGATTGTAAGGATTGTTGATGGAAATCTATATTACAACCATTTGAACAATGCTTTGGAGATTTTCCTACAAACTTCCTCAATCATATCTCCACTCATAGAAAATGAGGATACAATAAATTCCCATCACTTTCACTTCACCAAAATCAAGGAAATACCTGCAAGTGTTTAAGGTTCTATAGTTGATTTGATTGAAATTATTCTTACAATGTCACCATGCTCAAAAATTCTTCCGCATGACAAGTCTAAAACAAAGAGAAGAACATTACAATTAAAGTACGTATCAGGATTCAATGTAAGTGTCACATTTTGGGGACAACACTTAGATGAGATAAACAATGAACTTGAAGATATGTTTTCTATACTGCCTCTTTCGGTCCTTGCATTGAAATATGCTCGCATCTTCAGTTTCAATGGAAGCTCAGTTGACACTATTTTAAGAACCAAATGTTACAATGAACCCTGAAAATTTCATAAACAAATACACTTCATGCTTGGGTTGATTCTGATGACTACTTCCTTTGGGTACCCTCTATCACAAGTAAATTTATGGGCCCTCCAAAAAGCTTGACCTTTGTATAAATGATGTCACACATCGTACAGATAGGGAAGACTGAGAGAAATGAATGGGCCATGGTTAATGCAGAAATCACAAATATCAACATGGACAAAAAATTTTACAAGGCATGTCCTCTTCAAAAAGGTGACAAACAATGCAAGACAAGGGTTAAAGAGAATGGTAATGGTTCATGGTTTTTTTCGAGTTGCAACGTACAACTTCATAACTATGATTATAGATATGCAATCAGGATTGATCTAAAGGGCCTAATAGGATAACTCCATTCAGTTACCACTTTTGATGAGATAACTGAGTCAATCATGGTTGTTGAAGCTATTGATCTCCACTTATTGTCTATAGACAAAGATGCAACTAGTGAAATTATAAGCAATGTCATCAGAAATTAATACCGGTTCACACTTTCCCTAAAAAAAGAGATATACTGTGGAAATAACAGATTGAAATGTGTCATCATCAGTTCTAAGAAAGTGGATAACAGTGCAAATCCTTCGTAACCTTTTTTATGCAAATAGTTCTAATGTATTCATCCCTTCAAACTTTACACCCTCTCCCATCCCATTCTATACTTTAAACTATCACCGCTATGTTGTTTATTTCAAATCATTGTTTTGCCCTTTTTCCCTACTTCAAAAGAAATATTTTGTAGTTCCTTATAAACTGGCATACTATTGTCTCCTACTACTATGAGGATTGTAAGTAATTTTAAGAAAATAAATGCATTTAACTTTCACTTTTATCATGTACGTATTTACATCCTTGTTGGTGCAGGTCGATTGTATGTTTCCATATAGATTTACTCTTTTGATTAGGAAAAAATAGACAAAAATGATATCCTCAAATTGTTACCTCTTAGGATGTATTTCCCATTACAGGAACTCCACATGATTACAAACCTGCAATATAGTTTTAAGATGAAGGAAATAAAAATTGACTCCACTACAAGCTCAAAATGTCTACAAATATCCACAATGATGAAAGAGGTCTTTAAATGAAAGATCCAAGTTATATAGTAGTTTTTGGGAAGAGGTATACTTGCAAAACAAATCCAAACCCCAAGAACAATAGATTTCATCCTTTGCAAGGAAGGGTAAAGGCATATTTATAGGGGATAAATGGTAGGTGAGACCTATCAAGATATCAAATTAGAAAAAGTACAGATGAAATTATTAAATGAAATACCTAGATAAATTTTAGGGAGGATAAAATAGGAAAATATTAAATTAGGGTAAGAATAATCCAACATGGGGTGTGATTAGTGACATTCCAATCATTAGGGATTAATCCTAAAATGGATTAAGGAAGAGATAAGGGAAATAAAATAATTTATGGGGTAATATAATAAAGTGGGAAGTTCAATAGAGCATAGGAGGGACAAGGGGAATCTTAAATATCAAGAAAGGTATTATTTATTCCAAAAATGATGGAGAGATGACCCTTGCTTGAGGGGTAGCAACCAAAATTAGTTTCTACACTTCCTAAAAGATGTGCACGACCTTAGTCAATTCTCTTGATATAAGGGCTTTTAATTTAAATTCGATCAATACTGAAATGTTCCACATGGATTTGGATTTATGACATGTTAACTTTAAGTAAGTACAAGTTCATGTTGGTGGATTCTCATGTACAACCCATCGTCCTACTTTTCAAGTAATTGTTGATTGTTCCTATGCAGATCTCTAATAATGTTTCCTAAACATTGGTATTAGAAGACCCACCCCTTCTGAGTAACAGGATTTTAATTTGGCATGCAATCTATAGGATCATTTAGCCCATGTAATATTGGATGAATTATCTATGGAGGTGAATCCTCATTTGACCTTATTTTTAAGTATATTCCTCTAGGCCCCTATATTTGATGATATGTTTGATTTAAGGCCTAGAAGGTTTGCAAGAAATATCATAAATGAAATCCTAAAGAGGTTTTATTGTGAAGATGGTTGACCATGGGATCAAATAGTGGCTCAATTCTTCTTCTTGAAAGTTTTTGTTGAATATTTTTACACAAGAAACATGCCACATGCTACAAAAATTGGCTACTTGTTATGTCTATAGTCACATCATCTACACTTTAGATGTTTTTTAATATACAATAGAAAATATCTAGATTTGATCATTTGCAAGGATTGTTATGTTATCCTAACTTTATTTACAATTCCCTTTGACTTTTCTCAATCTGTGCCATTACAGAGTATACAACTACTCTACAGAATTGCCAATGAGAACATTCCGCATGTACAACTTTCCAGTTGTGTTACGAGAGCTGATAACAGGAAAACGGGCAGTGGAGGTGGATCATGGTGATTTGAGGTTCCTGTTCAAGACATAATTCCATAGATGAAGTATTTGATTTCATTAGGTCATTTGCTAGATTTTGACCCTATGGCTTGCTAGAAACGAACCCATCAAATTAAAATCCTCCTCCCCGTTATAGTTGCAGACCCTTAAGAGGGCATGCCTATGAACCGAGTTCAACACCACACTAAATGTTCTGATGAGCATTATGAAACATGCTACTTCAATAGAAAGCCATATCTTGCGTTCGTTAAGTGCAGTAAAACAATGCCCCCTGGGCACACTCAATCTCTACTTCTATCAGCTAAATCAGAACATTGAAAGTGATAGGAGATGAATTAGAGAATTATTTTTTCTTCTTCAAAGCAAATCGATGACAGATCATAACATCCACAATCGAATCTATGTGATAGTGACATAATGGAGAGAAAATCTCTGTAGCAGTTGCTAATCCTGAAATACTATTTTGAGGCACTTAGGTGTGGGTTCGTTAATTATGTTTGGGCTTAAATTATGCTTCATTTTCTAGCTTTTACGTTCAGAAACATATCAAGCAAATGTTATCCATATTTTCAAGAGACTCCAGACATAGATTCTAAGCACATATCGCGATCCGTAAAATGCTCATGAGAAAGTGTTGTTAGCATGACATAAGCCACAAGAAACATGCCACATGCTAGTAAAGGAACCCATGTCACTTGATTCCTACATGTGCAGTCTAACTCCTATTTGATAAATTATTACAAGTTTTGCACACCCAAAATTCAGATCTATCAGCTACATGAAAGTGACGTCAAAGATAGCACATGATTAAAACAACCGCTTATTCTTGGATGCATAGTGAATGAGTGTCAGTCAGAAGGCCATAGCGAATCTATGTAGCGGTGGACAAAGGTGAGAGTATCTCTGTAGTAGTTTCTTTCTTGAAATAGATTTCGAGGAACATAGCTGTGGGTTCGGTGATGAATGGAAACAACGATCAACTCAAGAAATTCTTCGGGTCCACCCGAGATTTTTGGATGTCCCAGCTCAGGATTAAATGTCCTATGAACTTTTTTGTTGTCAGAACTCCTTTTATAAAATGTTTTTAGAAATATTGACTTTTTATTTGAATCAATCCCACATGACATTAACAACACTTGGTACTTATACAAGCACAACTACATACTGTGGCATATTTTATGCACTACTGTAACCATAATACATGTTACAGATGTTAGTTTTGACTCTAAAGTCGAATGCATTATTCAACACAAACCATTGCAATAATGACAGGTCTTCGCACAACTTTTTCTAGGAAACAACATGGGTCTTGACAGTCTTTACATGTTGGGGAAATGATATTTTGGCATACACAATAATTGGAAAATACCTGACATTTCACATGATTTGTAGATAACTAGATCATCATTCATCGAGAGAGAAAAGGTAGACACAATAAACAACAACATGTAGGCCACACCATCAGCGTCCACACTTCCTTTGTCTTTATAACAACATCCATCTCTTGATACCATACTACACCATTCAAAAAAAAACACCCTTCTACCTCCACTAAGATTGATAATTCAAGGAGAAACTAGCACAAGAAAATAATTTATAATAAATAAAATCTGGAATTTATTATAGTAGCACCAACCACATCTCCTGCACCTCTCCTTCTTAGTGTTTCATCATTCAACATCTCTACACTCAAAATCCATGAATGCTTTTGTATTTGAAACAAATAACTGAAACCCCTTTAAGCCCATGCATTATGATATTTTCAAGATTCGCTGAAACATTTATATTATGTTCTTATTGATGAAATGAGTTTCATCAGTCCAAATTTGCTAAGTAAAATTGACAGTAGGATACACAAGGCTTTCCCACACTCCAAAACATTTGAATTTACGAACAGATTAGACATCCTCCTTCGTAGTCCTCTTTATGTAAGAAAATATTATGGATTCAACTTTTGAAGGGATTCAATTCTTCCATTACATTGCAAACACTACACTACAACATATTAGATCTTTTACCACAATTTTTCAACAATATTTTTGTGGTTATATACTATTTTAGAAATTAAAATTGTAGCAATGGATCTAGTTGTTCTATCTATTCCATTATTCTCTCCCTCTATTTTGTAACTTCTCCATCCATTTAGGGGAGTCTTGTTCAATCTCGTACCTATAAATAATGTACGTGGGTTCTTTGTTCAATAGAATAATATGAGATAATATATCTCTATTCTTTCTCCTCCATTTCTGCCTCACAGTTTGGTATCAGAGCTTTCTTGATCTCTGCCTGTGCGTGGAAGTAGTCTTCAATTTTCAAGGAGCCTGCGTCTTGGTGTTAGAAGCTGGAGACCTGGAAAGAAGTTTCCTGGAAAGTGTGGAGCGTTGACTTTTTGCTTAAAACCACGCAATCATGTGAGAATGGAGGAATTGAGGAGTTTGGCCTGAAGTTTGGACTGTGCGTGGAAGAAGAATATTAATCTTTTTGCTGCTGTGCGTTTCATGTGAGGAAATTTGTGCACTGAAAAATGTTTTTTTTAAAAACG
The DNA here is from genome assembly GCA_019776745.2 of Taxus chinensis. Taxonomy (NCBI): domain Eukaryota; kingdom Viridiplantae; phylum Streptophyta; class Pinopsida; order Cupressales; family Taxaceae; genus Taxus; species Taxus chinensis. The sequence goes on from JAHRHJ020001897.1 coordinate 736,174, forward strand.
TGGACATTTTTTTTTTTAAAAGAATGTTGTCTTTTTCCTGCACATGTTTTTTCTAGTTTTCTGCGCTAAAAAAAGGTATCTATCCACCTGCTGCGTGGAGGAAGAGGAGAGTTAGAGTGGACTGTGCATGGATTCCAGTCTGTTTTTTTTTGTTGCTTGCTGTTTTTTCAAAACCTGCGTGGAAGGTGAAAAACTGACCTGCATGTAATTAATCTGAGTTTCATCTTGGCATCTATATCTTCCTGGTGCAACTGCGACCCCTGTATATTCATCTTGCTACAGATATTCAAAAGGATCCTGCACATTTAAGCCTGTCAACAACATCCTAAATATTCTATGTGAGGGCGTGTATACATAGACCAGTCCATGTGTCGATAAATAAGCCACGTCTATGTGGAGACAAGTTGTAAGAGAATGAACTGAAGCTTTACAATTTGCATTGGCGTGTTGAGAACTCCTGCTGAGTGTTTTAGAGGAGCAGCCTGCATTTAATTGCATGAAGACTTGCATCCAAATAAAGTTTGGAGTGTGTCACTTGCTGCTCTATGGAGGAAAAGACCAGCTACCTGCGTGAAAAAAAAATTAGAACAACACGAGGAGAAGAAACTTGGAGATACTTCAACACTTCACCGAATGTCGAGTGTAGACAACTCGATTGAGAGCGTCAATAACACGGTCGCCACAGCTGAAAGCCAGAATATCAACTCGCCAGCTAGAGAACACCGTGAAGAAGCTCCTGAGAGCTCTGGGTTCTACTTTGCTTTGCTGAATGAGCTTCGGAATACCGGAAATCTTGCATTCGACAAGCTAGTTCGAGAAGGACTTCTTGAATACTTTCTTTTCGACGTCAGCTACCAAGAAAAGTGAGTACGGGAAGAATTAGAAGCCGGGTACGATGCTGACTGTGATGACGAAGAAGAATGCCCTACAAAGCGTCGCCGTCTCACAGCACGTGAATATCGCGAGCATCTACGAGCAAGTAATTCTCGTCAGTGAGTCAAAATTGTAATAACTCTTCAAATAAATAAATATTTTTTTTATTACGATGTCTGCTCCAAAGTTACTTCTGTCTGATGCTCAGTTGCTCAAAGGGTCCAATTTTGCGGCCTGGAAGACAAAAATGAAGACAATCCTTCAGTTTGAAGGATTATGGGGAATTGTCACAGGGTCTGTGTCTGCTCCCACAGCCCCCGATGAATTAATAAAATATGAAATGGCTAGTGCTAAAGCCTTGATGCTGATAATGCTCAGTATCAGTGATGATGTGCAACCACATGTTAGGAATGCGGAGAAACCCAAGGAGGCCTGGGACAAGTTGGCAACCATTTATGAAGTGAAAAATCAGACGAAGATACTTCATCTTCAGTCAAAGCTGCACACCCTCTCTATGGGGTCAGACGAGAAAGTGGAGGAATTCTTACGTCGCGTGGCTGAGCTGAGATCAGAGTTATTAGCGCTCGGTGAAATGGTGGATGATAAACTTCTCGTCGCAATCACCTTGAGAGCACTCCCTTCTCAATTCTGAGTGTTCGTTACGACACTGAATGTGTCTAAACAAACAGTGACATTCGAAGAGCTTGTGAATTTGCTGCAGCAGGAAGAGGCCATCACTTCATCGCATGAGGAGTCTCAGGACAAAGCCTTGTTCTCAAAGCCTTACCATGGCCAGAAGAATCGGAAAGGTCCCCCAGAGAAGCCAAATCCAGCGCAACCCAAACAACAACAGAAAGATCAAAAGTCAAAGAGATGGTGTCACATTTGCAGAACCAATACTCACGACACTGATCACTGCTGGCACAATAGCTTGAAACAGGGGTCTTCAAGCCATACAAGCACATCCGGGTGTGAAGATTTTCAAAAGTCCAAACGACGTCCCTGCTGGAGAAAGCACAAGGGACATCTCGCAGCCCAACAAGAAGATGATGACTCTGATGAGGAGACATCAGAAGGAGCCCATTGTAGTAAGAATCTTGTACTCATCTCTCAAACTTCTCAGCCCACGAAGAAAGTCTGGTTGATAGACTCTGGTGCAAGCAAGCATATGTCAGGTGACAAGAAGCTGTTTGATTCACTACATGAAGAACCAACTGGAGATCGAGTTCGGATAGCGGATGACAAAGAGTACATTGCAGAAGGAATAGGGAATGTCACCATTCCTCTGGGACCACGAAAATGTACACTTACAAAGGTACTATATGTTCCTGGCTTGACTAGCAACCTCTTGTCAGTTACTCAGCTCTTGAATCATCACCTTAAGGTAGAATTTCTTGTTCAAAATGGCATTAAATCATGCTTAATCTCCCGACAAGGTACGGTTCTTGCTAAAGCTTTTGTAAAAGATAAGTTATTTGCTTTAGATACTGTTTCATCTTCTGCAGTAGCTTTATCTGCTTCAACAATAGAATCAACTACCCTATGGCATTTTAGATATGGACACTTGTCGGTCAGTTCATTGCACCAGATGAGTTCAAAAGCAATGGTCCGTGGACTACCCAAATTGTCCAGTTCCTTGCCTATTTTCCCTGGCTGTCTTGCAGGAAAACAACACAGAGATCCATTTCAAGCGAGCACCTTCCATGCCAAGAAGTGTCTGGAGGTAGTTCATACCGATCTGAATGGCCCATTGCCTGCTTCATTTTTCAGGATACAAGTACTTTCAACTGTTCGTGGATGACCACTCTCGCAAGATGTGGGTATATTTCCTAAAGAAGAAAAGTGAGGCTCTTCAACACTTGCAGAACTTCTATCATCGTGTTGTCAAAGAGTCCAGACAACCACTTCTTCTACTCCTGCTCAGATCGAGGGGGGGAATTCACATCAAAGAGGTTCTTGGCCTTCCTGAACCAACATGGCATTAAGCAGCACCTGACTGCTCCCTACATGCCCCAGCAAAATGGCATTGTTGAGCGTCGCAATCACACAGTGATGGAGATGGCTCACTGCATGCTATCAACTGCAAAGCTAGGAGAACGCTATTGGGCTGAAGCAGTACAAATGGCTGTATATCTTCTCAACAGGGCACTGACAAAGATTCTACAGAACAAAATGCCAGAAGAGGTATGGAGTGGTAGAAAGCCATCAATTTCTCATTTGCGAGTATTTGGTTGCACAACATACATGCATGTCCCAGCTCAGAAGAGAAAGAAGGTAGAGCCAAAAACACTCCCGTGTATCCTTCTTGGCTACAGTACTACCTCGAAGGCGTATCATCTCATGGATCCTGAGACAAAGAAAATATACGAGAGTCGGGATGTGGTTTGTGACGAGTCATCCTTTGACTCAATAGTATCAACAGAAGATCCACTTCCAACCACATCTCACCGATTAGTCTCTGAATCAGATGATGAGCCAGAGGAGACTACTCAGAGAAAAGAAATGCTGCCAGGAGAACTATTTGTTGACCTTGGAGAACTAGAGAATGTGACTCCACATCAATCCACATGGCAATGACACAGTTCTTCTCAAAAGCAGCCAAGTTCTCGTCCGAAGTGGGTACAAAGCACTATCAAGGACTCACATTTGCAACAACTCCCAGATACATCATCCGGAGTCAAAACAAGGAGTCAAACAAGAAATGAGGTAAACTTTGCACTCATGAGTTCACTGATGAATAGCTCCGAGCCAGATAATGTTCGTGAAGCACTCAGTCAAACTCAGTGGAAGGAAGCCATGGATACAGAATATGACTCGCTCATGAAAAATCAGACATGGGAACTTGTCGATCTGCCTACAGGAAAGAAACCCATAGGCTGCAAATGGGTTTTCAAGACAAAATATAAGGCAGATGGATCCATCGACAAACATAAAGCATGACTTGTAGCAAAAGGATATGCTCAGAAAGAAGGCATCGACTATGAAGAAACCTTTGCACCCACTGTGAAGATGAAGACCATCAGAGTAGTTTGCGCACTTGCAGCACAGAAAGGATGGAGACTTCAGCAGATGGACGTCAAGAGTGCTTTCCTAAATGGTGATCTGAAAGAAGAAGTATACATGACCCAACCTGAAGGATTTGTTGATAAAGAGCAGCCTAAGAAGGTATGTCGTCTCATCAAATCACTTTACGGACTGAAACAAGCTCCCAGGGCATGGTATATCAAGATCAATGATCACCTTTTGCAGCATGGGTTCACTCGTAGCCCCTCAGATTCAAATTTGTATATAAAGAAGGTAGGCAAAGAAATTGTCATTCTGGTTGTTTATGTAGATGATCTTGTGATCACTGGCAGTTCAGAAGATCAGGTTGATATTGTAAAGAATGATCTCAAAAGAACCTTCGACATGACAGATTTGGGGCTACTACATTACTGTCTTGGCTTGGAGATATGGCAAAAGGAGCATCACATTTTTGTCTCCCAGAAAAAGTATGCCAAGACACTCCTGGAAAAGTATAGAATGTCTGACTGTAAACCTATATCCACTCCCATGGAAAAAGGCTTGCAACTTTCAAGATTCCAGGACTCACCTCAAGTAGATGCTACTCTCTACAGGTAATTTGTTGGAGGGCTCATCTATTTGACATATACCAGACCAGATCTCTACTATGCTGTCAGCTATCTTTCCAGGTTCATGCAGGAGCCAAAGAAATGTCACTGGAATGCAGCAAAGCATGTTTTGAGATATGTCCGAGGAACAACAGATTATGGTCTGGAATATAAGAAGAATGATCAATTCTTCTTACAGGGATACGTCGACTCGGACCACACCGGATCTGTTGATGACAGGAAGTCAACTACAGGATACATATTTCATCTCAGATCTGGACCTATCTCGTGGATAAGCAAGAAGCAGAATGTTGTTTCTATCTCATCCACAGAGGTAGAATATCATGCCGCACGAGGAGCTGTGTGTGAAGTGATATGGATACGTCACATTTTGGATGACCTGGGAATTCCTGAAAAATAGTCACCTATTCTCTATTGCGACAATCAGAGTGTGTTGAAGCTCGTGCAGAATCCAGTCTTTCATGAATGAACAAAGCATATTGAAATTGACTGCCATTTCATTCGAGAGCACGTCTTGAACCATCAAATTCAGCTCCAGTACTGTCCTACTGAAGCACAAGTTGCTGACATTCTCACTAAATCTCTTGGCAAAGTGAAGTTTGAATTTTTCAGGGGTCACATTTGCAAGAATAATGTAATAAGGGGGGGAATGTTAGCATAGTCTACGTACTTGTTTTTTTTTTATTAATAGACTAGTTGTTCTATCTATTCCATTATTCTCTCCTTCTATTTTGTAACCTCTCCATCCATTTAGGGGATTCTTGTTCAATCCCGTACCTATAAATAATGTACGTGGGTTCTTTGTTCAATAGAATAATATGAGATAATATATCTCTATACAAGATCCTTACCACATAAAACATGTAGGTGGAAGCTACAATTTGATTGCCACAATAATTAATTGTAGAAATTTCAACAATTTTTTTCTACAATTGTCCTTACCACATAAAACATGTAGGTGGAAGCTATAATTTGTTTGCCACAATAATTAATTGTGAAATAATGATTTTTAAAAATGTAGAAAATTTACTATTAATAATGAATTTTCTCTTTATATGATTATAGTTGAAATAATTCTTTATGTGGATTCTCTACCCATTTAGCAAAGGATGCACAAAGTATAATAATTTGATGGATCAAATGGGAATATATTCACTAGCATTTTAAAAATTGTTTCATTTTTATACATTGACAATCCCCATATATTAAAAGATTAATGTTTATTATTCATATTATATGATCTAAACGTAAATAATTTAACAATTTAGATATTTTTCCCTCTATGTATGCCTTTCATTGATCCAGCCTAAATAATTTAATTAACATTTTCTTGACTACAACATAAACTTATAATTTAATATATAAAGTAAATGAAATACCAACTTGAAAAAGGTCACATGTGGAGAGAAAATATGTTCTATTTATTATAGGAATGTTGTACACTTTCATTGATATTTTTCAAATTTTCATCAATTCATATTGTCAAATAAATGGAACATTCAAATGAGGGTCCTAATCTAGTTATTGTTTTTGAAATGCTTAGAACAGTAGCTTTAGTCAAATAATGAAATTTACTCCATTAATGCATGCTATTTTTAATTCAAATCCCCTTCAGCATTGTTTTGGTACAATCATCTTAGCATTTTTTATGCCAATAGTTAAGTGCACAATATCATACACCTTCAAAAGTTCTCAATTGAAAATCCCAAGCATGCTTGTGATGATTCATGTATTAAGAAAATGTAAGAATTAATGGTGTAAGAAATTTATGTTCATAAAGTAAAAACATTCTTTCTAATAGTAAATATGTTTTAAAAAAATAGTTTTTATCCAAAAAAATTACCGAATTTGACGTATTACTATTTTCATTTGATTTACTAATTGTTTCCATCTTTCATTCCTTATCTTTATAAAACCTTCTTTTCTAGAAAATTTTATTTATTCTTCTGTAGGAAGTCTTTGATAGTGGTTCCACTTCATGAAGAAAATAGTAAATGTCATCCACAACATAAAAAAAATAAAATATTAAGATAAATTGAAAAATTAAAAATACTCAACACTGTAGCTTTTAAAGATCGAACACCACCTCTTCCCAATTTTTTCATGTACCCATGTTCCTAAACTCGATCTTTAGTAACATATTTTATATGTTCATATTTTTATCCTTTCTACCACACTTTGTCTCTTTCTTTAAAACATTCCATGTTTCCTTTCCAAGATATGGCTCAGGGGGTGTCTTTCCATCCTTCTTTAAGACCTTTTTGAAATATCCCCTTTTGTTATGAAGCTTATTTCATGCCATTGACTTCATCCACCTCTTATCAAAACAATGACCATATTCTATAACAATTAATTCTTCTAGCTCTTGCTTTTTATCTTTGATTGTTGAGGCCAAGGCTTGTCGATCATTGGTCCAAATAACCTCATTGTATAATCAATACAATGTTTTATAAGAATCCATGTAGTACCTCTCCTTTACTGTCCACATAAAGTGTAGGCTTTCTTTCTCCCTGTGGACTCTACCTTATGTACATTTAATGTTTTATCATGGATTGGAGAATTAAAAGAGAGTTTTTTGTTTATTGGAATATAATTAGAAGCATGATCACAATTGGTATTATGAGGTATTCTTATAGTATAAGATGTGTTGTTTGAAGGGAGTTTTGAATGGTCATCATTTATTTCATCATTGGTTGATGAGGGATTTGTTACACTATTGAGGTTATAATTAATTTCATGAGTATTTGTGACACTATTGATTTGACTATTTTTGTGTTTATGAGGACAATTGGGAAACCCATTTGATAAGGAAAATCCAATGGTAAGTCTATGGTCACGCTCTCTCAAATCTATCTCTTTTTCTTAAAGTTCTAACTTTTTTTGTTGAATTTCTAACATTTCCCTTTGGGATGCAATTTTTCTTTCCTCCATTTGAAGAATTATTTCTTCATGATTTAAGTGAATGTTTACAGATACATGTGGAGTAGAAAAATTGCAATTACAATATATTGGATTTAAATATACATGAAGATTATAAAAAATAAAAACATTTAAAAATTAAGTTATTGAATTATAAGAATGTAAGAAAATAAATAATAAAATGCTTCTACTTATTCAATTGTATATAAAATTCAACAGAGGAAGAGAGTACAAATGATTACCTGGTTTTGTATCATTTTCGAGATATATGGAAAAATACAAATAGAAGATGGATTTGGTTTCTAAAATGTATCTACAACATCATTCATAAATAATTTACATGAATATGTGAAAATTCAAAATATAAGGTTTGAATAGTTTTAAAAGGAAAAACTTATAACAAATTGAAGTATTATTTGTACCAATTATTAAAATCTATTTAAAATAGATAATAAGTTCAACAAGAGTTTTATTTAAATAAAAATAAACAAATTAATTATATAAAATTGTTCAAATGCATGCTCAATATTATAAAACTAATATTTAATAACATAATTATATAAATTGGTAATGAACTCTTAAATATCAATATGTATCTAAAATATCAGTATTGAACATAATTTAATACTAAATTTATAAATAAACAATATTTATTAGAAATAACCAATAATTCATATTTTATATAATTTTAAAATAAATCTCGAAGTAATTATTAAAATAAATAATTAATTATAGTTGATGCATGACATACACTAATCACTTTAATCTACTAAGAATTATACATGTACTTTTAATATTAACTTGCTAAAAAGACATGCATATCTCACGTTTGCTTCGAATCTAATAATAATTAATTTTAAACTTGTCATACAAAATTACATGCACATCTCATCTCAAATCTATAAATATTTAGTTTTTTACATTGAAATGAATGTGTGCTTTCACTTTTTAAAGCTTCGGGATTGAAGACCAAGCACAATAAACAGGTATTTTTTTTAAAGGAAAAACTGTATATACGTCAATGTACTACCTACTATTTTTTTTAGGAAAATTCCTTGTATATCTTACCTTCGTTTAATGCTCAAACATCTACGAAAGATTTTAAATGTCTCTCTACAATCAAGCTTGAGACACATGTCAATGTTATTTTGAAGAAATTAGTTGATACTCTAAATCATCAACATAGTTATCCTGTTTTTTTTGGAGAATGAGCGCTATAATTCATCCACTTCCAAATCTTGTTACATCCTCTAGATTCTAAACTAAAAAAATTGCAACAATATGCAAGTAGGCTTGGTAAAATCTTGCATGGAAACCACCAGGAGAACACAGCTAATCTGACTTCCTCATAGTTGGAGCAATAAGAGAAATATTATCTGAAATACTATCTGGCACAGAGATAAGGGAAGGAATTTGGATGAATATTTCATGTCCAAAACATACTCAAAAATATGCATGGTTTGTTTATAATTTAATTTAACGTGGAGTTATATTTAGCAGACTGCTCATGCATTTTAATTTAATATAAACTTAATTTTCTAGTTTGTATTCCAAAATGGACTTAAACTATTGTTCGTTCCACCTTGCATCCGTTTACAACAATATATATTTATACTCTCCACGACGTTTCCTTAGAATGCTACCACTTTAAAAATAAAACTCATGTTAATAATAAATTTTACTTCATGCGGATTTGAGGTTTAAAATTTATTAAATCCTCCCTGAATAGTTAAACACCCGCTGCTAAGCATTTCTTCTGCTTCATGCAAAATACTAGGTGCATGTCCTTTAGTATTAACTAATAAAAAAATCCCTTTTATTTTTTTGGTGCCACCCTGAGATTAACTCCGACTCTCTGTTAATAATAAACCATTAGTTTTAGATAACTTCCTCTAATTGATAGAAATGCTAGATTTCTATTTTAGTTCATCTTCGCAAGTGGAAGAAAGAAAAAATTAAGCTACACAATAAATTATATCAAAAAAAAATACGAGAAGAAGCAATGGACCCATGTGTCTTTTCTGAGATAGGAACCAAACTTCTATCTACCAAAATAGCTGCAAGTTATCTTTTAAAATTCATTTGCTATCTTGATGGGATGTTTTGAGCTATCGTCACGTACAACATTTCTGGCAGTGTCTTGCGAAGGGGTGGGAGTGATTAATTGGCCAACTAACGCCTTCCTCGATTTTATTAACATTCCACTACAAATTGCCAAAAAATATTTAAATTCTTCTCTCTTCACGTTGCCTTTTAGATTATCTTTTTGCACTTAGGCTCATCGTTTATTTTTGTAGTTAGAAATGTATAGTTCTGTCTTGACAATGATTAATTTTAATATTTCCTTTGGCAAAGGTTTTGCTAATCTCGACGCCTCGCTCTTGCTGAATTTTCCAATTTTATTCTCGTGTTTGCTCTTTCCTCCGGATACTTACATTGCCTTTGCAAGCAGTTAATTGGTCCTTTGACAAATGGTAGACAACACCAATTGTGGGTGGTGACATGCATTTCCATTCTTGTAGATTTAATCCACATTGGAATGTGTCTGGCTTTGACGAACTAACTAAAGCTTATCCTAAAAATGAGACTATCATGTTCACTATGTGTTTTGTCACTATTACTACATTCAATGGCAAGAATGTTCTTGAATTCAATGAGAATCATGATCTTTTACTCATTTTTGATAAATTTCTCATTGCCTGTGTAGATACATAGATTGGCCAGTGTATCTGCCACAGTATTCTTTCCACAGATATATAACATGTTGAAATTTTATGGCTAAGTTCTTCATCCTTTTTGTTCCTAATTAATTTCATCTTGGCCCATAGCTAACGGAACCCATTTTTTATCCTTATCTTTCTTTATCTTTCTTTGTAGGTAGGTTATCTAACAACTTCATAATCTCAAGACACTTCCTCATAATGCCAATTTCAGTGGGTTTAGCCTCCTCATTGTTTTTTCACTTCAAGTTTCCTATGGCAAGGTTCAGGTTCTTCTCAATTTCTTCACAAATTTTGTTTGAATCCTTTTCACCCTTAACATTTTCAAACAACCGCTTATTTCTAGGCTATAATATTGGGGCCCATTTTCCAAAGAGTAATAAGAATCCACATCTTCACTGGACTAATCCACATGCTCATTTGATATCCACGACATATTGAATTTCACGAGGAGCCGATTCCAAATGCCGTGGGAAAATTCACAATGCAGAATAAGATGCATCACATCTTCTACATGACTTTTATACGTTGGGAATCTATTAGGCCCTACAAAAGCTTTCTTCTTAACGTGCTCACTTGTGAGCATTTTTCTCTACCCTGTAAATAAAAGCAAAAACGTGGCTTTTGGAGACACTTTTGAATATCATATTCAAGTACATTGAAAGCCATTTTCCCTCTCATCTTGATGTGGTGTTTGGCTTTCGTATCCATCTTTGACCAAATAGTTTTCGTCACCTTTATGGTTGCACTGGAATGTCTTCTTCTTTCCAAGGGATTTGCTTAATTTCTAATATATTTCTTAATCCTCGTCATTATGATTTTTGAAAGTCTTCCAAAACCGGCTCATTTCCTATGGTTCCTTTTTTTTCAATTCAGAAATTTTTACTTTTTTACCTTCAATACCTCTTATTTCCTCTTGAATTGTTTTAAAATCATTATTTATAGAAATGCAGGTTCTCTATTTTAATTAAGCTGCTATTGAATTCTCAAGTGATTATTGATACGAAGAACTATATTTCAACCCGAGGTACGCAAGCCAGCAGTGTTTTTATACCACTTACGATTGAAATATTCTGTATTTTCATACTTCTCTATTTAGAAACGGGAGACCAGAAATCGCTTCCTTTATTATGTCACTAATTTTTTTTCATAGTCACAGAGGATTATTAAATCTTAATATTTGGTCAGTTTTTTAAAAATCACATGGTACAAATTCTATAACAATTCAAATAAAGAGTAAGAGCAAAAGAATCCATTGAAAATCTACGGCATCAATCATTGGATTTTCTAATTAAAAAATGCTTACAACAAAATACTAAAAGTACATGATTGATGAGATCCAGATTATAGAAATGTGATTATGGGACATTGTTAAAAACTGTACATAATACATAAAAAATAAGAGAAGTAAAAAACATTAATATTCCTTGTCTTAAACTCGATATATTCCTTGCAAGTCGATGTGAAAGTGAGTCCAGAAACCTTCTAATTTTATGATCCACTGGAAATTTTAAGTTCTGCAACTTTTTTGAATTCAACTTTCAAATGTAGTTGAAATGCTTTTTTTGTTTAGGTTTAAACCATAAATCATGGAAAATTTTGTGGAAAATGGACACTTGGAAAGACTCCTAAAATTGTTTACCACAAATTAGTGGATAGACTCAAGTAGCATTGAAAGATAATAATACTAATTATACTAGTTATCATTAATGAAACAAATAAATTTTATTAATCACTAGTTATGGTGATCATGAATCAAACAACTAATATTAATGTTTAGAAAATTATGTTCAATAATCTAAATAATAAATAATTAAATATTTATATTAATGGTAGATAAAAATATATAATATTTTATTAGTTATGGATTTTTGTAATGATAGTTATTAATAATAAATAATGATAGTAGTTAAATATTATTTGTGTTAACTATATTTTTATTTTAGAATAATGATTATTACTCTAGGTTATTTTAAATAATTTAAGTATAAATATTTTTAAAAACCACAAATTTAAGTCAATAAAGTATTTTATAACATTTTACATATACATTTTATGTCGAATTTTTTTTAATATTTTCATAAATTTGTAAGAAAATTAAATTTCACTTGCGTTCCCTTTTTATTGACAAAGAATTAAAATATTAAATTTTGCAATGATTCTATAGAATTATATTTTATTGATGTTATATACACATTTTATTTATATATTTCTAAAAATATGCATTTATAATCTAGAAATTGCATTAAACACTAAGAGTTATAATTTTTTCTTTTTATCATTAATATATATTTATCTGAACTTTTGTAGATTTTAAAATGCCTACAAGTTCGAGGGATGGTGATTCTATTGGTGGTCCTCAACCCTACACTAGTGATTGGTTTGAGCAAAGTATATATTGTGAATGCTTCAAATGTAAAGGACGCTAAAGATGGAGACGTTCTATAGCTATTTCTCACTTGAAATCAAATGGTCATATGGAACCTACTAACATGGTATATTTGGAAAATATTTTTTGAGTGTAAATATGAACCATATTTTAATATTTAAAAAAGTTTAGATAAGATTGTGGATGTTTATTGAAAAAGTGTTGTGACTGTGAAATAGCTACAAATTATCAACACTTACGTAAAATTGTGGAACATCCATAATATTTAATAAAGGAAAAATTGAATAAGATTGTAGATTTTCAATGAGTAAGTATTGTATATCTGAATTACATACAAATTATTAACACTTACAATATTGTATTACATATTAACAATGGAAAATTGTCCAATTATCTATAATGTAACTATATTCTAAAATTATTTATAAATCACATTAATATCTGTATATTAACCTAAGAATAATAAAAAACAAGATTATTTATTATTTATAAAAGCATTTTATATTTAAAAAATGCTTTTTCTAACAAAAAATAATATAAAATATTTAGAATATAAATCTATTAGTTTTCTTAATATACGATAGAATGAGGAAGCATATTTTAATGATAGTTACTTGTCCATAACATTTTAATTAGATTTTCTATTAAATTTTATTATATATATATATATATATATATATATATATATATATATATCATGGTATTTAAAAATTATTTAATATTGAATTTTATTAATTATATAATTTTATGAAAAATTTTAGTTCTATTTTCTGAGAATTGTGGAATTTCTATGAAGAATGGTTAGATATGTTACTTTTCTATGAATTATTATCACTATATGTAAATTGTAGAATATCCACAATACTTAGAAATGACCAACCAAAATTTTCGTAGAGTTTAACAAAGATGCTCTACAATTCTTCTAAGTTGTAGCAATATTGTGGAATAATTGTGGTCTAAAATGGCTTGTTTGTTGTAGTGGATAATTCGGCAACGAGCGAATCATTACCATTATTACTAGGTGTTGATTCTTGATATTTACTTCTCATTTATGCGAGATTCAACTTGCACATCTTATTGAAAAACAATGGGTCTTCTTAAAAAATATTTTGCAGCATTTTACATAAAACCAAAGTTAGCAATAATAAAATTAGATTTTTTTTTCGCTTACAATAGTTATTAGCTAGAGTTCATTGACCAAATCTCTAGGAAAATCCCACAGTTTTTTAGATGGTGAAAGGGTTATTATGAACTTTCCAATCTCGTAACTCCCATTAGCTCTCAAAGTAACAGGCGGGTTAGACTAAGAACATCATGTTGATGATCAATAGAGAACATAGAATTCTGTTGTGTAAGTAACAAAGTTATTTATGCTTTTTACAAATTAAAAAGTTGACACAGGCCTAATCTATCCTGCTTTAAAGCGAAGCCTCACCAACATTGTGTATGACACATCAATGGTACCACCTTCATTGTCCAAGAGTAATGTTCCATCAAATCTGATAGACTACAACGGCCAATGTTGGGATCAAAATCCATCCACATTAAATAGTTGAAGATTAGAACATCTATCGAAATGTTGGAATGTTAGATAACTACCAGTTGGACAAATGACCTTTGAAACATGATAACATATCCATCAAGTCATTTAGGGAATTACATCTTCAAATGAGCCTATGTGACAAGGTAAAACATGACACTGCAGAAGCCATCTCTAGAGTTGCCTCACTTGCAAATCTACGCATATCACCTAATTTTTAAAAGTTGGTTGAATAAAGACTTGCAAAACTGACACATCCAGCAACACTAACTGGATGACATGCAAAACTACCAGGAGTGTCGTGAATGCCTAGCAATGCACACACAAAACCATCATAAATACTTACACTCTACTGTTGATGGAACACTTGATCCATGCTACTACTTAAGCAATAAAGCCTTGCATAAAGCTTAATTGATAATTGTTGATGCTAAGATGCATTCTAGATGTACGCCAAAGTCTTGTCAGAAATCCTATAGGACCACTACCTTATGCTTGCCATTATTAGATTTGAATTTTGATCAAAATCTCATGTTTAACATCAATACAAGTCCGCAAAAGGCACACCATGGGCTCTTGATTTGTGATTCGTAAATGCCCATATGGACAAATTTGTAAGCAAATTTGAAATGAAGAGACTTGACCTTTAAATGAGATGGATATTGTCTATGGGATATCCTCACTTGCAAACCGACACTTTTCAAGATCCATGTTCGATTTTTTCCTGATTTATTTTTGCAAGGTATCTATAGGTTAACCAACAGGTATACATTATTCACTTGTCCTCATGTTGCAAACACATACTTACAATTTTAAAGGGATTTGTGAGTATGTAAGTCACCTATGCATCCATTGAGAGTTGATAATCTATCTTGGAGCTTCGCCTATCATTGTGGCATCTGTTATTGAAGTTGTCTAATTGAGCCAAGTTGGTTAGACCTCATAAAAGCTTTGCAACATGTTGCAAACTTAGGACTAGGTCATATAATTGAGAGTTCTTAGAGAATTCTTACAGATTCTTGTACATAAGAATTTCATTATCAGTGTAATACCATTGTTCATATGAGTCTATAATATTTGTTTGCATATTAATAGCCTCAGAATATTTCAGTGTAAGTGCACCAAGTTGGGGGGCCTAAAGGGGGTCTTATAGTGGACAAAACAATTTTTTGAAAAATAAAAAACTTCATACTTGTACGAGGTAATAGAGTAATTTGAAATAGTTACACATAAAAATTGGAAGATGTTGTATAAACATGAATGCATATCATTTTGAGTCTCAGTTTCATGTAGATACTAAATTTTATTGAAAATTGATAGGTTTAAGTGGGTCAAATAACTAAAATACCAACATGTGCTCCTGTTTTTGACAACAAAACATCACATTCACAAGTGAATTTCATGCCCCCCACCAGTGAGTTTTGAGCACCATTTACATGTCTCACTTGAAAACTATTTGGTATTCAAAGATTAGCTCGGAGCTAACTAGTTATGGGCTAACATTTTTTATAGATGTTTTTTAGCGAGTATTTATTTAGTTTTATTATTTTTCTAGTACAAAACATTTAAATTGTCAATCACACCCCTTATCAACCGGAGCTCCGACCGTGCCCCCCTAACTGTCTTTCTAAATCTAGATCAACAATTAATTTTTTTTTTGAATGTGTATAGAATTTGGCCTAGTTTGGGCTAGTATATATATTTTTTCAATTCAATGAGCCAATATGTGTGTGTGTGTACACACACACACACACACACATATGTATATATATATGTATATATATGTGTGTGTGTGTGTGTGTGTGTATACATATATACATATGTATATACATACATACACACACACACAGAGACATATATATATATATGTCTCTGTGTGTGTGTGTATGTATGTAGCACTATATTTTTATGTAAACAATTTTTGTTTGTTTGATTCTAAGAATGCAATAATATAACCTTTTGTAATTCTTAATATAATTTTATATTATCAAAGATGATTTTTTTTAAATATCATTATGCATATAATAAACAACAAATTTTCTTCAACAGTGTGTAGTTTAAAAA
Organism: Taxus chinensis; assembly: GCA_019776745.2. NCBI lineage: Eukaryota > Viridiplantae > Streptophyta > Pinopsida > Cupressales > Taxaceae > Taxus > Taxus chinensis. The sequence continues at coordinate 752,311 of JAHRHJ020001897.1, forward strand.
TAATTATAAAAGGAGACTTGTTAATTGAAACATACTTGTACTGAATATATTATTCGCAATAATATTAGTAATTATACATACATTGTACAAATGTTTCTAAAAATTCCTTTTGAGTATGGAAAAGTGCATAGTAAATAAATTAAGGCAGAAGAAAAAAAATTATGTCGAAGGGACTGTTTTTTTATATTTAAATTTGGTAATTTGAAATACAAAGAAATTCTAATGTGCACAATTACTTGAGAGTTAAGTCATAAATTTTCTTTTACCTATTTGTCATCATTTGTTTGGTTAATTGGTTTGATATGATTTGATGTGACAAATTCTATAGGGTGCAATTTTTTCCAAATTTAAACTTTGAAAAGTGACATGTACTAGCTCCTTCATTTTCATCTACCCTCACATGTATTGGTCCATGCTGAAAGATTGGCTCCTCTCCCTTATATCTTTAGTGTTCCACCTTAACTTAAGGTGAACTAATCAGAATAAGATAAGTCCATACATTACATCCAGTGTCACGTGTACCTTGAGTTGTGTCAATGGAATAGAACTTAAATGATATTTGTTTACTATGATCTTTAATATCATTGTGAGACAACTTTATTCCAGAAGATAACTTATAGTAATAACAAAATTTATAGTTATGCTAGGATATAGGAAGATAATACGTTTTTAAAATGATCAAAATGTGATTGAATGCTTCATATAACAAAATCTTTGTTAATTTTCTGTAAGTTTATGTATTTATGTATTGCATTAATTTTTTTTTATCGAGGGTGACTTGACAAAGTGACTAGACAAATTAAATAATACAATTTAGTTTAGAGGTGAATACATGACATACATATATATGGCTTTCAATGAGTTGATTAAGGATCAAGACTTGTTTAGTGCAAGACCTATAGACACTTGACATGGAGAGTTAGATGTTCTTGAATTTATAATTGGATGTGACACTATGAATGCCCCTTACTTATAAATGATTTTCTGATACCTATGAAACCTCTATGATACCCCTAAACCTATATAATGAGAGTTATGCATTGGAGACTGATTTTAACTTGAAAATAAGAAATAGAGTGATTTTCTTGATTCCTCTAAAACCTCTATAATACCCCAAAATATAATGAGAATTATGTGTTGGAAACTGATTTCCTAACTTAGAAATAAATTAATTTTTAAAAAAATATATATAAAATAACAAAAGAGAAAAATATTAAAATAATTTTTCACTACCTGCTACACTTAATAAATCAAGAGTAAAACATTAAAAACAACAAAATAATGAATTTAGAAAAAGAACCACTACTAATGTGCCATACATTTATAGTATAGCTTAAAAAATAATATTAGAATAATTTTTCAATACCTCTTACTCCTAATAAATCAAGAGTAAAACATTAAAAACAAAGAAATGAATTTGGAAAGAACCACCACTATTATGCCGGACATTTATGCTATAATTTCTATTGAGAATATGAGTCATACATAATCCCGATTTTATGTCTTCCAAATTTGTGAGTGTGAGAGTTAGACGAGAATATTTGTTTTGCTGGTTTTTTTTTTTTAATAACACTTTTCTCCACTCTGAAAGAGGCTTTCCGTATGTGAAAATCATGTTTTCTACATGTTCCGTGAACACTTCTGAAATTTAATTCGTTTTCTTACCTGTGCTACATACGTGAAGAATTTTCTTTACCACCACCACCATATTATACTCATTGAATCATAACTGGAAAAATCATGCATAGGTGCTTGTGAATGGCCGATAGGCATGGTTAGTATGTTTAAAATATTTAAAAATGAATCTCTTGAATATTATTTAGATCTTTCAATGTGAACCATGAACTTATTTTAGAGGTTGTACAAGGAATTAAACTATTTCCATTATATATTGATGAATGACCCAAAAACTTACCGAACTCGAATGAATTGAAGTTCATGTTTATATGCTTCTCTATAATACAATTGTATGTTCAATTTATTGTTGGTTCATGAAATGAAAATTTTTATTGAGAAGAGAAATTTTCACAAACAATATTTTGGAAGTGCTTCATCTTAAAGACCATTGGCCAAAAAAAATTCCTCATTGGTTGGTCGCAATGGTGTGTAGTAACATATGAACTCTAATATATCATTATTCTTATGCCAAATGAGGAGACATATCTCTAAATACATACCTTACTATTTTAAATCACATATACATCAAACCCCAAGATATATCATGAGATCTTTATACCAATAAGGGTGACGTGACAATGGAAGTGATCATCTTATTAACATTATAGTTTAATGTTCGCTTCAAAATCCAAAAGTAATCACGTATAATTGCCTCAAATTACATGCCTTACTACAAAAATCTTTGATCCATCTTGAAATTATTGTTACAACTCTAAAAATATAAATTTGACATTATTTATCTAAAATAAAGACAATTTTTTTTAATGAACATACCTCCCATGTAACCATTTTGTAAGACTAATGTTATGTATGATTTGACATTTCTTATCAAAAGTAAATAAAAATGTTCAAATTGATAGTGTGATTAATACTTCTTATTCAAAATATAAATGATTAATAATGAATTATAGTCTTTTTGGTCACCTATTTTCACAATGTTCTATTAGATGCCAATAATTTTCAATTTTGTGATTTTCTCTAAGATAATAAAAATTGTCATGAGGTTCTAGGCTAGGATTGTCTTGTAGGGAAGACAATCAGACATACCATACTGGGCTCTTGTTTACATGCTTTGTTCCCTAGGTTGCCAAAAGTTTGACTGGTGTACAAATATATCCAACAAGATACGACAAGATTTGACACATACTATTTGCAATGACGGTGCAACATTGTCATGTTGTAATTATGTACTTGCATTATATCATGAAGCGTATTATAATTTGAAGTCTGATGCTAATATTCCTACTACACTTGATGAAAGAATGAAAGTAAAATGCCTTTCTATTGATGAGAAACATGTAAGTGTAAAGTTTCAATTTTTGTAAATAAAATTTCATTAATTTATTTGTAAATTTGAGCTAATTTTCAATTTTCTTTCAGAAGAGAAGACTTGCATTGAATGCAAGAAGACAAGCTGCACTAAGAGGTCATCAAGGACCTGAGGATAGTGCAGATTCTTACCAGGATGCACAACTATCTCCAACTGCAGGTTCAAGACAACAAAAATGCATGAGGAATTCTCTTACACCCGCTCAATTGCAAGCGCTAGAAGCAACTGCATCAATCATTCCAGGTATTAATACTAGGGGCTAGTATGTAATTGTACATTCAAAAGTCAAGACTCAAGCTATGATTCATGAAATAATGTAACATATATTATTTAATTTTTTATTAATCAATTAGGATATTATCGGCTATGCGTAATTTTTAACATTACAATTTACAACATATTTACATCTTCCGCGCATAGTTCTCATGAATCTTCTCGACAACATCTTGAACAAATGTACACCACTGCCACAATGAATCAGCCACTGACTATGGAAGAAAATTCTACCCCTACTCATAAACATACCCCACATCATAATTATAACTGTATAAAATATAGTTTTTAATCAATTATAATTTTAATTTATCTTCTAAATTTCCTAAATATCAAATTCTGATGTTTTCAAATTTACATTTTGTAGTTCCTTCTCCCAAGACAAAAAGATGCCACCACCACCGCCCCAGAGATAGGTTCAAATAAGGTGGAAAATAATATATTTTCCAGCTACTAGTGGTGGCATAGTTCATTTGACAACGTCTCAGTTTCCAAATTTCTCTTGAAGTGGTATCTCAAGTGCAATGGGCACCACCATTTTGCATGACATTGATCTTGATGACGATTTCTTGGGTATTGAGAGTGGTAATGGTGATCCAAATACCTTCAATCCCCATAATCTTATTCAAGGGTAGAAAAAAGAAGCTCCTGTTTTACATCTCTATTCACCTATTTCACATGACATGTCATCTCCTCCTCCTACAGTACCGCAGACTCCAAATCAATTAACATATTTTCCTTTGAATAATTTCTGGCCGAAAGTTGTTATGCTAATGTGACTGAAGTTATTTTTCCTGATATAAATTATTGAAAACTTGGGAAATAAGGGAAAATATTTTGATGAAGGAAATAAATATCCATTTTCACAACCATTCCCAAAGAAGTACATTATTTGCTTCAATTCAAAATGAGCCAGGAAAGATCGATATATTGGTGAATAAGGTTGTTTCAGGAACCATAACAGTAGACAATGACTACAATGATAATGTGTTGGATGTTATGTTGAACAGGTTAGAAAATTTAAATGGTGAAGCCCAAGCTTACTTCAACCAATGGGCTCGAGATAAAAACCTTGTTCTGATTGCAAATGCGGAAAAAGATAAAGCTATTGTAAGTTTTTCTTTTCTTTCTTTGCATTGAAAGTTTAGTTTTGCATATTTAGATTTGTAAATTGTAACTAATAATGTTTTTTACAAACAGAGGAAAAATATGAAAATTTGAAGACTGAAGCACAAGTCTTAGATCTTCATCTGAAGACTGTGCAAAAAATCTTAGCTGTTGCTATTTCACTGAAAGAAAAACTTGTGCTCCAGAATAAAAAGAATAATACATTGAAGAAAATTATCAAGGAGCACAACATGGATCCAAAGATTTTGTTCAAGCAAAAATCTGATGTGGATCCTAGTTTATTATCAGCAGGTGATGCGATGAAACAAGATATTGAAAATCTTGCTAGTATCAATGCCACAACTATGGATCTAGTGAAATCAGGAGTAATTCATGATGAAAAAATGCCTGAGAGTGAGGCAACATCATAGCTAATAGATTGAGATGGAACTTTGTTATAAGTTATGACTTTGTAGTTTGTTTTATTGTAAGACTCTATGAGTCTGTAATACTTTCTACTGAGACGTTTTATGAAGTTTTTTGAAAAAATATAAATCAATACTATTATTAATTATATTAATATTTTCATTGCATCTTTCACTTTTGTTTTTTGTTTTTCATGTAATTTGTAAAGTATAATTTATATGTTTTCTATTCAAAATTATTGTTTTTATTATCTTGTTATTGCATTGTATACAAAAATGAAAAGGACATATGAATAAAAAATATTGAAATCATTTATTCAATAAATCTGTACCAATTTCATATGAAGTTTATAGTTACGAGCATATAAATTTGCATCTTTGGTTTTTGAATATTTTTTTGAATATCTATTTATTGCATTGTATACAAATATTTAAAAGGAGATCTGAATAAAAATATTGAAATCATTTATTCAAGAAATTTGTACGCATTTCATATACGAATTTTCTAGATATGAGTATATAAATTTGCATCATTGGTGTTTTTTTTCATAATGCAAACTAAAACAATATATCTTATTGTTGGATTGCATACAAAAATTAAAAGTAATTAAGATATTGGAATCATTTATGCCAAAAAATTGTAAGATAGGGATAAATATATATAACATGTGTCTTGATTCTTACCTCAATTTGATATGAACATCAAAGTTTATGTATAGGACTATTTAAATTTGCATGTTTGGTGTTTCATTTTTCACATAACAAATTGAAACAAATTACAATGTAATGTGTAAAGTATAATATATGTTTTCTATACGCAATTAATGTTTTCGTATCTTATTATTGCATGAATGTATTGTATACAAAAATCAAAGGGATTCAATAAAAATACTTAAATCATTATATCAAAAAATATGTAGCAATTTCAAATGAAGTTTACAGATAGGATTATATAAATATTTATAAAACACGTGTTTTGAGTCTTACCAAGGTACAAGTGTCAAGCCTAAAAATCTGGCAGCTAAAACAATGTTTGAGCATTTTCCTCGGAGACATTTGCATCTCTAGTGTCAGACTCAGCAGAGCATCCACCTCCTGGTTCAAAACTAAGATCATCATTGTTTCTTGTTGTGTTTGTGACTCCTCTTCTATCAACAAGTGAAGTCCAAGTCACAATCACCCTTTCATAAGGAAATGCATCGACTGGATAATGTGAAACATATAATCTCAAACAAGTCTCCAAATTTTTATCCAACCTGTTTCGAAGCTTTGATTTCACAAAAGATAGTGCACTAAAAACATGTTCATCTTCTACTGATCCCAAAATCATTGTTTGGAAAATCTCATATAGACGGAAATATTCACTAAGACTTTCTTGCAGGACGCTGCTTGGATGCAATTTTTTCCATAGTCTTGTTATAGCTCCATTTTCTGTTGGATTGCCTAGGCATCGATATTGATCCAACATTGTAAGTCCAAAAGGTGATGATTGAGCTATTAATAAATATTTTTACAAAATACCTTTAATCTCAACACCATTTATCTATACAGTCCTGTTGAAATGCTTTACCAGAACAGGCATGTGATTTTGAAATATTTCACTTACAAATTATTCATTGTTACCATCAAATACATTTCAGAATATTGGATTTACCACTCACATAGCCTTTAAAAGATCATCCCTTTTAAAACAATCATGAATTTCTGAAGATAAACTTTGTGCAATCTTTCTCAATTTCATCCTTGTATCAAAAATAACATTCTCATATAAGATGTGTGTAACAGGAACTTCTTCAATTTCTGCTCCAGCCAAATCAACTCTCTGCTGAAATGTATGCATTGGAATTTCCTTCCCATTTACAACTATACAAAGATAATCCTTAATATTGAATTTCAGATAGCAATTAGGATCTTTGATGTCTGTTAACATTTTCCAGTTCTCAAATACAGGCCCTTTAAATCCCTCTTGGGATAGGTACAACATATCAAGAGTTTGACAGACACGTTTCCTCAACCGTATGAAATCAACAATATATATTGACCTCTCTTGAGCATGTTTACTCAAACAATTTATTTCCCTTAACATGGGGAGAATTCCACTTAAAGTCAGTAACGTTTCCAAATCTGTTAAAAATTACAAAATATCTTTTTCCTTGTCAACTTCTCTACAATATTTGTACATAAAACTAACCAATGATGGATATTCTTGAAAAAATATTCATGCAAGTTCATACATAGAAATCCAACTTGTATCTACATCTTTAAGTAGTTTTTTACCATCAGTCACACTAATCAAAAATTTCTGAAACTCAAGGAATCTCTTAGGACTGCTGGACATATATGCATGAAGGTCATGGATCAACTCTTCTACTTTTGCAACAATGTCAAATGTGCTAACTATTCTGTATGAAAGATTCATTTTGTGTGCCATACAATGGATTGGAATCATGTATGGTGCAACAGAGGTTTGTAGTCGAATGCACAGACCATTTCTGTTCCCCTGCATGACTGATGCACCATCCATACCAACACATACCAATTTAGTTGCAATACTATAATCATCCATTCCCTAGCTATAGTTCTCAAACTTGAAATAACCAGCTTGTAAATGTTCTTTGCATTTAAGTTTTTTGTCATTTTATGTACTGTCAATAAATGAGGTATCCTTTGATGGTTCTCAAAAGTATAAATATGAATGCAAATCCACGTTGTGTTGTCAACAACTGTGACCTCATCAATAGACAATGACAAAAACTTTGCAGTTTTTACTTTTTCTTTCAAATCCTCCTTCTCAATCATTGCTAGACATTTGGCAATTTCCCAAGCACTATTGTCTGACCAATGGGATTGAGGAAGATTAGGAAATCCATTAAGTTGAAATAAAAATTTATAATCCTGAAAATCAGAAATAGGTCTACCTTTTTTCAGAATATGGTAGATAGTTGTGAACTGTATATTTTTAGCTCGCAGATTAATCTGAACAACTTTTCCTAGGTGAGCTGTAATAGTTCCTCCTTTCTCAACAAGATTTTCTAGGCATTTCTTTTCATTTTCATATTCTTCTGCATATCTAACATGCATGCATTCTTTTGCATTTTTCCATCTCTGTGTTCATTTTATTTGACCATCTGCTTGTTTAACTAACTCATATACTTTACCACAATGTTTCTCTATTGTGTCAAGTTTGAGTTGCATTTTTTGATCCTTTCCTAGTTTCCAACTACAAATAGTACATTTACATTCAGTTGGAATATCAGTACCTTTTTCTAGCTGTACTGGTTCGATGAATGGAAACTTTGCAGCCAGTCAAACTTAAAAGTCTTGCCAATGGTCCATGTCTTTCTCTTTCTTCTCACAGATTTTGGGGTTGCATTATCACCTGCAACAGTAGGATCACATTTGGTTTGAATATATTCATTTTTTTGGATCTCATCCACATCAATGGGATTGTTTTCTATTTTTGGTTGACTGGAAAGTTCCTCTCCTTATTCCATTTCATGATTTTGACTGACCTCAAGTAGATGCACATCTTCAGGTTGTTGCATATCTTCTTATTGAGGTATATAATGAGTATTATCCTCAAGAGGAGGCATTTCATCATCATGATCAGTGGGATATTGTACATCTACAAGGAAGTGGGTTTTTAAAATTTTATTATTAACTCTATTATTGATTTTTTTAATTTGAAAATAAAAAGGTTTAACTATGTAGTTCATATAGTACCTACATTGGGTGTGTATGGTGGTCGCACTTGCATCTACTTCTATATGTCATCATCAGTGGGATATTGTGCATCTGTAAGGAAGTGGGTTTTTAAAATTGTATTGTTAATATTACTTCTTCTTCTCCTATCACTTCATTTAAATTTGTTTCTTCATCCCCTTATATCATTGTATCTCCATAGGTAGCTTCACCTCTTAAGGTTGTTTTCGATGCTAGTCCAACTAATGCTATGGAATTTTCATCTATTGTACCTACTATCACTTCTTCGTAACCTACTTCTAGTATTCCTTTAGCATTGGAATCTCCTTTATCCCCTCTTGATGTTCCTATGATCACTCACAATGGTGAGCTGAATTGAAACCTCTTAAAACACTATTACCATCTTCCATTATTCCTTTACAGGACATTTTTTCCTTCATGCACATCGTAGGTCAATTACAATCGCAGGTTTATTCACTCACCTTAGAAAGTAGGGATTACGAATTTTTTATTGATAACAACTCATTACATAGTAACCATATCCCTAAGAAGATTCATAATGTTAAATTTCTTGAGGACTTTATCAGGCCTACATTCACATGCTTTGATGGTACTGGTGCCCCTCATGCTCATCTTCTACATTACTGAATGGATATGACTCCCTATTCTAATAATAGATTATTGCTCAAGTATTTTCAACACAGTCTTACCGATGAGGCATTAAAATAGTACACCCATCTTCCCTTTAGGTCCATTAGCACTTACCATGACATGGAGGATGTTTTCCTCTGTCATTTTATCATCAACAATGGCCCTAGAGATACTCCACCTACCTACTTTACATTAGGACTCACCAAAATCTATCAAGGATTATATCTTATAATTTAATGGTTGTATACATCAACTAGTATTCCCACCTATTGATCTAGAGAAGAAATTCATTTTACGTCGTGGTTTGATTCCCTCACTTAAGCAACAATTGCAATATGATACATGTGATTCATTCAATATTTTATGTTATAAAGTAATAGACCTAGAATAATATATTCTTTCGACACATGTTATTGATCCTCCACATACCACTACTTCTATTTTATCATCTAGTTCACCTCTATTGTCATTGGCTTAGTGTTACAGTCTCCATCTCAACCTAGAAAAAAAAACTCAACCTACTACATCACCAAAGCATACTTGTTCTCATCCTCTGTAACAGGATACTTATCTTTCTACTCCATTTGTGTCACGTGAGACATTGCATTTTTCTCATCACGCTGAAGCACATGATGTGTTATGTAATTTACTTGATAGGCATCTAATTCGCTTACCCTCCAACCAGCATCATACTCAACATCAATTAGACAACATCAATGTGATCAACCTTATTGTAACTATCATCACATCAATGGCCATAGGGAGAATTATTTATTTTCCCTTCATGATAGACTATAACAATTAGAGGATAAGGAAATAATTTCCTTTGGATCTCGTTCATGTGAGCGGTCCATTTATCCTCTACCTCATCAGCATATTTATACTCTGGTTGAGTCCTCTTCTCCATCAAGTTCTCATTTTGTTGTTCATTCATCACCATCATATGTCACTAATGTGCACTCTCCACTGCATTCATCCATTATTGCACCATTACATCCATCGTATCCATGTTATCCATTGCATCATGCTACTAATTCACATTGGATTACACCACCCTCCGCATTCATGCATCCCACTGATGTTCCATATGATATTAAGTTTCGTTCATATTCTCACAATGCTTCCATGCCACATGATTCCACCTCTTCATGCTGCCTTGGCCTATTGTAGGTAATTATTATCACCTTACCCTTAGATTATATACTTGTGTTCATATGTTTATTACATGAATGTTGAGGTATTTTCTCTAAGAACCTCTCATCACGTACTTTGTCGATTCATCTAGTGCACTCAATCATTTCCCGATGACACACTCTTGCTACACACGATTCATTTTTGACCCCTATCGGGTCTTAACTAAATGAACCTCATCATCCACATGTTGGTGGGAATCGCTAATATCCTCCTAATTTCATCATACAAACATATTACTATCACAATACATTATCATCTCAACACACATTCATCATGACACTTTAGTTTTGCGATTATATATTATCTTATTTTTACACCTATTCTATTATCATCATTACACTAACCACACATTAAAAATTCCATTCAACAAACATGCATCTCATCTAGCTCATCACTCAAATTTCTATATGTTATCTATCATCATTCACATTCCACATTTTTTCTGTCACTATCAACATGATAGTGTGAGTCTACATAAATACACTAGAATGATATAAAAAGAATTACATACATTACAATAATAAACATTGAGTCATAAATATTAAAAAATATATGTTGGGATTAGCACAAGGTTGTACAGATAATATATAAGATCTAAGCATACATGTAATAAAAACGGATATTCTATGAGAAAAACTATAAAAAAAGAGATATAAATCAACACCAGATTTAACGTGGTTCACCTAGTGTGGGCTACATCCACCAAGAAACAAGTCAATCTATTATCCAAATCTTTAGAAGATATACAATGAATATTTACATTCTTCCACACCTCTCAAGATGTATAATACTTTTTTTCTCTCAAGCTTCTCCTTTTTCTCCAAGAATTCTCTCTCTCAAAATTATTTTCACAATAATCATCAACTCTCAATAATCCTTACTTCTAAACACTAGATTTCATGCTTATATAAGAATATACAAACTTAGGTAACTTAGCCATGCAATTACAATTAATAGATATGCTTTAATACTAAAATTAGATCTAATTCCCATGAGTTAAATAAAACAATCACACACAGGTAACCAACACTGGTTTTCCCTAACTGATGTTGGTTCCTCCTTGCCTGACCTATGCCACTCGTAGGTGACTGATGTCGGTCCCTTCATAACTGATGTTGGTTACTGTGTTTTCCAGTAAGTTTAATATATCATGCTAAACTGAATTAATTGAGCTCTACAACTCAACAATCTCCCACTAGGAGATAAATTACTTCACTATACCTATACAACATCATTCTTGGATCCTTTCCTTAGGTTTGTTTCTTCCTCTTCAAGTCTTAAACTCGAAGACCAACAGAAGTGGAGTTTATCTCCAATTTCTCTTTTCCTAATGGCTTCATTAGCATATCCTCAGGGTTTTCACTCATATGAATCTTCTCTAGATTTAGCTTCCCATCCACCAAAACCTTCCATATGAAGTGATACCTCAACTGAATGTGTTTCTTTCTAGAGTGAAACGCTGATTTATTTGCTAAATTAATTACACTCTGACTGTCACTCAACAACTTGCATTCATCTTTCTCCTTTTTGAACTCTTCCATGAACCTACTCATTCATATCATCTCTTTGCTAGCCTTTGTAGCTGCAACATACTCTGCCTCTATAGTAGAAAAATCCACAACCTTCTGCAATCTCAAAATCCAGCTAACTGTTGTACCACCTATTGTGAAAATATATCTAGTAGTGCTCATGTTATCTCCTAATCACAGCACCCTTCGGTTTGCACAAGTGTGTGTTTGTGAGCTCACGATGTGATTGGAAAACATTAGTACTATCTCTAACTTGTGGGACTTGCTCCTTGATATAGACTTCCAGAGAAATATAGTTCTTGCTCCTAAACTACTTGCCACAATCTACTCTAATGCAGGAACAATTATCTATCCTAATCTATCTTTCTAAGGGATCAAGGAGGGATATTGCATGAATGTTAAGCCTACACAAAAGTGGTGATACACTAGAAAAGAAAGGTGTGAGGATAACTTTCCAATGTGTGAAAAACATAAGAAAAGTGCATACTAGAAGGGTGATAACAGTTCTACACAGTCTATCAGAATGCATTCACAACAATATTTCATGCATACATAATGATAATGAATTCTTGTAACAACATAAAATAGACACAATATATTATGCAATGAGATTGAAGAGGCAAGAGGAATGTAAACAAACATAACAAAGGAAGATACATCCACAAACTTGCATCTATTGCTTCATTAAGTATGCACGGTCCAAATCCATTACCAAATAAAGGCCTGGTATCACCATGCAAGGATTCTACTATGAATGGCCTGCTGTACACATTGGCTTCACAAAACCAATACCCTTGATAGAGTTTTGCTAGGTCTAGGATAAACTATGTCCTCCTTTGACAATGAGCACGACACTCCAATTTATAGAATTTTAAGAGGAGAGAGAGAGAGGGAGAGAGAGAGAGAGAGAAATTTGAGGGAACCAAGAGGGACAGAGATTGGAAATGAATGATCTTTTCATTGATGAAAATGGCTCTTTCCCAGTACAACACAACTTGTCAGTAGTTGTGCAACTCATGCTTCAAAAAATGTATTCAAATACCCTAAAACACATCTAAACTGGTCATTTCTCCCTGAAATATGACAATTAATTTTATCAAATCCTTAGATTTCTCGATTCTTATAGGAGAATCTTGGTATGAGCCCAATCCTTTACCAATTTGAGTGGTTGAGCTGTTTGTAACTATGTTGTTAATGCAAAGACTATTTTTGGCCTTTTGACCAAACCTGAAGATCAATTCCTTTGATGATGTACAATTAAAGGGGATCGAGGAGACCTTTCGAGAGCGGTCACCAATTTCAATTAAATTTGGAGTAGCAGATCATGAAAGTTATGGTCGTTTGAAATTTTACAGCTCATGAGGAATAGGAGAATGAGTACATGGCATCTTCTGATTGTGCCGCGGGGATTGCCTATGCTATTTTTTTTACCGTTACAAATTTTCCTGCCACATGGACTAGAGGCGGGAAACTTTATTCAATTAAAACTTATTTTGCGCCACTTGAATTCCACTGAAATTATTTTCCTTAAGATGGTGACGGAATGCCAAGTACTTGTCCCTGTTTAACTGCCCTAACTTATCCACCATCAATAAGGTTTTGACCTACTTCGCCCCGCCAAGGGACCCTAAATTATGCTTGAATATGGGTTAATTCCACAAACTTGGAGTGCACTAAATGCTGGCCAACATTGGGAATGAATCATAAATGTCTGCAACTCGATGGGTTGAGACTCTCAGTGTGATTTCATAACATGGAGCTTTTCCCAAGGTGTAGGGACCTTACGAAATTGGAAAAAGCTTTCCAGATGAAGGCCGAGTTCCTATTCCTCTGTTCAGATGCACACCTTTGTTGCACAGGGTTTACTTAAAAACCTAATATAACTTGCCAAGGAGACAGGGTAAGAATTATGCATATAAAATAACCTAAACTAACAAAGGTGATGCAAAGGAATGAAGAAACACCTGTCTTGCCAATAAACACAAACCATTAAAATGCAATGCAAGATCATGCACAGATAACCTTGTTTGTAGTGAAAGATCAAGGGATGCAAATGAACACAGAGAGGGTTGAGAATCATCCACATACATGCATTATTTACTCCAAATATTGATACAATACACTTGCAAAATGCCAAGAGGCAAAGTTGCATTACAGTTTTAAATGGGAGGTTTGAACTCCACAAACTCACCTGCCAAAGAGAAGATAGGGAGGGGAAAAACAAGAATTTCCAACCTTTAGAAAGAAGCCCCTCCTTAAAATTTATAGGAAGAATGAGAGAGGGAAGAGAGATTTGAAAATTCCAAATCTACCCCAACCACCTCCAGTTTGCATTTAATTCATCTCATTTATGGTATGTAGGTGAGAACCCTAGCAAACCCAAAAAGTGGCAAACTGTATTCCGAATTTTAGAAGAACTTAGGTTCTCACCCAATTAAATATATCTAGTCGTAGTTGGATAGAGGACCTCGTAAGCTTTCTGAAAAGTCCAACCTTATGAATCCAAGATCCCTGTGAAAAGTTATTGCCATTTGAATATCTGGGTCAAGGTCTGCTTCCTGTCAGTAATCAATCAAAATGTTGTGCAATCCTAAAGATGCGCCTCGGCGCATCCATCCTTGTGTATACATACTCTTAATGTGCACTAAGGCACTAAAAATCATTCTTCATTGACTAAGGCACCTTATGTTGGGTGCCCTTTACCTATGTAGCAAGGCGCAAATTTCTTGATGTCGACACTAATGTCGGTGCAACCTTAAATGACAACAATGTGCCCTTTACCTGCGCCAAGGGCGAAACTTTCACTTCATGTCAACACCTTATTTCGGTGTGCCCTTTACCTGTGCCAAGGCATGAATTTTCTTCATGTCGACCTTATGTCGCATGGTGCCCTTTACACCTACGAGGCAAAATTTCTTCATGTCGACAGTTATGTAACTTTACCTGCAATAAGGATCACAAATTTCTTCATGTTGACACCTTTGTCATGCGCCCTTTACCTGCCAAGGTGGTAAATTTCTTCACTGTCGAACCCTTATGTCGTGCGCCCCTTATGTGCCAAGGCACAAAATCTGACACCTTATGTCGTGCGCCCTTTACCTGCGCCTTGGAAAATCCAATTTATTCATGTCGACACCTTATGTCATGGGCCCTGACCTGCACCAAGGCACAAATTTCTTCTATTTTTTCCCATTTCTACCTGAGGGGGAAGATATATACCTAGAGTACCAACAACCTATTGATATAAATGACAAAGGTCTAGTGGATAAATAATAACCACAATATCATGATGTTGTAGTGGGTATCGACTCTCATCACTATGGGAAAAGTTTGGAGAATAACATGAGGTAAAATCTGTTGAACTTTGTTGCTCATACAACTTTTGAAAAGTGATCATGTTCCCACTAATGTTGAAAATAGAACATTGGATGAGTCATGGACCCTTCAAATGTGAAATTTGCTTGACTAATTGAAACAGGAATACTGCAAGCAGGTACATGATGGAAAATCCACTACCAAAACTAAAATGCAAACACACAAACCTTCACAAAAATTCCATGGTGCAAAGCTGATATGTAGCCCCATCATTGGTGATTAAAGAGAGGTCGTTGAATGATCGAATTCCTACCATTGCCTGGCTGTTCTATAGTGAAATAAGAGCTGCTACCTCAACAGAATGTCATCATGATGCCCACATTGCACTTGAACGTCAGATTTCACCAAAAATACTTCCGCAAGAAATTTTTTTTTTTTTTTTTACAATGCGAAATTTACAAGGACCTCTTTTGACAACTAGACAAATTTGATATAAAGACTTTTATGACATAACAATAGTTCAAACCCTTTGAACTCAATTTATCTGACTTGACAATATGATACATTAGACTTACATAAAATAAGGAGTAACTTTGACAACTTGACCCTCTAAGGATTGATTTGAATGTACAAAATGTTGATGAAACTAGGGATTCTTTGGAACATATGTTAGATAAAAATATACTCTATTTACAATGACCCTTTTGACACCATTATTAATAATAAAATAAATTGTATAACACCTATATAACAGTTTAAGCACTCATATAACAATAAGACTATTAACCTATATAATAGAAGATAAAAATAAGATTGTTAACCTTCCGGGAAATTTAAATTTCAAGATCAAATTCTTATCGACTATAGAAAAATATCACTAAACAAAGGGATTATTGCCAATTGCATGCATTCAATGTTTATCAAAGGAAATAAAATGATTTTCTTGACTTCCATACTTTTAGAAATGATAGTGTCAAGGAGGGATTAAAACTTTCAATTCAATGTTAAGGATACCACTACAAAGTGAAATCAATATCTCACCAAGGAACTTACACGATTTCTAAATGAGAAGAACAAAGATCAGAACCGCCTTTCATGCAAGTTCCAATACAACTAAAAATTCTCCAAACCTTATCTTATCTCACATGAATCCGAAGATGAATGTAAAGTAGATCTAAAAAATTTGATTTTTAGAAAATATAAATAGTCAAGAAACATGCTAAACTTGAATATATTGACCTAGATTACCAGATCTGGTCCATGAGGAACTCAAATAGTTACCTATGGTTTAAATATTTCTCTTGCCTTACTTGGCAGATCACTGTGAAGTCAAATTTGACAACGATGAAAACTTGGACATTTTTTTTGTGTTTCCATTGCATTTTTGTCTCAAAAGAAGGATATAGAATCAATTTTGTGTCGAAAATATTCAATCCCAAACCCTACTCAACTAAAGTGATATCTCACTGAATAGTGACACAGATTCAATGATTTGAAATGTTATGAGTTCTTTTCCATAGAATGTACTATTAACTAGTCACTGCATCTTGGAATCCCCAATATTTCCCAACTCTTCCATGAACCTTAGTGCATCCAAAATCAAAAAACTGTTGCTACTCCTCTGTAGATTGCATACTCATTGATACTCTGAAAATGAAATTATGTCCCCTAGCAAGTAGCCAAAACCTTCTACAAATATAATAACGAAATCTGATAGCTATAAAAGGAAACAAATAGATTTGCAATATAATGATAGTAATAATTCAATGGTAATTGATCCTGATACCATCCAAATCTCCAACCATTTATAAGAGTCAACATAGCTCTTATTTTCATAGAGTCTCAAGTAACTGAACCTCCAAATCATAATTTGCTGATGTCAACTATTCTAAAATACCTAAGTATCCATTGGACAAATACTATTCTAACAATGTAACTCAACATTTACCTGGATTGCCATAAATCTACTCACAACTCCCACTCACTGTGCAAATGTATGGTCTGGTACAAACCATCACATACATGAGACTTCCAACTGTACTGAAGAATATGGAACTCGTGCCATGTATTCAACCTCCTCATGTGATGAAGGAAACTGATCTTTTCTCAATTTAAGTGTCCAGCCATAGGTGTACTTAGACAGGTTTTACATCTGCATTTTGAATCTTTTCAACACCTTATAGATATAATCCTACTGAGACAAATAAAATTTCTATTTTTCCTATCTCTGTGAATTTGCATGCCAAGGATTCTTTTTGAAGCTCCCAAATCCTTCATTACAAATGTGTGAGCTAGCTTTTCCCACTCACCAATGTCCTACATACTAGATCCTGCAATAAAGCATACATACACATACAGTAATGAAAATAATATAGCTCCCATTTTCCAAGCTTCTTGAAATAAACACAATGGTCAGATTCACATCTCATGAGTAACCATGTCATGCAAAAACTATCAAACCTCATATACCATTGCCTTGGAGCTTGCTTGAGCCCATACAATGCTATTTTTCAACCTACACATAAGTTTCTCCTTATCCTTGACTTCATCAACCAACTTCAAGTTGACTCATATACAATCTCTTATTCCAAATCACCATGAAGGAAAGTCGTCTTGACATCCATCTTTCTCTAAATGGAAATCTTTCTACTGATGTAAACATAAACACTTTGATGGAAGTCATTTTAACAACAGGAGAAAATATTTCACCAAATTCAATACCCTCTTTCTGTGCAAATCCTTTTACTACAAGCCTTGTGATTGTATGTTTTCTTGACCATCCCTCTTCCTCCTTGATCCTGTAAACCCACTTATTTAGAAATGTCCTCTTACTTGTGGAAACTTGAACCAAGTTCCCATGTCTTAGTTTCCAAGGAGTCATATCTCCTCATCCATGCCATCACTCCCACTACACGTGGGTTTACTGAATGCATTCTTCTTCAAAACATTATGCTCACCATTATCAGCTAATAATAAATAAGATATGAGTGAAATAGTAAATATTTCTTGGAGGTCTACTTCCTTTGTGACCTTCTCATGATGGATTTTGAAGGTTGCAAATGAGAGCTCATTCTGTGCCTGTTGACATTTATATCCACTTTGAATAGTGAACGATCAATGGTCACCTGTAACCGAACTGTTGCATTGATGTGAGGATATGGCTGTTGAGTAACCGATGTCTCCACTTCTCTGACAAAATATAGCTCCCTAGAAGCACATATTTTCTTTGAGTAGTGTCCTCTGCTGGATCATTGATTTTAAATGGTGAGAGGTGCATTTTTTAATGGTTCTTCACCAGTTCATTCCTTGGGTACCAAAGGATCCCTGTACATTCTCTTTTCATTCCATTCCACTTCTTGACTCCTCATATATTTTCTTTGTCTCTAGGATCCTATGATATGGTATGCTTGAAATCACCAGGTAGTGCTATAGCCAAGTGAAAGTATGCATTGGAGTGTTTTCGGCTCCAAATTTATCCTATCTCTTATTAGCATGGGACATGCATGTATGTTGTGAAACCAAATACTCATAAATGATAAATTGATGATCTACCTCTTTACCACTCCATAAATATTTTGGTGTTTTATTTTTTAGAATCTTTGTCGGTTCCCTATTTGGTTAGATAAATAGTTGTTTGTATCTACTTCTTCCCCAATCCTCTAACTTTGCAATTGATAGCATGCATGTAAGCTCATCTCACGTTCCACTGTGCCATTACGTTGCTCAATAATGCCATTTTTTTGTGGTGTTGTAGGGAGATGCTAGGTTCTGCTGAATGCCATTCACTTGGTTCACAATAAGGCCAAGAAATTATTGCTGATGTTAACTCACCCCATTTAATCTAAGAAGAGTAGATGATGTGGTTGTCTAGTCTCATTCACAATATGTTGATAGAAATCTTTGAAAATGTCTGAAGAGCCTCACTCTTTTTGTTATGAAACAAACACCCATATCTTTCTGAGATTAGCATCATCAATGAACAATTAGATAGTATTTATATCCTAAAAATGAAGCAAGAAATGGTCTGTCCCCAGATCAGTATGAACTGCCTCTACAAGCTCCAATTTCTTTGCATGGAATGTTCTCACCTTAAATGGAAATCTCCCTGTGTTGTGCTTTCCTGTAAGACAACAATGGGAAATATGCAAGGAACTAGACAAATTTGGGAACTTACCATGTACCTTTAATGATTTTGAACTCCTTTCTAATGAAATGAACTAACCTTAAAGTGACCATATGCTAAAATGCCAGAGGGTTGTAGATACTATTGAGGTAGATAAAATAACTACAGAAGATAAATATAAGTATCAATACCTTCTTAAATAAAAGCACCCTTATCTTTCCAAGAAATGCTCTAGAAATAACCATACCTTGTCTTGAGTTTCCCACAGCATGATTTGATGCCTTTTGAGGCTTGGAACATGCCTCACATCTTTAGATACCCATGATTTCAAGATCTCACTGAATGACAAGAGGTTCCCCTTGTCAATCCAGCAACATGCATAGTTCATCATCTCCCAAATCAACATGTACATTTTTGTGGTACCTAGAGGAATAATCACTTGGTCTATTCCTTATTACAATGTACATCTTTATCATCTTCTGATTCTAAAACCCATGATCTCGAGTGGGTTGTTCATTTAGTGAATCAAACAGTTTCTTTTCACCCGATATATGCTTACTTGCACTAGAGTCTATCTTTACCATAATTTCTTTGTGGGATGTGAGGTTCTAAGAGACTAGTATCAAGGTTATTACCAACAATTGTCTCCTTCTGCATGTCTCCTTTCCAGATTCATCATCTTATCTCTTAGTTGTAGATGTAGATCCCTTCTAATTTTGTTTCTGGGGATGTACCATTTGGACTCTTAAAACTCTTTGATCTCTCCTGGTGTGCCTTGCTTTTACATTTGAAGATTCCCTATTTTAATCCATTGATACCAATAGTGATCAGTGTCATGAGTATTGCTTCATTGAAGATTTTACACCACCTCTTGGAATTTTGAGCTTTCTGCCCTTGATGCTGATGTGATTGTGTTTGCTTTTCCAGGGGACCTTTTCATTACATCTTGCCACAATGTAGTTTTGAGAAAAGGGATTTATCCCGGGCCTCAACTTGGATTGAATTGATGGCCTCTTCTTGCTACTGCAAGTTCATGAGTTCTTTGAATGCCACTATTTTTTAGATACATTCAATGTTGTAACAAACATCGGAATTGAGAAGAGAGTGCTCTCTATGTGATCAGAATGAGAATTTTATCTTCCATTGTTTCACAAAGTGCTAATAACTCTGATCGCAGCTCATCCACATTGCATAAGAAATCCTAATCTTTATCATATGACCCCAATGAGACGGTGTGAAACTTTGACTAAAGATTGAGGATCTTAGTTTGATTTTTTCGTTCATAGATGGTTTCTAATTTATCCCAGGCTTCCTTTGGCTTCTCCACATTTTGGATATGTGGTTTCACATCATCACTAACACTTAGCATAATCAACATTAGAGCTTTGGCACTATCCATCTCATATTTCATAAGTTCATCAACGAATGTGGGGATTGACAGAGATCTGATGAAGATACCCCATAATGCTTCAAATTGAAGGATCATCTACATCTTTATTTTCTAGGCCACAAAACTTGGCCCTTTAAGTAATTGAGCATCTAAGACAAGAAGTTTTGGTGTAGACATTATAAATTTAATTTATATATTTATTTATTGAATCCAAGAGATATTACAACTTTACTCACTGATGAGAAGTACCAGCTCATAGATTCTCATGATAATCGCATGCTGAGAGATGATGACGCTTTGTGGAAAGTTCTTCTTCATCTTTATAATCGGTGTTGTACCTGGCTTCTAATTCTTCTCGAACACACTTTTCTTGGTAGATGACGTCAAAAAGTATATTCTCCAAGAGTCCTTTGCAAACAAATTCATAGAAGACAAGATTGTTTGTGTTGCGTAGCTTGTTGATTCATTCCAAAGTAGAACCTAGAGCTTTGAGGAGCCTTTGGATGGTGTTCTTTAGCTTGTGAGTGTGAAGTAGAAATAGAGGAGAGAGAATAGAAATTGATATATCTTACTATTCTATTGAACAAAGAACCCATGTACATTATTTATAGGTACAGGAATAAACAAGACTCCCATAAATGGATGGAGAAGTTACAAATAAGAAGAAGAGAATAATGGAATAGATAGAACAAATAGTCTTATAATAAAAAAAATAAGTACATAGACTATGCTAACATTCCCCCCCTTATTACATTATTCTTGCCAATGTGACCCCTAAAAAGTTCAAATTTCACTTTGCCAAGAGATTTTGTGAGAATGTCAGCAACTTGTACTTCTCGTAGGATAGTACTGGAGCTGAATGTGATGGTTCAAGATGTGCTCTCGAATGAAATGAAAATCAATCTCAATATGCTTTATTCATTCTTGAAAGACAAGATTCTACATGAGCTTCAACACACTTTGATTGTCACAATAGAGAATAGGTGAATGTTTTTCAAGAATTCCCATGTCATCTAAAATATGATGTAACCATATCACTTCGCACACAGCTCCTCGTGCGGCATGATATTTTGCCTCTGTGGATGAGATAGAAACAACATTCTTCTTCTTGCTTATCCACGAGATGGGTCTAGATCTGAGATGAAATATGTATCCTGTAGTTGACTTCCGGTCATCAAAAGATCTGTCCTGGTCTAAGTCAACGTATCCCTATAGGAATAATTGATCATTCTTCTTATATTATAGACCATAATTAGTTGTTCCTCAGAAATATCTCAAAACATGCTTTGCTGCATTCCAGTGAAATTTCTTTGGCTCCTCCATGAACCTCGATAGAGAGTAGCATAGATCTGGTCTGGTATATGTCAAATAGATGAGCCCTCCAATAAGTTGTCTGTAGAGAGTAGCATCTACTTGAGGTGAGTCCTAGAATCTTGAAAGTTGTAATCCTTTCTCCATGGGAGTGGATATAGGTTTACAGTCAGACATTCTGTACTTTTCCAGGAGTGTCTTGGCGTACTTTGTCTGGGAGACAAAAATGTGATGCTCCTTTTGCCATATCTCCAAGCCAAGACAGTAATGTAGTAGCCCCAAATCTGTCATGTGGAAGGTTCTTTTGAGATCATTCTTTACAATATCAACCTAATTTTCTGAACTTCCAGTGATCACAAGATCATCTACATACACAACAAGAATGAAAATTTCTTTTCCTACCTTATTTATATACAAATTTGAATCTGAGGGGCTACGAGTGAACCCATGCTGCAAAAGGTGATCATTGATCTTGATATACCATGCCCTTGGAGTTTGTTTCAGTTCCATAAAGTGATTTGATGAGACGACATACCTTCTTAGGCTGCTCTTCATTAACAAATCCTTTAGGTTGGGTCATGTATACTTCTTCTTTTAGATCACTGTTTAGAAAAGCAATCTTGACATCCATCTGTTGAAGTCTCCATCCTTTCTGTGCTACTAGTGCACAAACTACTCTGATGGTCTTCATCTTCGAAGTGGGTGCAAAGGTTTTTTCATAGTCAATGCCCTCTTTCTAAGCATATCCTTTTGCTACAAGATTCGTGCTTTATGTTTTTTGATGGATCCATCTGTCCTTATATTTTGTCTTGAAAACCCATTTGCAGCCTATGGGTTTCTTTCCTTCAGGTAGATCAAAAATTTCCCATGTCTGATTTTTCTTGAGTGAGTCATTTCTATATACATGGCTTCCTTCCACTGAGGTTGATTGAGTGCTTCATGAACATTATTTGGCTCAGAGCTATTAATCAGTGAACTCATGAGTGAAAATTTTACCTCATTTCTTGTTTGACTCCTGATGATATATCTGGGAGTTGTTGTAAATGTAAGTCTTTGATGGTGCTTTGTACCCACTTTGGATGATAACTTGGCTGATTTTGAGAAGAAATTTTTCATTGCCGTGTGGATTGATGTGGAGTCACATTCTCCAGTTCTCCAAGGTCAAAAAATAGCTCTCTTGGCAGCATTTCTTTTATTTGAGTAGTCTCCTTTGGCTCATCATCTGATTCGGAGACTAGTCGGTGAGAGGTGGTTGGAAGTGGATCTTTTGTTGATACTATTGAGTCAAAGGATGATGTATCACAAACCACATCACAACTCTCGTATATTTTCTTTGTCTCAGGATCCATGAGATAGATATGCCTTTGAGGTAGTGTTGTAGCCAAGTAGGATGCATGGGAGTGACTTTGGCTCAACCTTCTTTCTCTTCTTAGCTGGGACATGCATGTATGTTGTGCAACCAAATACTTCACAAATGAGAAATTGATTGATTTCTACCACTCCATACCTCTTCTGGCATTTTATTTTGTACAATATTTGTCAGTTCCCTATTGAGAAGATATACAACTATCTATACTTCTTCAGCCAAATAGCATTTCTCTAGCTTTGTTGTTGTTAGCATGCAATGAGCCATCTCCATCACTGTGTGATTGCGATGCTCAATAATGCAATTTTGCTGGGGTGTGTAGGGAACAGTCAGGTTCTTCTTAATGCCTTGTTGGTTGAGAAGGCCAAGAACTTCTTTGATGTAAATTCCCCCCTCAATCTGAGTGAAGTAGAAGAAGTGGTTGTCCGGTCTCTTTCATAACACAATGATAGAAGTTCTGGAAATGTTGAAGAGCCTCACTTTTCTTCTTTAGGAAATATACCCACATCTTTTAAGAGTGGTCATCCACAAATAGTTAGAAGTACTTGTATCCTGAAAATGAAGTAGGCAATGGGCCATTCAAATCGGTATGAACTACCTCCAGATGCTTCTTGGCATGGAAGGTGCTCGCGTGAAATGGATCTCTGTGTTGTTTTCCTACAAGACAGCCAGGACAAATAGGTAAGGAACTGGACAATTTTGGTAGTCCATGGACCATTTCTTTTGAACTCATCTAGTGCAATGAACTAACCGAAAAGTTTCCATATCTAAAATGCCATAGGGTAGTTGATTCTATTATTAAAGCAGGTAAATCTACTGTAGAAGATGAAACAATATCTAAAGAAAATAACTTATCTTTTACAAATGCTTTAGCAATAACCATACCTTATCTATAGATTAAGCATGATTTAATGCCATTTTGAACAAGAAATTTGACCTTAAGGTGATGATTCAAGAGCTGAGTAACTGACAAGAGGTGCTAGTCAAGCCAGGAACATATAGTACCTTTATAAGTGTACATTTTCATGGTCCCAGAGGAATGGTGACATTTCCTATTCCTTTTACAACGTACTCTTTGTCATCCTACTATCTGAACTCGATCTCCAGTTGGTTGTTCATGTAGTGAATCAAACAGCTTCTTGTCACCTGACATATGCTTGCTTGCACCAGAGTCTATCAACCAGAATTTCTTCGTGGGCTGAGAATTTTGAGAGACAAGTACAAGGTTCTTACCACAATGGGCTCCTTCTGATGTCTCCTCATCAGATTCATCATCTTCTTGGGCTGCAAGATGTCCCTTCTACTTTCTCTAGTGGGGACGTCATTTGGAATTTTGAAAATCTTCGCTCCCTGATGTGCTTGTTTGACTTGAAGACCCTTTGTTTCAAGCTATTGTACCAGTAGTGATCAGTGTCATGAGTGTTGGTTTTAAAAATGTGACACCACCTCTTTGAATTTTGATCTTTTTGTTGTTGTTTTGGTTGCGCTTGATTAGACTTCTCTGGGGGACCCTTTCAATTCTTCTGGCCACGATATGGCTTTGAGAACAAGGATTTATCCTAAGACTCCTCTTGGGATAAAGTGATGGCATCTTCTTGCTGTAGAAAATTCACAAGTTCTTCGAATTCCACTATTTTTTTAGACACATTCAGTGTCGTAACGAAACCACTAGAAATTGAGAAGGGAGTGCTCTCAAGGTGATCAGCATGAGAAGTTTTTCATCCACCATTTCACCGAGTGCTAATAACTCTGATCGTAGCTCAGCCATGTGACGTAAGAACTCCTCAACTTTCTCATCTGAACCCATAGAGAGGGTGTACAACTTTGACTGAAGATGAAGGATCTTAGTCTGATTTTTGGCTTCATAAATAGTTTCCAACTTGTCCTAGGCCTCCTTTGGTTTCTCCGCATTCTGAACATGTGGTTACACATTGTCACTGATACTGAGCATTATCAGCATCAAGGCTTTTGCACTAGCCATCTCATACTTTATTAGTTCATCGGGGGGTGTGGGAGAGGGCACATCCTGTGACAATGCCCCATAATCCTTCAATCTGAAGGATTGTCCTCATTTTTGTTTTCCAGGCCACAAAATTGGGCCCTTTGAGCAACTGAGCATCGGAAAGAAGCAACTTCGGAGCAGACATTGTAATAAATTTTATTTATTTATTTATTTCAAGAGTTATTACAACTTTGACTCACTGATGAGAATTACTGGCTCGTAGATGCTCGCGATATTCATGTGCTATGAGATGGCGACGCTTTGTGGGGTGTTCTTCTTTGTCTTCACAGTTGGCGTCGTACCCAGCTTCTAATTCTTCTTGAACTCACTTTGCTTGGAAATTGACGTCGAAAAGGAAATATTCAAGAAGTCCTTCTCAAACTAGCTTGTCGAAGGCTAGATTTCTGGTGTTCCAAAGCTCGTTGAGCAATGCAAAGTAGAACCCAGAGCTCTCAGGAGCTTCTTCATGGTGTTCTCTTGCTGGCGAGTTGATGTTCCAACTTTCGGCTAGTGGTGACCATGTTATTGATGCTCTCAATCAATTTGTCTACACTCAACATTTGGTGTAGTGTTGAAGAAACTCCACATGCCAGTATCAAACTTCCTTGTAGAGGGTAGAAAAAAAAAAACTTTAAGAAACAAGTGAGTTTCTTCTTGAATCGTTACACGTAGCTTTTGGTCTTACCACGCAGGTTGTGGATTCTTTTACATAGCACCACGCAGGATGCCATAGATCTTTTTTCCACACCACACATCCTCTAAATCCTCTCCACGCAAAAGTAAAGAAATTATTCTTTATTTCCACATAAAAAATTCCTCCTTAAAGATTTCTACAGCAAATAAAGTAAAGTTCTTCCACGTAACAAGTGGATTAATACCCAGTTTTCCATGTAGCTTTCAAGCATTCTCCATGCATCCTTCATCCACACTGATCGATGTGAAAAATGAAAGTTGTCTCTCACTCCATGCAGATATGAATGTTGTATTTCTTAACGTGGGCAATTGAACAGGAAGCACATGTTACTTTATGTCTTCACGCAGGTTTTGGCAGCATCTCCACACAACAGAAGAAAAGTAAAATATGCACACGTCAAAAGATCTCCATGCACAGTAAATGATCTCCACGTAGGTTACAAATCTCCATGCTTGAAGGATTCACATAGGTCAGAGACAAAACTGCAAGCTCCCTGTTTCTCTCTACGCATTTTCCACGTTGCTTTCCAGTAGCAAAGAATTTTTTGTTGTCTTTAGTGTAGGTGAAACAATATATAATTTCCACGCATGCTTTTAATTTCCACTCACGTGATTTTTCCACACTACTCCACATAGGCTGCAGATCTCCATGCATGAGAGAAGAAAATCACGTACCTCCACGCACAGGTAGGAGCTATTTTCTTGCACGTAAATTTTAAAAACATAGATCTCTACATCAGTTTACTCCAAGCAGTTTTTTTCTCTCATTTCCACCATGTAGGAGTTTCTTCATCCAATCACCCCGCACATAGGCCATAGAATTTGAAGCTTTGATACCAAAATGTGAGGCAAAAATAGAGGAGAGAGAATAGAGATTGATATCTCTTCTTATTCTATTCAACAATGAACCCACATACATTATTTATAGGTACGGGAATAAACAAGACTCCCCTAAATGGATGGAGAAGTTACAAATAAGGAGAGAATAATGGAATAGATAAAACAACTAGTCTAATAATAAAAAATAAGTGGGTCGTATCTCCGTGGGGGTTGACATAGTTGATAGAAGGTTTTGTGTTGCCTTGTAGGCACCACCATCATAGTCAATATACATTCACTATTGCAACACATGGATTTTGGGCAGGGTCTCCCTCGTCCATGACATGTGCATAGAGGGCTTCAACTACATCAAGAGTGTCAATCTATGTGGTGTCATAATGGGTGTCAAGCATGTTTCCTATATGGTGAAGCTAGCCAAGCGGAGTTTCATTCTTTGTACTTGCAATGTCACCTTTGTGGTGGGAAAGGATAGAAGTATTAGGGATTCATACATACGTAAGCTTCCTTTTTTATAGAAAGTGGTGAATGACAATCATCACTAAAAAAATGTTTCATCACTCAGTGGGCAACTCACCCACATCATGTACAATAATAAAAATCATATCTCATCGTCAATATCACTCTAGGGTACTGTGAGATTCCTATAACTTGATGTATTTCCACTAACTTTGCGTCATTGTTAGTGGCCTTGATACCTATGAATCTTCCTCCGTAATAAGGTAAACTCCATAGAATTCTCTAAAAACTAACGCTAAAAATCAACGTATCTTACAAATACATCCTGTGCTAAGGGACCACCTCCCACCGCTTCTTTGGCTCATTGAGTCTCATCACGTGCCTCGTCACTCTTGCCTAACAACACACTATACGTTGTTACTGCTATGGCCACTAGATCAAATAAATGGGTGTTCTCATCCATGATATAATCCACATGCTCAAGTATCCCTTTAACAAGTACATCAGTTGGTAAATTCTGAGTCAATGTGCCGATGGATGTGTCTACTACCAGGGACCAATACATGTCACTTACAAAACAAATCACACATCAACTTAGATAACCATCGCTATAGAACAGGCAAACAAAGAAACACACAACCCAACTATAAAAATACTCATGCTCAGCTATAGCTACTGTCACATTGTCGGGGTCATGGGATTTCCCCTCTCCTCTTCCTCCTTGTGCTAGCCTCATTGCATCTACACAAAATGGGAACACGAATACCTAGTGATGTGTCATCCACCATGTGTGGTACTCCTCCATATAACCTTATCATCTGAGTATAATGGCTCTATCGTTGCATCTACCTCCTGTATCCAAAGAGGTACTAGTTGCTCTCATGTGGGCCCTCATCTAGCCCCAACTCTCCTCGGTACTCTAATCACTCGCTACCATATATATGGTTTTGGGGGCATGTCCTGAGCCATGTCAAACTTTCATGATAGTCTCTTCACCCTAAATAGCTCATCCACCCCTAGAAATTGATCTTCTAACCACATAGTCCTACGAATACACTACAGCTCTACAACATCCTTAATTAACGACACTTTCGTTAATCAACCCATCTTCACTCCATTCTCGGATGCCCATTCATGACACCTTCTCAGTCATATTCCTCCTATAATTAACTTATTTGGCTAATATCTCTCTTATTAGCTAAACATTCCTCCTTTTGACCATTCAGAACCTCCCTAGTTCTCTCTAGACCACTTCTATTGGCTTCGTAGGCTATCTATCAGTCACAATTGGTTATCCAGACCCCTCCCAACTCTCAATGAGTCTCTAATCACTTGCTAATCAAGTTTAACTAGCATAAACCCTAGTTAACTAGCCTAAACCAAGCTTAACTAAGCCTAAAGCATGTTTATCCTAATCTAATCCTAAAAGTGATTTTTGAGATTTAGTCCCACATGCACCCAAATTCTAAATTCTTCCAAACCAAAAACTATAAATACAAGGCTAAGCCTACCCATTTCAATTTACACACAAAAACACAACTTTACATAAGCTAAAGTCAAAACAAGCCTAAGAAAGCCTAAGAGCTCATTTGCATTAGCCAAGCTAATAAGGCATTTGATCTTGGGTCATCCACCATTAAAATAGCTTCATCTTGCACCCATGTTAGGTTAGTAATGGAATAGCTAAACTTGGCCATGTAGCCATTTAGTGAGATTCATTCACCCTCATGGAGTAAACAACAAAACTGATTGCTTAGATCCTCTTAGGTTCATTATTTCAAGCTTTCAAAGAATAGAGGTTAAATGCTATTTTGTTACATTTCTTGTTTATTTCAAGTTTGAATACATGCAAAGTAGGTTTCCTTGCTCATTTCTTATCTGATGGTCCATTGAGGGACTTTACACAAAGCTTTGGGGTCTTGCCCCATATCCATAGCTCTTTGTAAAAATATTTCATTGAACAAATTTGACATGCATAGTGGGACACTTATGTCCACCCTCCATTAATGGAGGTCTTTTAGGTTTTTCAAAGTTCATTTTCAAGTTTTTTTCTCAAATCACTTGTTATTTCCTCATTTTTGTTTCTAACCCTAGATAAATGAACTTCATTTATATACATTTTGTGGGTTTGATATAGAAATAGGACACTTTGACTAACAACTAACCTATTTGCTCTTGAAAATTTGAAAATCCATGTTTTTATAGGTTTTTCACAGGGTGCGCGTAGGTGTCAAACAAGGAGCATGTACACATTGAAACCCCAGTGTACCCATCATTTTGGGTGCATATCCATTATTCAGCATGTATATGTACCTATCTGGGCATGTCTGCATCATCATTTACAAATTTTCTAGGCTACAAGGATACACGCACGCATCTCCGTCATTGAAATAGGCACGTATCCGCCTCTCTGGTGCGTATCACTGTGTAAAATGTGCTAACTGTGTAAAAAAATCTGCAAAAACACCTACCTCATGCACCTATTGATGCAGCACGTGTCTCCATCATCATATGGTCATTGTATCTGTGTTTTCTGTGTTTCTCTCTACTTGCCATGTATCCATAAATGGTCTGCTGTGTAAAAATTGTTAATTGTTTTCTATGTTTTTAGGCTTAAGCAAAAACACTCTGTCATGTCCTGTACCATTGAACCAAATTTTTACCTGTCAATATCTACTTGGGCATGTATGCGTCATGGCTAATTATGCGTCATTCTGACCACTCAATCTTTCGGAGGCCATACTTTTTTGCTCTTGTTTTATCAATCTTTTGACTCGTTAACCCATTTTCAGTTGCGTTAGAAAGGTATTGAAGAGAAATACATGAATGGAATCATAAAATTAGGATTTTGAACTTGACCAAAAATTTATGGTTTACAATATTAGGTAAATGTGTCAAATTTCTAACGTATCTTAAAGTTCAAAAAAATTTTTCTTAGGCCATTCTAACACTTTGAATAGGTTTTCTAGCACTAATCAATTGTTTACAGGGTTATTTTAAAACATTTTATTTTTGACTAAATTAGTTAAGTGTTTTTCATTTCTTAGCTTGAACTAGGTTTGTAGAAGTGTGTATGCTCTCTCCTCGCGCCTTTAAAAGTGATCTTGGAGATCAAAAACACTTGATACAAAATTTGTTGTATATATGTTAAAAACACTTTCTTCATAAGAGATAAAGTAAAATTTTCATTGATTTAGAAGGATTTTTCACTTTTGTGTATGCTCTTCCTTTGTGCCTTTTGGCGATCTTAGGAATCAAAAGCAAGTGCAAAGTTCTATTTCTTGACATCAATCTACGAATTGGAAAATTACTAAACTTGTTGTCTACAGGACCTATCGCTTATCAAAGAAAGGCATAAAAAAAAAACACAAACCTTCTAATACACATGTTTCTTGGAGGTTACCAAATGGTGTGCTACTTAAAACCACATTTAAGTTAAAAAGATAAAAAACACACCATATTCAAAACATTATATTGCAGGTTTCGGAAAAGGGTACGTCCCTATCCACTCAACTGGAACATAACCCCTTTGGCATAACGCCTTAAGCTATAATAATGGGGGTGGTTCCAGGAACCCTAAAGTAGTCCACCACTATGTAACCTCGTGGATGAAACAGGAAGCACTCCGCTTACCCACTTGACTAGTTTTCCTTGTGAGATAGAGTTACAAGTTGTCCGTATCATGACCCTAGTAAGAGTACATGATGGATGCATTCATTTCCCACTGTACTTGAAGGGGGAAAAGCTGAGATACTCCCAAACTAGTCATTGTGAATTTTTGGGTAAATCACACCTCGCTCTTAGACAACTTTGTAACACCTAGTTGAGAGAACTTATTAGGAAAGCCATTTTGTCTTGGAGCCCACTTTTCTAGTCCTTTGTCACGTCTTGGCCATCACGAAGTGATAACTTGTTTGGATTCAGAACCTTGTTTTTTGAACAAGGCAAAGAATCCACTTAAGTTGGATCTAAGTGCCTTTCATCATGGAAATTAGACGACGTTTCACTTAGCTTAGCTTCTTTCTTGCCTTTGGATGAGGTGAAGCTCTGCCCAAGTGGCACTTAGTTTATTTTTCATCTTTTGATCTACACCTTTGCATTCTTGTTGCCCATTTGGGGCAACAAAAGGCATCTTTCAGGAGTGTTGTCATAGATAGTGTTCACCACTTTTTTGTCTGTTTACGCTCATCCATGTTTTTGGCTGAGTTGTTAAACGTCTAAAGTGTGTGGATGCGTCCTTATATCTTTGATGGTTGCTTGATCTTGATTTCAAGATCATCATCATAGTTGGATTGATTCATCATTTGATCTCCCTTTGTTACCTTGTTTATTGTCTCGACACAATTAAGATACTTATTCATGTTTTTCATTTCGAGCTTGATGCACATTTTAACACATCCTAAACCTTGACTTGACATTGTCCAAAATCTTGAAGACTTTGTTGCTTATCATTTCGATACCACTTTGGCACTAATACTATGAAGCTTGATAGACGTGTCCAATTGGTGTGGTTACGTGGCTCACATTTGTAAACCTCACCCTTTAACACTTTAGGCCTTGTTGGTTGTTGAACGTGTCGTTGTATCCTTTGATTGGGATTGATTGGCTTTGTTAATTGTGCCTTGTTCATTTTCAAGCTTGACGTAAGTATGACATTTGTTGATCATCTTTTGCATGAACTATCACTTTACATGCATTTGCATAGGGTGTATTTCCTTATTGATTGGCTTTGTGTTTCTTGCATGATTATTCCTTGTATGAATTCATCTGAAAAAATTGTTTTCTAGGACAATCCTTTTTGATCTCATTGAGATTACATCATCACAATGTCTATTTTCCTTAGACCTTCTTTAGAAAATCATGCACGCATCTCCATACTTACCAAATGTCTAGTTGGTTTTCCATTATGCTTCCTTAAATCGACATGTCACTTCCTTCCCTTTGAAGGAGTTCCATCACACTATCTAGATCTAGAAATTTTCACACTTAAATGATGCCAACAATGACTGACTATCACGTAATTTCTCACATTTACAACAATACGGAACCTATGTTTAGGCATTCACATCAAAATATTCCTATTACAACTAAACCTTGTTTGGTTGTTCGTGTTAGAGATCCCATTCGGGTACCCTGTTCCCCACCTTCAGCTCATAGTCGGTGGTATGGTTTGGATGCTTCTAATCCAAATTATTATTCAGGTTCCCCCACTCTTATTCTTCTGATTCAGATCCAAACTACCATTCGGAATCCCACTCTTCTTCTGAAGATTTGGATCCCAGCTATTATTCGGATACCCCTAGATCAAATCTTGAATCACAGTCCTCCCTTCCTTCGCAGGACCTTTATTCCAAATCACCTCAACGATGTCTTCCTCCTTTGAAGACTCATGTGACTCCAAGTTCCATCAATCAAACATCTAATTTGGTTCTTGAGTCATGGTCCTCCCTTTCTTCGCAGGACCTCCTTCATCAGTCGTCTCGATGACCTCTTCCTCCGTCAAAGAGTTCCATGACTCGGATTCCCTCTAGTCAATCATCTAATTCGACTCCTACATCACAACTTAACAGATGGCTATGTGATCCTATTTTCTCTCCTACATTACATCGTCTTCTAGAAAATAAATCTAGGTCCAAATCCAAATCGTCCATTCATGAGATGTCTACCTCCAATCCTACTTCCTCTCTTGAGTCATCTTCTTCTGTCAATCAATCTTCCCCTCTCATCGGACCTGTTTCTTCTATTCAACCTTCTATGGTAAAGAAAAACAACCTCTACTAATTGATTTCTCTCAGAATGAAGAAACAATCAGACTACATGATGATATCCCTCTAGAGGATTAACAAACAAGGGTTCTTTCTTGAACTCGATACGCTCGCATATTGGGGAAAAGAAGTTGATTCCTTTTATCAAAATGTAGAGGAAAATCCTAAGGTCATGGAACTTGATTCTTCTTCTATTCCATCTTCACCTTCTTCTAAGCATGATGAGATGTTGGGGTCTAGCATTGAGCCATGGCCTATCTTCTCATTACCAAATCATTCCTTATCTATCATCATTCCTCAATCAAAATATCGGTTTGGGTCACCACTAGGTAGCCCATCGTCTTCTTCTATCCTAGGGACACCCTAGGTAGTCCTCCATTTTCTACTTGCGGGTCACCTCTTGGTAGCCCATTACCTTCTATTCTTGGGCCATGTCCTAGTAGCCCTTCATCCTCTTCTATCTATGGGACACCTCTGAGTAGTCCCTCCTCATCTATACTTGGGCCATGCCCTAGCATGGGTCCCTTCATCATCTTCTTCTATTCTTGGGCCATGTCCTTGTAGCCCAATTTCTTCCATCTTAGGGCCATATTCTAGTAGCCCTTTGTCATCTTCTATCAGTGGCTCACCTCCTGGTAGCCCATCCTCTTCAATTCTTGGACTGTATCCTTTTCATCCATCACATATTTCTTCTATCAATGGTTGTGGAAAGCCCGCGGTCATTTCTCACATCAGTTCTAAACGTCAACGTTCACTTTCTTCTCCTTCTCAGGATCAGAAAAGTCACATGTTAGCTTATAAGAAACCCAAACAGGTTCATTATCAAGCTAAGATCAAAACTTCCAAGAGCTCCAAAGCTCCCAACAACTCCACTGATCTTAGGGTTTAAAATCAAGTGTGATTCAAGAACGCACATCAACGTAACCATCAAGTATGGCGCAAAGTGCATAAACCTCTGGATAGGGAACTCAAGATCCCACATATGAAATCCATGTTTCAGGATAAATCACAATCATTTGTTGAGTACGAGCTCACCTTGATCATTGAGATTGGAGAAAATATTATGCTTGATAAACAAACATGCCTAGTCTCCCTTATCAAGGAAGTCACAGACATTGTTGTTGGATCTTATCACACAGAGTGACTTTGTTGGTCCCAACCTCTTAAAACTATCAAAAAGCTAAAAAATAAAAAACAATTCAAAAATACAAAACCATTGAGAAAACACAAGAAAAATCAAAGGTACAAAGATCAAACATTGCAATCAGGTATTGCGTACACATGGATGTTTCTTTCTTCCCTTCCTTGCTCATTCTTTGCAAGTCTTCCTACCATTTTCATCCCTTTGGTGATATTTGGTTAGCCTTATTCGCATGCATTTTTGTGGACATTTATCTCTATGGTATCCTGTTTGACCCTGGTCTTTTATCACCTTGGTAAATTAAAGAACGACTGACCTCTTAGAGATCCTATCACATTCAACATCTAATAAACTTGTTGTGAAGAAATTTTGGACATATTTGTTGACACTAGTCAATGTCATCATCATAATCACTTCCACCTCCTTCCATCAAACCATCAATGGTTCTTAACCCCTTGTGAAACAAGAGAGCTGAAATAAGTTTTCAGAAAGCAAAAGAATCAAAATAAAAAAAAAAATCAAAAGATAAAAGCTAAAAGCAAAAGCAAATTGATATATAACTCTCTCTTGGGGTATTTCCAATAATCTCTATTAGGGCTATGGATGCCTGACTGGCAGTAGAGAAATGTTGTGATTAGAATCAAATACATCTCCGTCAGGGCTATGGATGCCTGGCTGGCAGCGGAGCAATGTATGACTATCCTTCCACCCTTCATTCACAAAATCACCTTTCAAAATAAATCATTCCTACACATTGGCTAGGGTCTCTTCACTTGTTGTCTATTAAATCTTCCCTTCAAGAGGTAATTAAATTCCATGTGCACACACTGGATCTCTATGAGTAGACAGGATTAGTATGTTACCAAGTGTCTTTTTTTGGACCTTGTTCAGACTCTTACTTTAGTCCTTATCTTGTCTCACGATTTGTGCCTTTGGCTAATCACTTCTTCATCACGAGGCTTCTAAGCTACATTCATATCATTCACATCATTCTTCTACTTCGTTCAGAACATCCATGTGTATAAGATTACTTTTTTGCCATGTTTTCGGACACCTTTGTCCCCTTTCACAAAAAAAATCTTCTCCTTCCTTTCTATCATGTGCTTTTAGGCCAACTTACGCTGGGGCATCCTTGCTTCTTCCCAGCACTTCATTGGTTTACGTTCATCATCATGTTGAACCTATCCATAATGGCCTTGGGTCCCGCTTCTACCTGTGAAGAGTTTTCCTTTGAATACTCCCACCTAATCGCTGGGGCATTTTTGCATCTTCACCTTTCTCATACGGATGTGGCCTTATGCCCTTGTACATCCCATCTATTAGCTAGGGGCATCCACACTTCCTCATCTTCCTGTACATAGTTTCAGAAAAATTTCAAGGAAAAAATCACAAAAAACATTCAAATATGTTAGAAAAATTAGAAAAAACATTCAAATATGTTTAAGAAAACATTCTAAATTCAAATATGTTAGAAAAAAATCATCCTACAAAATGTTAGGTCACTCTTTGGTTCTACAAAATGTCGCTCTTTGGTTCTCACCTATTCATGTGCATGACTCACGGATCATCTTGATCTACCTCCATCAACAAAAGCTAAGTTGCTTACTTTGTCTGTACTTTGGGGCACAACGAGTTCCTGGTACTGTTTCGTAGTGCACATTACTTTTTCATAGGACTGAAGTGTCCTCCGTTATTCCCCTTGCATGTATCCTTGCTTGGGGCACCATCGTTAACCCTTGTCGTTAATTCACATAGGTCAGAACTGAATCTTGATAACAAAAACATTGCATCTTGTTTCTCTATTAGGTTTGCATTGCATTTTGTATTTACTTTGAATCTTATAGTTTCTCTTATTGCATTGCATTTTGTATGTTGCATTAAGTTAGGCATATTTTAGATTCTTGTATTGCATTTCATTTTGTATGTTGCATGGAGTTGGTGTTTTTAGCAATGGACATTTTTTTCGTATATGGCTTTTCATGTCATACTACACTTTTGTTCATTCTTTTTAATAAGGACCGATGATGAAGATCTCTAGCAATATGATGAAAAATAAAGTTGTTTAAAAGGCACTGGATGGATGTTAGCTCATTCCCCCTTCCTCATTCTCCTTTTTTCTTCTATATCCCTTTTCTTCTTCTT
Organism: Taxus chinensis; assembly: GCA_019776745.2. NCBI lineage: Eukaryota > Viridiplantae > Streptophyta > Pinopsida > Cupressales > Taxaceae > Taxus > Taxus chinensis. The sequence goes on from JAHRHJ020001897.1 coordinate 788,743, forward strand.
CACACTATTCTTTCTTCTGTTCTCTTTCTATCATCTTTTCGATTGTTGAACGAGTTCTTCTATCACCCCATCGACAATCGAGGGGGCATCCTCCATTCTACTCATTTTTTTCTTCTATCCCTTCAAAATTTTTCTACTTGTTTATGCTTGTCTACTTTCTTTGAAGTGACGTCGCTTACGCCACCTCAAAGAGGGGAAAATGTAGACACCTAAAATATGCTTACACTTAGCATTTCATCCAATTCAACCGATTGACGACACTTCATTAATCAACCCTTCTTTGCTCCATTCTCAGATGCCCATTTACGACACCTTCTCAGTCGTATTCCTCCTATAATCAGCTTATTTGGCTAATATCTCTCTTATTAGCTAAACATTCCTCCTTTCGACCATTCAGAACCTCCCTAGTTCTCTCTAGACCACTTCTATTAGCTTCGTAGGCTATCTATCAGTCACAATTGGTTATCCAGACCCCTCCCAACTCTCAATGAGTCTCTAATCACTTGATAATCAAGTTTAACTAGCCTAAACCCTAGTTAACTAGCCTTAGCCAAGCTTAACTAAGCCTAAAGCATGTTTATCCTAATCTAATCCTAAAGTGATTTTTGAGACTTTAGCACCACATGCACCCAAATTCCAAATTCTTCCAAACCAAAAACTATAAATACAAGGCTAAGCCTACCCATTCAAAAGACACAACAACTTTACATAAGATAAAGCCAAAACAAGCCTAAGAAAGCTTAAGAGCTCATTTGCATTAGCCAAGCTAATAAGGCATTTGATCTTGGGTCATCCACCATTAAAATAGCTTCATCTTGCACCCATGATAGGTTAGTAATGGAATAGCTAAACTTGGCCATATAGCCATTTAGTGAGATTCATTCACCCTCATGGAGTAAACAACAAAACTGATTGCTTAGATCCTCTTAGGTTCATTATTTCAAGCTTTCAAAGAATAGAGGTTAAATGTTATTTTGTTACATTTCTTGTTTATTTTAACTTTGAATACATGCAAATAGGATTCCTTTCTCATTTCTTATAATATGGTCCATTGAGGGACTTTGCACAAAGCTTTGGGGATTTTTACCCCAAATCTGTGGCTCTTTACAAACTCTTTCATTGAACACACTTATGCATTTGTAATGATTGTCTAAAACAATTTTTATGTATCCTTTTGGGTAGTGAATATATCATGTACATATTTTTCATTAAAAAATCTTTGAGTCCCCCCTTTGAACATTCAATATTGTAAATGATTAGCAATTCTAATGAACTTTTTGATTGGTTGTCTCTAGATTTGTTTTCCCCTGATATCAAGGATGCTACTAACATATATTTTATATGGGTATCGACTAATTACTCGAGTGCAATCCTTACAAAACTAGATTTCTTTTTTTCTCACATTTATCTCTATATAATTGTCTGTTGTACCCCATATTTGATGTTTTTAATTGTTATTGCATCAGCTCATATAAAAAAACTGGCTATTCAACATTAAATACTACTACAAATACATAGAGTTTATTATAATAAGATTACAGAAAACTATATCTAGGATGGTTGTTCTAACCACCTAGATTCTCTGTCTAACCACTAACCATCCTTAGATTATCTTACCCTATCATCTCTCATGATTTCTACGTGAGTTGTATTAACAACTCACTTACATTATTTGAATAACCATGCTCCACATAGTAAATACACACACCCATTTTCACACATACATTCACTCAACATTTACACACACACCACTTCAGTAGCTACACATGGGTCAGTTTTTAGTGCCCTAATAATATGGGAGCTACTAACTAATGCATTTCCATTGTTAGGACTTAATGTCCTAACATCCCCTATAGTCACTAAATCGAGGTACAAAACCCTCTTGGATTCTCAGGATGACACTGATGTTACATCCATTTAACTCATTTTACCAATATAAATTACCATCATATTCCTGCACACTTCCTCGAAAGTATATACGCTATTTAAAATTATCCTGTTTTTCAAACATTTTATACCCTCCTTAATTAGGGTTTTTAAGTCAATCCCTGGATACCTTCTTTAAGCCTTTCGACATGTGCTTGTAAATTAATCCTATTTGGTCTATGAAATGGAATCTCCTTAGATTTACATTTTTAACTTTCTAAAATACAAACTAATCCCTCATATCGACTTTTTGCATGCAATCAAATAACATATAAAACCCTTTACAAATACTAGAGTTTACGTATCTAACTTTGCAGTGTTAGGGATTCAAACGATGTAAGTTTCCACTGAACCATTTTTATCGACCACACATTAAACTTTTGATTGGAGATATGGAAATCTCTTTTACTGCGCAGTTAGCCCGAAACGGCCTAAAATGAATAATGAAATAACAGTCGTCATCTTCGAACCGATTTACCAACCCTCAACCAAATGCTTTCTTTGAGTTCCATATAGCTAGAATAATCTTGAGAAGAGTTTGCCATAGAGAAATTTTGAGGAGCTTCCACATTTATCAAAGTCCCAGAGAATTGATTTATCCTCTGCCAAAGGGAGATCCTTCATTGGAGAGCCATCGTTCCAGCTTCCTTAACTAATGATGTTTGGGACCAATTTAGACTTTCAATGTTGATTGCATAACTACTTTGACAATCATATTGTGTACAGCTTTTTCCAACAATTGTATAGTTTATAGCCTATTGAGAGAATGTTATAGGGGGATCACTATCCATTAGAGCTAAGATTTTATGACCATCTACCTCATTAAATTCTTGCATGAACTGTGTATATATGGATTTCCATACGTGTATATCAGTTTCCCATCCAACCAAATCTGATAACTCAATAGGGAATCCAAGAGGATATGTTACCACCGAGCTTGGTTTTAAAGTGATGGCATCAAAGTTGACGCAGATGAATGAGGTATAGACTTTCACCAGAGGAGATTGATTCCACGTATTCAATACTCATAGGGGTGCTCTCATTTTTTTTTCCGCATGCAAGGTTAACAAGCCTCAATGTTTCTCAGCCAATCATGAGATGGATCGATCCATGGATAAACTCGAATCAAATGTCCAGGATGTGGCAGTTCTGATGACAGACGATCACGATGAAAGCTCAGGGACTTTAGATTCGATAGTAGATTCAATATATGTCACATTCCTTGAGTTCAGGTCATCAACAAGAAGCTTTGTAATGATTGCATAGGTTGACTTGGCACAATATTCAAAGAATGATCACTAATGAGTGTGTTGTAAACAAATTTGATGGAACTGGAGTAAATAGTAGATTCAATCTTCGTTGGATGCAACGGGTATGACCAAATTCAATTTGGATCGAATCAGATGCAGGGATCCCCCTCCCAAAATGAACCAATAAATTCACGAAATGTTGAATTGGATTTCTTAAGTGCAATCAATGAAAAGTATGATTGCAATACGCATTCTTATGCATCTGATAGAACCCGATCTGCATAAATGAGAATATTTAAAGCCACAATATTTGTATACTCCAATATTGGAGATGCAGTGCAAATCTATGCAAATTTATGGAGCTGACTAAAACAACTTATGAAGTTATACGAATTTGGAAGACAAAGATGCTTGTAAATTAATTTTGTTTATCTCAAACTATTAAACTATGAGGTAATGCTCTGCTATCAAGGAATTATGGATAGAGTGAAAGAAAAGAAGATGGCGTGGACAAGAGTTTCACATGCTTGATGAATGTCAACCATGGTCTTGTACATGTGGTCTTTATCTATGCAATTGCCTTGACAATTTACAAGTAACTGGATTGGACATGGACAATTGATTCAATGGGACTATTTGCAAAGTTTCCGATGGTATCTAGAATCATCAATCATTTGCCTAACAGTAATAAATTGTCTGGACTACAAAACAAATGGATGGAAGTAGACAAATGAATGTCTCATGCAGAGGCACACTTTGAAACCAACTCTGATACCAGATGTTGTTCAGTACCCCCATATATGTCAGATCTTGAGCCGAATGGCTCAGCTGCAACCAATCATTCAACATATCACTTATATCAATGAGAATAGGTTACAAATATATAGAGCTTATTATTTTAATCACAAACACTAATCAAGGATGGTTTTTCTAACCACCTATATTCTCTCCTAACCACTAACCATCCCTATGACTATTCACCCTATTTTCTCTCACATGATTTCTATCATGAGTTTTATGTAACAACTCACTTACATTATTTGAATAGCCATCTCCTCATATTAAACATACATGCCCATGTTAGGACTAATTCCTAACACATGGATCCTTTATTGCAAAAAACATTTATGGACCCTATTTTTTGCAAGCATGTGTTCAAAGTGCATTTTGCATGTCGTTCACACATCGCTCCAATTTTTTTTTCATAATCATGTCTTAGTCAATCAAGATGTGCACATATTTGTGATGTGTCGTCTCAAATAAAGTTTATCATTAATAGGCATATTTTGGGGAAAATTGGTTACTCCATGTTATGATGCCACAGGCCGACTTGGATTCCATAACATCCCAATAAAATTATCATAATATTCTTTGACCTTTGTAAAGTACCTACGAGGGATCATTCCAATCACGATACTCCCTTCGACATCTATAGCACCTCTTCACAGCACAAATAGACAACATATGCAACATTATGAACTGATGATCCATATTTCCAAATTCATTCGCTTACCACATTAATATGGACTAGATATCATATTTATATTTAAGTATTATAGCATGAGGAATATATATTAATTTTACATCGAATGGATTCCAATAAAATTTATTGAATGTATTGTATTTTACATGCATGTAGGAGACTAGTGCCTGGAACTGGGTCCCCTTGATCCCAATGTGGTTGACTGAGGACCTCATCAATGAAAATCTTAAAACAATGGTGCATATACATACGTCAACAATATGTGTATATGTAATAATATTTGTAGAGGAATAAACTCGAATACCGACGTTAGTATTCACATTTTTTGAATAAATGTTACACTTTCCAAATCCACTATCTTGCGTGACACTACGACGATCACCACCCTCTCAAAACAAATAGGACATGCTACTCTCAATTACAACATCTTTACCCACATAGTGCTCAATCTCACAATTACTTAAAAGAAAAATGAATTTGATAAGTTAATTGTGGACGGTCACTGTTTCTAAAAACTTATCCATGTCGTGTTTTGCTATGGTAATGGATTTCAAGTTTAGTTCTTGAACTAATATTGACCACACTATGCAGGGCATCCATCTTGAGCCTTACCTTCTGCTCCAAGTCCATAACCTGTTTGCGGTGTTCTTTTAAGAATTATACATACCATAGTATTATAAACATTACACGTGCATTATATCTCCTCAAAATTTTCTTTCATTCAATCTATACAAATTTTTCTAATTTCTATCACATTCTATCTATTTCACGCTTACTTTTGGCTCAGTTTTCGTTCCTATCATCACTTCCCCTTTTGTCAAAGGGGGGGCATATCATTGGGGTCATACTATAATTCCCCTTACATTATTATGTGATCAATACACACTACCAATTCATCATTTTCAAACATTTACTAATTCACAATGTGACATTTCACCATGCAACAAACGTACAATTTCTCAATAGGTCATTTCATCACTTACCCCTAATGACCTAACCTAAGGGAAACAAGTGTAGAATCTATCAAACAATATTTCATCAATTTCTAATGATTCTCCTAATGACCTAACTGGAAAATAGCATAAAATCTCTCTATGATTAATCAATGAAGACAATCAATTAATCAATCTATTAATGTGTTTAAACTTGTAACAACCCAAACCATATCATTCAATCAATATAAATTAAACGTAATTGGACTCTGAGATCACCTAACTTGGGAGTTCCCTTTGACACCTTTTGATACTGATCTTGATACTATTGATTACATTATGGACATTATTATGGTTTTGATTTAGTATGATGTTAGATGTTGGACCATGGATTATTGTTGATCTTGATTTAGTTATGATGCATGATGATTATTAGAGACACTTCATATGTGGATGATGATATACTATTTGACATGGATATATTATGAATGTTGTTCAGACATGTGATTTTTGGATATTGTGAGTAGACCTAGAAAATAGACATTATATGATGATGATATAGTTGTTGATATAAATTGTAAGTGATATTGTTGATTGCCTTGATGTTGTTGTGATTCATATGTATAGATGATTTTGTGATTATATTTATATCATGTTGGATGTTCTGATATGGCCATGAGGCCGAAAGAGGTATTTGTGTTTTGTAGGTTAAACTATCACAACAAACATCAGGGGATTGGAGACCAACCACATTGGAATTCTAGATGAATTCAACAAGGTCACCATGGCAACTATGTTTTGTTTGTGTGTGTGTTTTTTAGTGTTAGGGATTCCCATGGGGGGATTACCTTTGAATGTGACCAAGGGGTTATGTGTATTTTATTAATGTGGTTTCTTTTTATTAATGTTTGAATGTGTTTATTTTGTGATGCATTTACCCCTTTTCATTAGTTCTTTTAATTGTGTGTTAATTAATGTGAATAATCATGTTGTTAAAATAAATAAATTAATCAAAATTGGGATATAAGAAAGTAATTATAGAAGTTTTTGGCTCTTGTATTAAATGTGGTAAGTGATGTGTATCAATGTGAAACAGAGTTGTGTAAGTTAGATTTTGGAAGCAACTTGTCCCACTCCATGCCTATGGTTGGAGGGAAATTTGACCTTCTTGGAGGCTGTTTTTAAGGTTTTAGGACAAGTGTAAACTTGCAACTCCCATACCATCTTAATTTTATTGTACAACCTTTGGTGGATAAATTTTAGACCTTCTTTAATGCGTTTGATCCACGTAATGTAAGTTTTATTGTTTATCTCTGGTACATGGTTATTAAATTTAAAACAATTAAAATGTAAATCAAATTTTTGGAGTTGTTTATTGTATATTATTCACCTTTACTTTATTGTCAATTGGAGAATGAATTTCACAATTAATTACATTGAGGATGTAGTCGAATTGGCATCCTAGCATGGATCCACCTCATCAAGTTTTTTTCTTCCCTCGTTCACTATTAAAATTGTAACTCCTTGCTTTGTTGTTGGGTTATTAATAGTTTAAATGGCTTTTGGAGAAGTTTTTTGAATTGTAAAGCTCTTGTAGATTTCTACAGGAGATTGGGAACTTTATAGAAATGCTTGTTGGGATTATTTTTGCATTGAAAGATTGTGGAATTTTGGAACAAGAAACTAGAAATGGTGTAGGTAAAATGGCCTTGGCTCAAATATAAAATATGCTTTTATTTTGAAGTACACAATTTAGCTGTTTTAGTGTTGAATTGTATGAATCTATGAATCAGGTTATTAACATGGACTATCCATGGTATAAGGTAATTGTTGGGATGGTGAAAGTGAAGGCAATAATGTGGAATCATTGGGATTGGATTAACTACAATGGAATCAAATGCCATCAATATTTAGTGGAACCAGTTTTGATTGGGATGCCACCATGGATAACCAATAGCTTAATCTTGTTTCTTACTTTGTAGATTAATCAAATTTGGGATATAAGGACAATTATAGAAGTTGTTGGCTCTTATATTAAATGTGGTAAGTGATGTGTAAGTATGTGTAACAGTTGTGAAAGTCATATTTTGGAGTATGAAACACTCCACCTTCTTGGAAATTCGAATTTGTCCTTGGAGGCTGATTTTGGAGGCTTGTGGGACAAGTAAAACTTGTCCCATACCTCTTAATTTTATTTACCAACCATACCTATGGTTGGAGGGTTGAATTTAGACCTTATTTATGCATTTTGATTTGACTAATTGTAAGTTTTAATTGCACTCTTCTTACATTTTATTAAATTCAGTCCTTTGGGGTGTGGGCTTTTTGGAGTGTGTAAGTTTATTGTCATATTATTCACCCACCTCTTTATTGTGCATTGGAGAATGAATTTGACTTTTTTGTTGGAGTTGAGGATGTGTGATGTGGCATCCTACATGGATCCACCTCATCCTCTTCTCTTCCCTCTTCTATAAAATTGGAACTCCTTGCTTTGTTTTGGGTTGTTGAACTTTTGGAATGCTTCCTTGGGGAAATTTTCTTGTTGATTGGAGCTCTTGCCTTGGAGGATATTTTGGGAAGATTGTTACATGTTTGTGCTTGGCTGTTTGGATTGATTGCATTGGGATAGAGCTTGCTGTTTTGGAACTTAGACAACTCCATCATGGAGAGGTAAGAGCTTGGCTCTTGAAATACTCCTTTTCTTTATGAATGTACATGTTATTGTGTGAATGTTTTAGCATGTTTGTGGGTTGTTTGGGTTAGCCTAGGAATGGTGTAGGAGAAGACTATGGGGTTCATTTTGTGGGAGGTATAAGTGTGTTTTTAGTGGCATATAAGTGTGGAGGGAGTTGGGATTTGGGTTCCACCTTATGGAAAAGAAATAGCTTGCATTTCTTTACTGCATTATGGGGTGCCATAAAGGTTGGGGAGGTATAAGGAAATGTGAGGGATAAGGGGTACTTGGGGGAGGTATAAGGAATGTCAGGGTTTTTGATACACTATATTTGGCGGTTTGAAAACAGGTGGTGATACCCATTTCCCCTTTGGGAGGCATAAGTAGCATCCCCCATAGTTCTTGCTCCTTTGGCTTGCATGGTGAAGCCTGAGTCTTGTGTGATGTCTTTCATGTGGTTGCAAAACTGTTGTTTTGTTTTGGACTGTGTTTTTGATTTGAAATGTGCATGTTGAAAGATTGCTTTGTGATGTGGAATCTTGTTGTTGCCATGAATTGAAATACATTTCTTATTGCATTGTGGTTGGGGCTTGGGGGCCAATGAAGAAGGATGATTCTCCTCTTCATTGGATGTCTTGGTTGGGTGGAGAGCGTTGCCTTTCCCCTACCTTTGTTGTGATCAAATTGGATGAAGAGAAATTCATGTTGTTGTTCTGGAGCAGAGGAGAAAGACAGTTTGACAGTCCCTTGTGAAATGAAATCTCATTGTAACCTTTCCCACTTTGAAGTGGATGATTTGTATATTTTGAAATGGAAAGATACTTTGTATTGAGCTATGAAATTTGTAAAGTGAAATGAAAAGAGATAGACTATGTTTTTGCTTTGAAAGAAAGAAACTGAAATTTGTTATTTGCATTCAAGAAATTGAAAGATGTAAAGTTGTATATTTGAAATAAATAAAAGGATTGCACTACCTTTATCAATTTACATTGTTGTATTGAAATTGATCATCAAATTGTGATTTGAAATCTCTCTATTTAGAAAATTGAAATGAGGAATACGTATGAAGAAATATATGTAACTCTGTTCTTTTGAAATATGTTAAAATTGGAAATCAGACTTTGTATTTTAGATATTAAATAGTTTGTTTAAATAAACTAAATGTATTATACTAGAATAGAAAGAATTTCCATATTTGGAAGATGAAAATGATAAACAGATCCTTTAGAAATTGACCTCTATTTTGAATTTTAAACTGGCAAATACTTCCTCTAAAATGCACAGTTCGAACCTGCAAACAATAAATAACATTGAAACATTGAAATCTAACATGTTATGATATAAATGAACTCAATTGGACTAAAACACTTAAGGAAAAATCCTTCAAACATTGCAAAATCGGGCCCAAACCTTTCACAGTTATTTTGTTGTCTGAAGTTGTAAAAAATTTGAATTGGAAATCAATCAAGAAAAATTACCTTCCCAATACATCCTAAATTCTTCTTAGAATAATCCTACATGTCCATTTGACATGTTGAGAGAGGAGGAAGATCAAATTGAATAGATCTAACAAGTTAAAATTTACCAGCTCGCATTATATAAGCCTGCAGGACATTTTCTTAAAATTGACCCCTTAAACTTTATCAAAATAAAAAATTAATGATCCCTGTGCAAAGAGGACATCGAGAGATTTCCAGAAAGTCCTTGTTTTCCCAAAACTGAGCTCTCTATCAAAATTTATGGCCTTCTGAATTTTTCCTTCCTTGGCGGAAAATTTTGGGAAAATTTTCCTTGGCGGGCCCGCGGCCCGAATTTTTCCCTTTGGCACTTAGGAAAATTTTTGGGAAAATTTTCAAAATTTTCTCACCACCCGCCAGCCCACAACCAATCAGAGGCTACCACGTGGCACCATGAGGTGTCAGCGGATGGGCGGATCCCCTTTTTAACTTAGTGCTTTCAGAAAATTTTGGGAAAATTTTCCAAGTTTTCCCCATCTGTCCCCATCCCACAACCAATCAGGGGCTGCCACATGGCATCACGAGGCAACGGCAGAGGAGCGGAGTTGTTTTTGACCTTGAACTTTTAAAACTTTTTTTGGAAAAATTCTTAGTTTCCTCCACTGCCCCGCTGGCCCACAACCAATAGGGTAGATGACACGTGGCTGCCTTAGGCTTCGGCGGAGGTGCACTTAGAATGGGTTTTAACTTTAAAATTTTAAACCCAAAATCTTAAAACCTAAATCTCTCTGACGGCCTGACTTTCCACCTGAGATCTTTATAAGCTGACACGTGTCCTCTTCGGGCCTACAGGCACATGGAGGAAAATTGCACTTTTTCCCCAAAAGGGAAAAAAATGTCAAAAACTCTTCCCCACTGCCGCCGACCCGCAAGGGAAAATTTTCACCCCTGGGCCCGCAGGCCCGCTCTTGGGGGAAAATTTTCACCCCAAGGCCCGCCGGCCCATAACTTGAAAAATATGAGGAGTTAGGAGGACTTCTTTATATCATTGGAAAGGTGAGGAAATTTCCTATCCAATGGGAGTGATTTAGGAAAATTTTGAATGTGTTAAGTGTGAGAAAAATCAAGTTGAAACTTTAAGCCTGTTAGAGAGTGGGTATGGTGAGGAATTTTCCCTCTGAACCTAATTGAAACTTCTAACCCTAAATTTTAGACCTTGTGACCTCTAATAATTATTAATAAAAGAAAAGTATACTCTAGTAGATTAGAATTGTTCTGGAACTTGTTAGTGACAGTTGTTGTCTTGTAACATGGTTGTAGATTCTTTTAAAAAAAAAAAATTATTCCATAATTTTCCTAACTAATCCTAGGTTGTTCTTGGGTCTCAAGTGGGTTGTTTTAATGGGTGTTACACTTGGTATCAGAGCAGTGGTTCAAAATCTTGGACCATTGGGCACACTAGAAAACTTGAGACATGAAACTTAAACCTAGCACACTTTTAAATCTAGAAAACAATTTAGTTAGAAATTACATATTTTAGTAAACATGGAAATTGAATAAAACTTAGAAAAATGAACTAACTCTCACCTTGGTCTGTGCAGGAGGCGCAAGATGGGATGAGGGGTATTTTCACATAGACCTAGACTTACCACCACCAGATCATGTTGTAGCAGCCATCCTACCCCAGATTTTACAGACTCTTCAGGATGTTAATGCCGCTCTACGCGGAGGATCAGTAGGAGGACATGCAGCCAGACATGACAGAGTCCCTTCCATTGAGGGTCAGGTATCTCCTCGACCCAGCGAGGAGCATAGAGGAGAGAACTCCCATGCAGAGTCAGCCAGGGTAGAGTCACCATAGAGGGGATAGGGTGACCGAGTTTCAGAGCATAGAGAGAGGTCTCGGAGCCCTAGGCTTAGGGATGAGCATACAGAGAGGCCTAGAGGCCATCAGACCACAGCTGTAGATCACATCAGGGAGATCCTGAAGCTTCGAGCCATCACATTACTCAGGTGACATAGGTGGATTTCAGGTAGAGGCCTGGCTAGTGAGCTTGAGCGGTTGCTTCAAGCTTTGTCCTTGTTCTAGCAACACAAAAGCTCATGTTGTGATCCATCTACTGAGGGATGGAGTAGGAGTATGGTGGAGGACAGAGGAGTAGAAGCTCCATGTTGATTCTGAGACAGTTACCTGGGAGCTCTTTGAGGAGCATTTCTGGAGTAGATATTTGTCACGGAGGTTCATACAATAGTGGATAGATGAGTTTCATGACCTTCGACAGGCATCTCTTTCAGTAGCAGAGTATGAGAGTAGATTTCTGGATCTACTCCAGTATGTTGAGTACATGCAGGATGAGCAGGTGCGGATCCACAGGTTCATCTGGGGCCTGAATCTAGACATTGGAGGTGCAGTTTGGATCCATTGTCCACAGACATTAGCTGAGGCCATTGAGAAGGCCTATATAGCAGAGGAGACTTGGGGAAAGACCCAGCAGGCTAGAGACCGAGTCTGGAGCCACATACAATAGATGCAGGACAACAGATCGAGGGGGTCAGTACCTCTTCCTCATGGTGGACAGGGTTCTTCACAGTCATCTTTTAGACCATAGTAGCATCAGCAGTAGTCCTACCCACCTTATAGACCTCCACATAGAGTTGATGCATAGAGAGGATGGAGTATGGGGCCTCCTCCTAGGGGTCCCATCAGGACACAAGGTGGACCTAGAGCTTAGTCAGCAGGAGCTCGCCAGCAGAGACCTCAACAAGACCACACTAGATCATCAGGATCCATGCCACAGACCTCTAGAGTACCTACTAGAGGTGCTACTCAGGGGAGAGGATCATATGGTTGGTTTGGTTGTGGAGTTACTGGACATTTTTGGAGAGACTTCCCACAGAACCCTAATAACAAGGGTAAGACACAGATCTCAGAGCCTACTGTTGGTGACATGGGGCGTAGTCATAGGATTTATGCAGTGGTTGAGAACTATCAGGATGAGCATCAGAGTACAGTTATTGAGACTACAGGTAGCATTGGTGGTATTCCTACCTCCATATTGTTTGATCCTGGTTCTTCTGATTCTTTCATTACACCATCTTTAGTAGAGCGATGCAGGCTGGTGGCAGTTAGGTAGGGTCATAGTTGGGATGTTGAGATGGCTTCTGGAGCCAAGATCTCTATAGACTCCTTAGTTAAGGAGTGTGTGGTGGATTTGGGACCTTTCACCACTACCTCAGATCTTCGTATCCTTCCTTTGGGCTCATATGGAGTCATTTTGGGTATGGATTGGTTATCTGCACACAGGGCCAGAGTGGATTGTTACCACAAGATTATATCTTGTGCAGATGATTTGGGAGTTGAGTCAGTGATTTCAGGGGTCAGGAGACCATTTCTATTCACACCATCTCTGCTATGTAGCTTAAGTCGTGTGTGTGATGGGGTTGTCAGATGTATGTTGTTACAGTCAGTGACAGATCAGAGGATGGGTCTAGTGGACCATCGCTAGATGATCACCCCATTTTGAGAGAGTTTACAGATGTCTTTCCAGGGGAGCTACCAGGGTTACCACCCCCACGTGAGATTGATTTTCATATAGATCTAGTTCTGGGAGCAGAGCCTATCTCACGAGCACCTTATCGGATGACCACCCCAGAGCTCTGTGAGCTCAAGTTACAGCTTGAGGGCCTTTTGGAGAAAGGCCTTATCCATCCTAGTGTATCCCCTTGGGGTGCACCAGTGATCTTTGTGAAGAAGAAGGATGGATCCTTGTGGTTGTGTATTGATTACCGCCAGCTGAACAAAGTAACGATCAAGAATCATTATCCCCTTCCTCGCATTGATGATTTGTTTGATCAGATGAAGGGAGCCACAATTTTCTCTAAGATTGATCTTAAGTCAGGTATACCATCAGCTGAGGATTTTGGAGGTGGACATTCATAAGACCACCTTCCGTACGAGATATGGCCACTATGAGTTCACAGTGGTGCCTTTTGGTTTGACTAATGCCCCCGCAGTGTTTATGAGTTTGATGAATGGGGTATTCAGGACCTTCTTAGATCGCTTCATGCTCATCTTCCTTGATGACATTTTGATTTACTCATGTATGCGTGAGGAGCATGAGGGGCACCTTCGCCAGGTTCTTCAGTGTCTTCGGGAGCAGCAACTTTATGGGAACTTGGAGAAGTGTGCATTCTTTCAGACAGAGGTACAGTATTTGGGTCATATCATTTCTGGGGAAGGTATCACCATCGATCCTTCCAAGATTAGAGCTATTATGGATTGGCCAGCACCCACTACTGTGACTGAGGTGTGCAGCTTCATGGGATTAGCAAGTACTACTACAGAGATTTGTTCAGGACTTCTCTCGGATTGCACACCCCATCACTTCCCTTCAGAGGAAAGGGAAGAAGTTTGTTTGGTCAGACAGATGTGAGCAAGGCCTTCAGGACACTGAAGGAATGCCTCACTACAACACATATTCTTGCAGTGTTGGATCCACAGGGTGAGTTTTTCATTTGCATGGATGCTTCTTTAGCAGGGCTTGGAGGTGTGTTGATGCAGGAGGGTAGAGTAGTGGCTTTTGAGTCTCACAAACTCAAAGATTATGAGCTTAATTATCTGACTCATGATCTTGAGCTTGTAGCAGTTGTGCACGCCTTGGTTTGATGGAGACAATTTCTTCTTGGTCAGAGATTCACACTTAGGACAGATCACCTGAGTCTTCGCCACCTCTTCACGCAGCCCAATCTCAACGCTCATCAGTGGTGTTGGATGGAGTTGCTTTGTGAGTATGATATGGAGATAGAGCATGTGAAAGGGAAGGAGAATGTGGTGGCAGATGCTCTCAGTAGATGGAGACATGTGGCTATGGCCACCTCAGTGAGCACAGATTTACAGAGTAGGATTCTTCAGCAGCTTCCTCTTGACAGCTTCTACATTGCAGTTCGAGCAGAGATCGAGTCTCAGAGACCCCTTGAGGGGAAGTTTGATGGTTTTTCTTTAGAGGTAGATGGTCTTCTCAGGCACAGAGGCTGGATTTATGTTCCCAGAGATGGAGGCTTGAGGTAGGACATCTTGGCAGAGGCACATCGTGCACCCTATTCAGCCCATCCCAGGGTGAAGAAGATGCATGCCACCTTGAGATAGTTGTATCATTGGAGAGGACTTCGTAGAGATGTGGCCCAGTTTGTGTCATGATGTTTAGAGTGCCAGAGAGTTAAGGCCGAGCATCAGCATCCAGCTGGCCTTCTTTTCCTCATGCTATACCAGAATGGAAGTGGGACACCATTTCCATGGATTTCATTGTTGGGCTACCGATGTCGAGATATCACCATGATGCCATCATGGTCACGGTTGATAAATTGACAAAAGTGGCTCACTTTTCTCTAGTGAAGACCACTTATATAGCTAGAGCAGTGGCATGGGTATATTTGGATGAGATTGTCAGGTTGCACGGGATTCCATGGAAGATCATTAGTGACCGCGATCCTTTGTACACTTCCCATTTTTGGACTACCATGCAGCATGCCCTCGGGATGAAGATCAATTTCAGCACAACATATCACCCTGAGATAGATGGACAGACTGAGTGGGTGAATCATATTTTAGAGGACATACTCAGGATGTATGTGATGGATCACAGTCTAGATGGGAGGAGTACCTGTACTTAGTGGAGTTTTCCTACAATAATAGTTTTCAGAGTTCTATAGGCATGGCTCCTTTTCAGGATTTGTATGGTAGAGAGTGCAGGACACCTCTTAGCTGGGACAGGCTAGAGGACAGGGTTTCTCTTGGACCAGCTTTGTTGCAGGACATGGAGCAGTAGGTGGTATTGATCAGACAGAGACTACAGGAGGCACAGGACAGGCAGAAGAAGTATGCAGATCAGCATAGGACGACCGTAGTTTTGATGTGGGCATGAAGGTGTTCCTTCGTGTCAGGCCACATAAGAGCCCTATCCATTATGGAAAAGGTTCTAAGTTAGCTCCTAGATTCGTGGGTCCTTTTGAGATCTTGGAGCGTATTGGCCCTTTGGCCTACCGTCTAGCATTGCCACCTAGCTTGTCTTGCATACATGATGTGTTTCATGTTTCAGTTCTTAGGAGATATGTTGTAGATCCTTCTCATGTGTTAGATTGGACATCATTGTAGGTGCAGGATCAGGGGCAGGTGATGGTGGAGCCCATTCACATCCTAGATCGTAGGACCCTAGGCCTTTGAGGTAGAGAGGTTGATCAGGTTTGGGTGCAGTGGGACAGATATGATGAGACTGCAGCTACATGGGAGGATGCTACCTTATTACGAGTTCAGTTTCCACATTTGTTCCAGTGACTTCCAGGAGGAATTCAAGTCTAAGGGGAGGGGGATGTAGTGCCCACTTCCCTTTGACACCTTTTGATACTGATCTTGATATTGTTGATTACATTATGGACATTATTATGGTTTTGATTTAGTATGATGTTAGATGTTGGACCATGGATTATTGTTGATCTTGATTTAGTTATGATGCATGATGATTATTAGAGACACTTCATATGTGGATGATGATATACTATTTGACATGGATATATTATGAATGTTGTTCGGACATGTGATTTTTGGATATTGTGAGTAGACCTAGAAAATGGACATTATATGATGATGATATAGTTGTTGATATAAATTGTAAGTGATATTGTTGATTGCCTTGATGTTGTTGTGATTCATATGTATAGATGATTTTGTGATTATATTTATATCATGTTGGATGTTCTGATATGGCCACGAGGCCGAAGGAGGTATTTGTGTTTTGCAGGTTAAAATATCACAACAAACATCGGGGGATTGGAGACCAACCACATTGGAATTCTAGATGAATTCAACAAGGTCACCATGGCAACATGTTTTGTGTGTGTGTGTGTTGTTTTTTGTTAGGGATTCCCATGGGGGGATTACCTTTGAATGTGACCAAGGGGTTATGTGTATTTTATTAATGTGGTTCTTTTTCATTATTGTTTGCATGTGTTTATTTTGTGATGCATTTACCCCTTTCATTATTCTTTTAATTGTGGAGAATTAATGTGAGTAATCATATTGTTAAAATAAATAAATCAATCAAATTTGGGATATAAGAAAGTAATTATAGAAGTTGTTGGCTCTTGTATTAAATATGGTAAGTGATGTGTAAGTATGTGTAAGAGTTGTGTAAGTCAGATTTTGGAGTATGAAACACTCCACCTTCTTGGAAATTCGAATTTGTCCTTGGAGGCTGATTTTGGAGGCTTGTGGGACAAGTAAAACTTGTCCCATACCTCTTAATTTTATTTACCAACCATACCTATGGTTGGAGGGTTGAATTTAGACCTTTATGCATTTTTTGAAGACTAATTGTAAGTTTTAATTGCACTCTTCTTACATTTTATTAAATTCAGTCCTTTGGGGTGTGGGCTTTTTGGAGTGTGTAAGTTTATTGTCATATTATTCACCCACCTCTTTATTGTGCATTGGAGAATGAATTTGAATTTTGTGTTGGAGTTGAGGATGTGTGATGTGGCATCCTACATGGATCCACCTCATCCTCTTCTCTTCCCTCTTCTATAAAATTTGAACTCCTTGCTTTGTTTTGGGTTGTTGAACTTTTGGAATGCTTCCTTGGGGTGAATTTTCTTGTTGATTTGGAGCTCTTGATTTTGGAGGAGATTGGGAAGATTTTACATGTTTGTGCTTGGCTGATTTTTTGGATTGTATTTTGCATTGGAATAGAGCTTGTTGTTTTGGAACTTAGACAACTCCATCATGGAGAGGTAAGAGCTTGGCTCTTGAAATATGCTTTTATTTATGAATGTACATGTTATTGTGTGAATGTTTTAGCATGTTTGTGGGTTGTTTGGGTAGATGGCCTAGGAATGGTGTAGGAGAAGACTATGGGGAATCATGTGGGAGGCATAAGGGAATTTTAGTGGAGGTATAATTGTGGAGGGAGTTTGGGATTTGGGTTCCACCTGGAAAAGAAATAGCTTGCATTTCTTACTTTATGGGGTGCCATAAGAGGTTGGGGAGGTATAAGGAAATGTGAGGAATAAGGGGTACTTGTGGGGAGGCATAAGGATATGTCAGATGTTTTTGATTATATTTGGTGGTTTGTTACAGGTGTGATACCCATTTCCCTTTGGGAGGCATAAGTAGCATCCCCCATAGTTCTTTCTCCTTTGGCTTGCATGGTGAAGCATGAATCTTGTGTGATGTCTTTCATGTGGTTGTAAAACTACTGTTTTGTTTTGGACTGTGTTTTTATTTGAAATGTGCATGTTGAAAGATTGCTTTGTGATGTGGAAGCCTGTTGTTGCCATGAGTTGAAATACATTTCTTATTGCATTGTGGTTGGGGCTCGGGGGCCAATGAAGAAGGATGGATTCTCCTCTTCATTGGATGTCTTGGTTGGGTGGAGAGTGTTGCCTTTCCCCTACTCCTTTTGTGATCAAATTGGATGAGAAAGAAATTCATGTTGTTGTTCTGGAGCAGAGGAGAAAGACAGTTTGACAGTCCTTGTGAAATAAAATCTCATTGTAACCCTTCCCACTTTGAAGTGGATGATTGTAAATTTTTGTAATGGAAAGATACTTTGTATTGAGATTATGAAAGTTGTAAATTGAAATGTGAAAAGATATATACTCTGTTTTTTCATTTGAAAAAGAAAGAAATTGTAAATCTGTTATTTGAAGAAAAGAAATTGAAAGAAATGTAATGTAAAGTTGTATTTGAAATCAATAAAGGATTGCAATACCTTTCTTCAATTTGCATTGTTGTATTGAAATTGATCTTTAAATGTTATTGAAATCTCTGTTTGAAAGAAAGGAATACATATGAAGGAATTATATTACTTTGTTCTTTTGAAAATATGGAAAAATTGGAAACCAGAATTTGCATTTTGGCTATTAAATGGTTTTTTTAAAATAACTAAATGTATTAGACTGGAATAGACATGAATTTCTATATTTGGAAGATGAAAATGATAAATAGATCCTTTAGAAATTGATCTCTGTTAAAAATTTAAAACTGGAAAATAATTCCTCTAAAATGCACAGTTCAAACCTGCAAACAATAAATAACATTGAAACATTAAAATCTAACATGTTATGATATAAATGAACTCAATTGGACTAAAACACTTAAGGAAAAATCCTTCAAACATTGCAAAATCGGGCCCAAACCTTTCACAGTCTTTTTGCTGTCAGAAGTTGTAAAAATTCAAATTGGAAATCAATCAAGAAAAATTACCTTCCAATACATCCTAAATTCTTCTTAGAACAATCCTCCATGTCCATTTGACATGTTGAGTGAAGGAGAAGATCAAATTGAACAAAAGTTATAAGTTAAAATTTACCAGTTTGCTTTTACAAAGCCTGCAGACTGTTTTCTTAGAACTGGCCCCTTAAACTTTATCAAAATCTAAAATTAATGATCCCTGTGCAAAGAGGACATCGAGAGATTTCCAGAAAGTCCTCATTTTCCCAAAACTGAGCTCTCTATCAAAAGTTATGGCCTTCTGAAGTTTTCTTCCCTTGGCAGAAATTTTTGGGAAAAATTTCCTTGGCGGGCCCGCGGCCCAAATTTTTCCCTTAAAACACTTAGGAAAAATTTTTGGGAAAATTTTCAAAATTTTCTCCACCACCCTGCAAGCCTGTAGCCAATCAGAGGCTGCCATGTGACACCATGAGGTGTCAGGCAGAGGGGCGGACCTCCTTTTTAACTTAGCACTTTTTAAAGAAAATTTTGGGAAAATTTTCCAAGTTTTATCCCGCCGACCCGCAGCCAATCAGGGCTGCCACGTGGCATCACGAGGCAATGGCAAATGGAGGAGCGGAGATTGGTAAAAGTTTTTTCCCTTTTTTTTTTGCTTTTAAAATTTTTTTGGTGAAATTTTCTAAAGTTTCCTCCAGCCCCCACTTGCCCGCAGCCAAAGATGGATGACATGTGGCCACCTGTGGATCAAGGGAGGCATGGAGAGGCAATTTTTTCCTTTTCATTTTTAACCCAAAAATCTTAAAACCTTAAAACCACTCCTGCCTTACCCGAATTTTTGACTAAGCTTTTATAAGCCTTGACATGTGTCCTCTTCGGGCCCACGGAATGCGGATTAAAAATCATGCTTTTTCCCCTGAAAAGGGAAAAATGCCTTTCAAAAACTCTTCCCCACTCCCGACCCCCGCAAGGGAAAATTTTCTCCCCTAAGCCCGCAGGCCCTGCTCTTGGGGAAAATTTTCACCCCAAGGCCCGCCGGCCCATAACTTGAGTTTTATGAGGAGTTAGGAGGACTTCTTTATATCATTGGAAAGGTGAGGAAATTTCCTATCCAATGGGAATGATTTAGGGAAATTTTGAATGTGTTAAGTGTGAGAAAAATCAAGTTGAAACTTTAAGCCTGTTAGAGAGTGGGTATGGTGAGGAATATTTCCCTCTGAACCTATTCGAAACTTCTAACCCTAAAGTTTGGACCTTGTGACTCTAATACTTGTTAATAAAGAAAAGTATATTCTAGTAGATTAGAATTGTTCTGGCACTTGTTAGTGACAAATTTTGCTTTGTAACTTGGTAGTAGACTCTCTTAAAAAAAAAAAATTATTCCATAATTTTCCTAACTAATCCTAGGTTGTTTCTTGGGTCTCAAGTGGGTTGTTTTTCTCATTTTATCCAAGAGACAACATCTTGACAACATCAAATCAGATTATTGAGGATCATTAGAGATTTGCCAGGTGTCACTAACATAAGTTAGGCCATGCAAATAGGTTTAGTACATCACAATGGGTAGATTTCCAAAAAGGATCCCAAAATAAGCACCATAAAGGATAAGAATCCAGGTACTAATTTGTGTCATAGATATAATGGTTCCATAGTCATAGTTACAACCAAAGACCCATTGCATCAAGAAGTTCATATTGTCAATGAAACATGCAGATTTGCAAGGTCCTCATGCCCATTTGATAGTGAAACCTATGAAGAGAAACTAAAACAAGGATATTACATTAGATTTTGTCCACACTGTTTCATAACTTTTGAACTTAAGGTGTCTCAAAAAGGATCTTTAAAACTCAAGTCATTTGATACATTATTTACATACATAAAAAGTTACAATCCACCTCAATGCAAGGGAAAGAACCATTACATGTAAACATTCTAGAAGAGATCCAAATAGTGGAAAAGCAAATTACTATGTTAATGTCTTTAAGATTCTTAAAGGAGTACCCCTATTCAACGAGGAAATTTATAATGAAAGAAATAATGTTATGGAAATAAATTATCAGTAACCACAGAATCAAAAAGATGCAAATCCACTGCCATTCTTCCATACACCCGAAAGGCCCATGACATGCAAGGTTATTTGGGGTCTGGGAACTCTACATCCATTTTTACATAGGTGGCATACATGAAAGCATTCTAAGCTCAGACTAGATGATCAACATAACTACGAAACTATTAATTGAATGCCTATATAGTTATTCCATCTGAATGCTGAAGATATTTGAAATCCACCATTTTGGTATAAAGGAACCCCTTGCAGATGCATATGGAAAATTTCAAAGGGGATTTGATGGGATGCCATTTAAAAGGATTTTGTTCATTCCTTTAATACTACTGAATATATTGCTATCAGGAAACCACACTTTAAAAATCAAAGCAAAACTGGCATTGATGAATTTGAGCCTCCTGGGTTTGACATTAATCCTTAATGAAAAATTTTCCATGAACAACATTTATTGCCATGATAATTTTCAGAAGACCAGAGGTGGAGAAACAGTGACCAAGAAAAAGAATTTCTTTCCCTTTCCCACAAATGGGAGGTGATCCAAGCCTTTGGACTTCCCAAAATTGAATAGGCTCTAAAAATAATGGAGTCAATGGCATGATTTATGCACTTATTTTCTCCTACATGTCACCTTTTGTTGAAGAGAAACATGAATCTCCAAATGACCTAATTGTTGAATAAATGATATAGATCTTAAGCTCAGAGGCCATCATGAAGAAGAAGATGAAACACTAAAGATGTGATCAAAAAATTCTAAATTTCATGAGAACAATTTACTGGTTTTATTGGATACTTAAACTCCAATTCCATTCACAATTGTTTTCTCTTGATGTTAATTAATTAATCCAAACTACATCAATGTTAATTTGGGAAGAATGAACAGTTTCTAACCAAAATACGCCTTATTGATCCTTCTTTAATCCATTGAATGTCCCTCCTCGAAAATGTCATTTGAATTCCCTTTTGGTTTAAATTTTCAGTATAATGAAAAATACATATGGAGGTTCTAGCAGCCCCATCCTATTGAAAATTTACATATGTCCTTTACATAATCCACTAAATTGTCTAGATTCAAATGAAACCTAACATGGTCACTAAATAGCTCGGAACCATGCTCATTCCTTTGAAAGGAGACATCTTCCAGAATTTGTTTTGGCCATTAATAATTTCTTCATTTTCCATATTATACATAGGAATTTTCTCTGTCAAATGTTAATACTGGCCTCAGTGACAATGAACGTTCTAAATGGTTCATCCTAGGGTCTGTCGACACTAAAATTTTCCTCCGTAATTTCTATTTCATTAATGTATGTATTAGGAATAGGATGTTGTTAAGTATAATTAGTAGTAGCGTCTGATAGAAGATAACGGTGCCATCAGTACGGTGCCGCCAATAATGTGGAGTACGGTAACAGTCAAAGTACAATAGGAATGTTGTAAAAAGTAAATATTTGTCGTAAGTGGTCCGGTAATGTTAAAATGTCAAAGTTTGGGTAATTAGAGAAGTAGGGTCTACATGATTAGGAATTAGAAATATTATATTGGTAATAAGGACAAGGAGTGATGTCATAAATATTTTGTGTATTTTATTTGTGGAAAAGTCTAAAAATGTGGAACCCATGTAAAATGATAAGGTTTATCTTATCTTAGAAGATAAGCTTACATGTACAGATAAGAGTTAAGGTATGGAATATGATTGTCAGAGTGGATATTTCTTATCCTATCTTAGAGATAAGATGGATAAGCCTGAAGTTCTATAAATAGAGAGGCCACCCCCCTCATTTAGCATAGAAGGAAGTAGTGAGAAATATTGTAGGAAGTGTGTAAAGGAAGCCATCAGTTTAAAGGTGTGTTAAAGAAGCCATTAAGAGGTGTAATTGTGAAGTTTCTCCCATAGTTATTGTTGGAAGGCAAGTGAATTCAATAACACTTGAAGTACCTCATGGGTGAGATTGTAACAATTTCATGTTAATATTATAATTTATTTTGATATTTCAGATTTGTCATCATTCCGTCTTATCATAGTCGATGGTATTCTTGTGTTATGTTTGTTGTTTTGTTTCCAGATTACATCCACCAAACTAAAGGCTGTGCATTAGTAAATAATCATAGCACGAGGAGTTCCTGGTGAAGAATTATCATAGTGCCGGATTGGTGATGACATTTTGGTTCCGTTGCCGGGACCATTCCTCGTTGGTGGATTTTCTGGAGAGATATTCCCACTTAGTCAAAAATCAATTGGAGGGTAACCTTGTTTTTACTGTGCATAGTAGTTACCATGGTAAAGTCATTTTTACCATGAATAGTATTTACCAGTAAATTTTTGCTGGAATTTTTACTGTGAATAGTCACTTTTTACCATGAATAGTATTTAGTAACTTCACTTTTTACTCATGAATAGTGTTTACCACAGTAAAGTCAGTTTTTACCGCAGTAAGTCAAGTTTTACCATAGTTTACCGTGGTCATTTCTATTTTACTGTAGAAAGGTGTAAAGTCACTTTCTATTATAGTGATTCCAATTATTTGTGCACATAAGTCTTGTTGATTGTACTTGTGGGTTGGTATTTCACGGTGGTTACTTTTGAAAATGGGAAAGATTCCTATTTTTTCAGCCTCAATCTAATGAAGAGAAATATCACATGCTTCTTCTTTCATTCAAGAGTTTAAAGCGATCTTGTATTTGTAATGGCCTTATAAGAAGGGAACAATGGACTGAATTTTTTCCTACCTTTTTGGATGGTTCAGCACTTAGGTGGTTTGAAACACTAGGTGATAATGTGAAAAATTCATGGGATTTATTAACTGAAAGTTTTCTTGAAGAATTTGGTGAACAACAGAAATATGCAGATCTCATGATCGAGATCACAAAGCTATCCCAAGGAGAGAAGGAGAAGATAAGGGATTATCATGCTCGTGTTCTAGAGCTAAGGAGGAAGCTCGATGCCCAGATCCGGAAGGAAGGATTAGTGGATGGGTTGATGAATGGAATGGATAATCTCCTCTGTAAGCACTTCATTCTTGGGATGAAGCCAGAGATCAGACAACGAGTGAAGTATGACCGCCCAGCTACCATTGAACAAGCAAAGGAGATTGCAAGAAGGCAAGAAGAAAGCATGGAAGAGGAGCCCAAAGAAATTGTTCTAAAGTAGAGCCTACACCAGCACCTTTGGTCCAGAATCCACAACCACTCCCGGTGAGCACAAATATTTCTCCTAGTACATCTACTGAGTATGAAGATCTGCTCAAGAAGATGGGTCAGTTAACTATTAATCTTCTTCAAGGAAAGGAATTTAGTTCTCAAGGAGGAGATAGAGGTCCAAAAAGAAATATTTCTGAAGTTGTATGTTATGGTTGTTATAAAAAGGGTCATTATAAGTATAATTGTCCAGATAGAGCTTCTACATCTGGTAAAGAGATAATGATAAAGGAAAAGCACCTGTGAATTCTTTTGATGTAGTAGATAAGAGCAGAAATAATGAAGTAGATGTGTTTGTAACAAAAAGAAAGAAAGAAAAAGATAATCAAGATGGAAATGATCCTAAGAAGATGAAAGGAGAAACTAGTAAGAAACATAGGAGAAGAAAGTTGGGTGTGCAGGATTTTCTGATTTCACAGGGGCAAGGACCATACTCCATCTTGGAAGATCTGTCCAAAAGGCCTGCAAATATTACATATGGTCAACTCTTGGCTATGTCTTCTGAGAAGAGGCGGGAGCTGCGAAGTGGACTCAATGCTCGAAGAAGGAAGGAGGTTGAGGTCCCTGTTTTGGAGGCAGAGGCAGATCCCTATGCTCCACAAGCTGAGGTATTATGTAATGGTATTTCAATTCATGATGTCTTAGTTGATGGAGGTGCTGCAGTTAATGTAATGACCGAGTCTGTAATGAATATGTTGGGTTTAAAAATTGATCACCCTTCAACACTTATGTTAAGGTCATTAAATAAGGGAAAAACTAAACCAGAAGGTGTAGTTTCAAATGTGGCAATATCTGTTATGGGTGTTGTATGTGTGGTAGACTTTCAGGTGATGAAAAATGGTACTGTTGCGTACCCAATGTTGCTGGGAAGACCATGGCTAAGGAGAGTTCATGCAAGAAACTACTGGAATGAAGGTTTCATGACACTTGGACGTGGTAGAGAGAGGGTGAAGATAAACGTGATCCCTCGACATCATAAGGCAGAACCTGTGGATTCAAGTGATGAAACTGATGATTGGACATCCTCTGATTACTCTAGTACCAGTGAAGTGGACACTGAAGATGAAGAAAGTGAGGTGGATGTTTCAGTCATGGATATCCTTCCAGTCACACCAACTCATGACCCCATAAAATTATCTGAAGAAGAAGTTGATGATCGTCTCCAACAAATAAAGATTGGTGATGCTGTGATGGAGAGTGAGAAGGAATCCTACCTCCAGCTCTTTCGAAGGTACATACACCTATTCACTTTTGATTACAAGGAACTCCGTCAAGTAAGTTGGGTAGAACATTCTATTGAGCTGGTAGATGGTGCTAAGCCCATAAAGCAAATGCCATATAGAATGAATCCTAATTTTTCCAAGACTGTAAAAGAAGAAATAGATAAGTTGCTTGATGCAGGATTCATATTTGCTGTGGAGAATTCAGAATGGGTTTCTCCCATTGTGATCTCAATAAAAAAGAATGGGAAGCTACGCATTTGTGTTGATTACAGGAAGCTCAATAGGGCAACAAAGAAGGATCATTACCCTCTTCCATTTTCAGATCAGATCTTGGACGAAGTAGCTGGCCAGGAGTGTTATAGTTTTGCTGATGGATATAGCGGCTACAACCAAGTTCGTATAGCAGAGAAAGATCAGCTGAAGACCATGTTCACCACTCCTTGGGGAATGTTTGCTTATAGAGTTATGCCTTTTGGGTTGTGTAATGCTCCAGCAACATTCCAGCGTTTGATGAATAGGGTGTTCGAACCCTACATTGGGACCTTCATCAGAGTATTTCTGGATGATTTTTACATCTATGGGAGCAAGTTGGACCACCTGCACCAGATGGAGACAACATTTCAAAGGTTAGATGAAGCACAAGCCTCACTAAACCCTACAAAGTGTGTCTTTGGATGTTCTAAAGGCGTTTTGTTAGGGCATGTTGTATCCAGAGATGGTATTGGTACTGATCCTGATAAAGTTTCAAAAATCAAAGATTTACCATTTCCTATGAATAGAAGTAAGTTGAGATCATTTTTAGGCCATGTGGGTTACTATAGAAGGTTCATCAAGAATTTCTCAAAGATTGCACAGCCACTAACCCAGTTCTTGAAGAAGGATGTTACTTATGAACCAGAAAATAAGGCGCATGAAGCTTTTGGACAACTGAAGGAAGCCCTGGTGTCTTCACCTATTTTGAAGAATCCAGATTGGAGCAAGCCATTCATTGTGTACACTGATGCCTCAGATGCAGCACTAGGAAGTACTTTGAGCCAAAAGGATGAAAATGGGAATGAACATCCAATTTACTTTGGGAGCAGACAAATGAGCAGTGCTGAGGTAAATTATACTGTAACTGAAAAAGAGGCTCTGGCTATCATTTTTGCTGTAAAGAAGTTTAGAAATTACTTGCTAGGGCAGAAATTTATAGTTGTAACAGATCATCAGGCTCTAAAATATATTGTCAATAAGCCTAACCCATCAGGGAGGATAGCAAGATGGATAATTTTGCTACAAGAATTTGAATTTGATATTATAGATAGGCCAGGAAAGAAGCATGTCAATGCAGATGCACTCTCTCGAGCCTATGATGGTTTAGGATCATCTTGTGATGATGATGATTTCCCCGATGCAGCATTGTTATCCCTTGACACAATCCCTAGTGAATACATAGATATTTGGAATTATCTGAATGAATTCAAGTTTCCTGATGGTGCCAATGCAAAGACTAAGAGAAAGATTACTCAAGCCAGTCGTCCATATTCTATTCTGCATGGAGCATTATTTGAATAGGACCTGATGGACAGTACAAGAGGGCAGTTGGACGTGATCAAGGAAAGGAGCTACTAGAAGAATTCCACAATGGTACATGTGGAGGGCACTTCTCTGGACAACTTACAGCAAGAAGGATCTTGGATGCAGGTTATCACTGGCCCACTCTTTTTAAAGATTGTTATAATTATTGTAAGACATGTGATATTTGTCAAACACATGGTAACCGTAAGACTTCATCAGCTCCATTATGTCCTATTCTTCCCCTTGGTCCCTTTGAAAAATGGGGAATAGACATTGTAGGTCCACTTCCAACTACATCACGTCAAAATAAGTATATTGTAGTTGCCACAGATTATTTAACCAAGTGGGTTGAAGCTAGGCCATTGAAAACAACTTCCATGGATGAAGTGGCAAGGTTCATATATGAACGCATTGTCACCAGATTTGGTTGTCCATTAGAAATTGTAACAGATCAAGGAAGCCACTTCATTAATGAGGTGGTAGAAGCCCTAGTCAATAAGTTTTCTATTAAGCACAGGAAGGCAACAACATACAAGCCAAGCACAAATAGACAGGTGGAACGAACAAATTTTGTGTTGTGTCAAATTCTAGCAAAAGATGCAGCCTTGCAGGTACATAAATGGGATAAAAGGATTCATGCAGCATTGTGGGCATATAGGGCAACATCAAAGTGAGCAATAGGATACTCCCCATTTCAGTTGGCCTATGGCATTGATCCAGTTCTTCCTATTGAGTTTGATATTCCCACTGTGAGAGTTATGAAAAATGAAAGGATGGATGAAAGTGATTCAGTAAAAGAAAGGTTGGTACATCTTCATTTGCTAGAGGAAATGAGGGAAATAGCAAAGGATACAAGCCATAAGAAGAAAATGAAGCAGAAGGAATACTTTGATCAAAAGATCCGGTGGTCTCCATTTCATGTGAATGACTTGGTTCTAGTATATGATTCCAGATACAAAAAAAGAAGACAGAGAAAATTTCTTCCAAAATGGATGGGGCCCTACAAAATAGCAGCTGTGCATGAAAATGGTACGTACCGACTGGAGGAATTGGATGGCACTCCCATTACGAAATGGGTCAACCACGACAAGTTGAAGATTTTCCAAGCACCAGAATAGTCTACTGCCGAGGACGGAGTAGAAGCTAGGAAGGGGGAAGATGTCGACACTAAAATTTTCCTCCATAATTTCTATTTCATTAATGTATGTATTAGGAATAGGATGTTGTTAAGTGTAATTAGTAGTAGCGTCCGATAGAAGATAACGGCGCCGTCAGTACGGTGCCGCCAATAATGTGGAGTACGGTAACAGTCAAAGTACAATAGGAATGTTGTAAAAAGTAAATATTTGTCGTAAGTGGTCCGGTAATGTTAAAATGTCAAAGTTTGGATAATTAGAGAAGTAGGGTCTACGTGATTAGGAATTAGAAATATTATATTGGTAATAAGGACAAGGAGTGAGGTCATAAATATTTTTTATATTTTATTTATGGAAAAGTCCAAAAATGTGGAACCCATGTAAAATGATAAGGTTTATCTTATCTTAAAAGATAAGCTTACATGTACAGATAAGACTTAAGGTATGGAATATGATTTGTCGGAAGTGGATTTCTTATCCTATCTTAGAGATAAGATGGATAAGCCTGGAAGTTCCTATAAATAGAGAGGCCACCCCCCCTCATTTAGTATAGAGAGGAAGTAGTGAGAAATATTGTATGAGTAAGTGTGCGAAGGAAGCCATCAGTTTAAAGGTGTTTTGAAGAAGCCATTAAGAGGTGTAATTGTGAAGTTTCTTCCATAGTTATTGTTTGAAGGCAAGTGAAGTTAATAACACTTGAAGAACCTCATGGGTGAGATTGTAACAATTTCATGTTGATATTATAATTTACACTGATATTTCAGATTTATCATTATTCATTCTTATCATAGTCTATGGTATTCTTGTGTTATGTTTGTTGTTGTGTTTCGAGATTACATCCACCAAAATAAAGGCTGTGCATTAGTAAATAATCATAGCACGGGGAGTTCCCAGTGAAGAATTATCATAGTGCCGGATTGGTGTTGAGAGTGCGTACTGTCCTCCGGGGGAAATTATCCTTAACGTGCCCCTCTACTTCACAATCTGTGCACGACAAACCACTGCGAGTCTCATGGGCTGAGTTTGCTGACAAATTTTTCGGTTGCTTATCCATAATAGCAATCTAAGCCTCCAGGAACGGGCTAACACTAGTAACAATACTACCAACAGCTTCGGCGCGCAGAGTAGCTTCCAATGCCTCGCGCGGGTCTTTAAAATTTTTATGAGATAAGGCCCAAAATCACAGCACCCCTGGATGTTGATCAGATTTCTAGGTTGATCATACTAATATCCAGTGTGATTGCATAACATTGAATCCTTTCTCCAAGTGTGGGACTTGAAGAGTGAGAAAGGAATCTCCAGAGAAAGGCTGGTTCCTATTCCTCTGTTCAGGTGCACACGAAATATGCAGAGGGTTTTCTCAAAATCTAATCTAATCTGCCAAGGAGACAAGGTAAGAAGATGCATAAAATAAATCTAAGCTAATAGAGGTGATGCACCGAGGAATGAAGAACATATGCTTTGCCAAATTAAACACAGACCATGTAGATATAACACAACACCATGCACAGATAGCAAAAATGCAATGAAAGATCAAGAATGACAGTAATAAATATGTAAGAGGGTTTAGAAGCAACCACAGACACATATATATTGCTCAAGGATCGATTCAATACATTGCAATGGCCAAAAGGAAAAAAACGGTGTTACAGTCTATATGGGAGGTTTGAAAACTCCACAAATCTTCTTATGAAGCAGGAGAGAAGGGAGGGTGCAAAGCAGAAAATGTCCAACTTAGAAAGAAACCCCTCCTTACAATTTATAGGAAGAATGGGAGAGCAAAGAGAGAGGAATTCGAAATCTGCCCCAACCACCTCTAGGTTGCATTTAATTCGTCCATCATGGCAGAAGCGGCGGGTTCTGGAAAAGCGGCGGTTTGCCTAACAGAAGCGGCGGGTTGTCTGCTGCATTAAAGTGGTTGTTGAAGCATTACCTCTGCTTATTATTTCGTGCCAGAGGTTTTTCTCAATTTTCTCCCTCCAGACTACACCAAAATGCAAGATTGACCCTGGAAACGTGTAGAGAATTTCAGCAGCTTTCCGTTGATATCAAGAACGTGCAAATCCGAGCTCTGGATCGAAAGATATGTCGATCTGAAGATTTAGGACACGGAACAGGCGAAAACGGATTTTGAAATATTTTCCCGCGCACTGCCACTTGGATGCCACGTGGCATGCTCTGATTCGCTGAATAATTCTCTCTCCTCTACTTTTCGGCGGGCTGTCTCTTGAATTTTGACTTTTGGTGCTCTTGGAATATTTTCCACATTTTTCCCATTGCCCCGCCACTAGGGATACGTGGCATGCATTGGTTGGTTCACGAACCTGTCGGGTCTTCCTTCACTTTTACCCCTTTTGGCTTAGATTTGGCCAAACTTTCCAACTCCTCCCCGAGCTCCGCACTTCTATGCTCCATTGGACACGTGTCCAATTTCTATTGGCTCGGGCCAGCGCTTCAAACCTTGCCTTTTGACCTTTTGGCTTCTCCTTGATGACACGTGGCAATTTCTCAATGGTTCTCGGGCCTGCCGGGTCTTCCACGTACTTCGCGTCCATTCGTCCCGGATGTCCCATTTTGATTTTGGACCTTTTGGGACAATTTCGGCCGGTTCGGGTATTTCTGGCCCGCTTGTCCCACTTTGTTTCGGACTGACTTGACTCTTTTCGGCCGGTTCGGGTCCTTTTGTCCCGCGCGTCCCGAACTGCCCCTCTCAGCAGTTAGTCGATTTTCTCTCTCGGTCGAACCGGCATTTCGCCCGCCACGTACTTTCGTCCCACTTGTCCCAAATGCTTAGTGGGCCGCCTGGACTCATTTCGGCCGGTTCGGGCGGTTCGCGTACCTTTGTCCCATTTGTCCCACCTTGTGCTGGACTAGGACTTAGCCGATTTTCACAATTTTTTCTGGCCCAAACTACTTGCTTTCTGCAACCTTCTCCGCACTTTCTCAAAGCTTGCTCCTTCCTTCTTCGGCCTGGGGAGTTTAGAAAGATTCCTGAAGGGACCCTAGAAACCTGATTTTGCTCTGAATCAGTCATTTTTCTTGGAATTTGGACATCCTGATGCATGTTATCAAATTTACCCTGGGGGGTGAATTTTGGATAACAATTTGGCGACTCAGCGGGATCATCTGCCTGCTAGATGAAAAGGCCAGTTGCCTGAAGCCATCCATTGGGCATGGAGTCATCAAATATTCTGTTAGAATCCAAACTGACTCAGAATGTGCGAGGAGGAAGATGGAAAGAGACTTGATTTTAGCAAAGACATGCATCATCTCCATGGACAGCAAGCTGTGCCAAGGCACTTAGGGAAAACAAAACTAATCTACAGCAAAACAATGTGCACAAGCACTTGGAGGAAAGAAAATCTAATCTAGTATTTACAGATGTAGTGAACCTCCCTCTAGAAGCAACGCTTGAGATAGATTCCATTTACTGGAATCTGCAGTTCTTCACCATCCAATGAGGCCAATTGGAAAGCATTGTTGTTCTTGCACTTTGTGACCATGTATGGGCCACTCCAAATGGCATCAAATTTTGAATGCCTTCCTGGTTTTGCTCTGTCCACATCCCATTTCAATACTAGATCTCCTACTTGAAAAGATCTATCTTTGGCCTTCCTATCAAAGGTCTTCTTGATCAAAGCCTGATCCTTTTCCATTGCTTGGAATGCCTGATCTCTGATTTCTTGCAGCTCCATCAATTCTGCATATCTCACCTCCATGGGCCCAAACTCTAGCAACTCCAGCTGTTTCATGAGTTCCAACGTTGGCAACTCAAGTGACATGGGCAAGACTGCCTCTCTTCCGTAGACAAGCCTAAATGGAGAGTTACCTGTGGATCTTTTGGGAGTTATCCTATCAGCCCATAAGGCTGATTTCAGTTTGGTATGCCAAGCCTTCTGATTCTCATCAAGAGTCCTCCTAATGATCCTCAGCAAGTTTTTGTTTGTAGACTCGGCCTGGCCATTACCTTGAGGGTAATAGTTTGATGAAGTGCTCAGGTAGATCCCGTTCTTGACAGCCCACTCAGTAACTTTAGATCCAATGAATGCCAATGCATTATCAGAGACTATTGTAGCAGGTACACCAAATCTGGTAGTTATCCCCTCGTAAAAGTCCAAGATGCTAGACTCATTCGCCTCTTTGAGTGCTACTGCTTCTGTCCATCTGGTGAAGTAGTCTGTGGCTGTCAAAATCCATTTGTGCCCTTGGCTCGAATTGGGATTGATGATTCCAATGAAGTCCAAACCCCATTGCATGAATGGCTGGTCAACTGAGATTGGATGTAATGGGAGGGCTGCAAGTCTCTCTTTTCCTGTGAAGAATGCACAATTCTTACATTTCTTGATCCATGCATAGCAATCACTAAAGATTTTAGGCCAATAATAACCAGCCTTCATGATTTTCAGAGCTGTCACTCTTGGTGCAAAATGGCCACCAGCTGGTCCATCATGAAACTCCTTTAATACCCTTTGAATCTGACCTGTGTTAATGCATCTCAGCAGCACTCCATTGACGTCCTTCTTGAACAAAACTCCATCAATGATGGTATATGGAATAGCCTGCAACCTGAAGTGTCTTCTTCTTGCTTTGCTCATTTCTAGAGGGCACATGCCCGTCTGTAGGAAATGTATCATATTCTGAGTCCAACAGGGAGTGGACACATCATCATTTTCCTGTTTTTGATCATCTTGTAATAGCAGGACAACGTCTTCTTTATCTTCTGGGTTGTTTAGTTGTTTGGAAGTGAGCTGCTCACACAAACCTTTACCTCTTACCAGCTTGGTGATCTTGATCTCAATGTCATACTCCATGACACGGGTGATCCATCCTGCCCTTTTCTCATTCAAATCCTTGTTGAGGAGGAAGTCCTTAACCCCAGCATGTGAGACCAGCAACTGGACCTTGTTGTTTGAGACCAAATGCTTGAATTTCTTCAAGCTCCTGATTACTGCAAGCACATGTTTTTCAATAAAAGAGTACCTCAATTCGCAGTCATTTAGGCTTTGGCTGAAGAAGGCAATCGGCTGTTCATCATTATCTTTGTTCTGCTGTACCAGAATGGCAGAAATAGTGTCATCACCTCCAAATGCATAGAGGATGAAATCCTTGGAAAAGTCTGGGTTGATGAGAGTGGGTGCCTGGGAGATGGCTTCTTTGATTGCTTCAAAACTCTCCTTGCCTTCTGCCGTCCATTTGAAAGCCATGCTTTTTCTTAACATTTTGGTGATGGGCTTGACAAGGGCTGCAAAATTTGGGACAAACCTCCGAACAAAGTTTATCCTTCCCAGGAAACTTTGAAGAGCCTTTTTGTGACTTGGCAATGGCAGAGCTCTTATGGCTTCAACCCTCTCTGGATCAATTGCTAATCCTTCCTTGGAGACAATATGGCCAAGGAGTTTCCCTTCATGTGCAAGAAAGATGCACTTCTTAGGATTTAAAGACACTCCAAACTTTCTACACCTCTGAAACACTTGCCTGAGGTGAAAGAGATGGTCTGCAGCATTCTTTGAGAAGACAGTAATATCATCTAAGTATATCAGTACTATCTTGTTGATCAAGCCTTTGAATGCCATATCCATAGCTCGCTGGAATGTTGCTCCGACGTTCGACAGTCCAAATGGCATCTTCTTGTAAGCATATGTGCCCCATTTGGTTGTGAAGGCTGTCTTGAACTGGTCTTCCTCCTTCACCATAATTTGATTGAAGCCTGAGTATCCATCAAGTAGTGAAAACCTTTCTGAACCAGCTACAACCTGCAATATTTGCTCCATGGAGGGGAGTGGATAATGGTCCTTGAGAGAGGCTCTATTCAAATCTCTGAAGTCAACACATAGCCTGATCTCTCCACTTTTCTTTCTGACTGGAACCAAGTTGGCAACCCAACTTGAGTGCTTGATTGGGAATATAATTGCTGACTCAATCAGCTTGTCCAGCTCTTTCCTCATGAGAGGCTCCATGTGTGGATTGACTGGTCTCTGTTTCTGCCTGACAGGCTTAGTATTTGGATCCAACTCGATTGTATGCTGAGCTAAGTTGGGATTGAAACCCTTCAAGTCTTCATAGCTCCAAGCAAACACGTCAGGGAATTCTTGACAAAGCTGTATGAACTCATACCTTTCTTGTTCAGTTGTCATTTTTCCAATTTGCAATGGCTTGTTCTCTTTTACCAAGATGGATACCGAATCTTCCCTCTTGACCTGAATATTTGCTTTCTCCTTTCTAAACTGATCATTGGGGTTAAAAATGGACTCCAAGGTGACAAGTCCCTTGGGCAGCTTGTCAGTTCTCAGCTGTATCACCTGGTCACCATATTGCTGTTCCAACTTCTCTTGATTCTTAGCTGAGAACTCAGCTTCTTCTTGCAAGAAGTGGATGATTTGCTGGTCATTCTCAAATACTTGCCAATTGACATTGTTATCCGGCACTGAAGGCCTCACAATCACGTGGATGTTTGGCTGTACCTTGTCTTGTTGAATGTTTTCTACAATGTCAAAGGCTGCCCCTACTGCTGCAAGCCTGTCAGCAGCTTGATTCTCTTTTCTGGGAATGGCCTTGATGCCGAAACCCTCAAAATCTTCCATGAGGTCCCACACCCTATTCTTGTAGCATCTGAGTAGATCATTTTTGGCAGCATGCTGTCCCTTGACCTGATTTACAATCAGCTCACTATCCCCAAAAACTTGCAAGTTCTTTATTTTTCTCTTTATTGCCCAATGCATCCCTTGCACCAAGGCTTCATATTCAGCAGTGTTATTGGAGCATGCAAATTGAAATCTAAAAGCTGAATAATACTTTACTCCTTGAGGTGAAATAAGCACGGCTCCACCTCCTGCGCCTTGTCTACTCCTTGATCCATCAAAAAACAGTTGCCATACCTCATTGTCATCCTTGTGGTTTGGCTTGGTGATGCTAGGAATAGGTTGACTTTCTTCGTGTATACAATAGACCCCTAGCTCAGATTCTTCTACTTCTTGATAAGGATCAAAAGCATGCACCTTGCTTGCCCATTCATCAAGAGTCAAATCTGGGATACTTCCAACCTTAGTGTCGGCTTCATCAGTGCCAAGGTGATCTTCTTGATCAAATGCTGAGCAATTGGTATTAATATGACTTGGAGTATAGGGCTCAATGTGGAAATCTGCAATAGGTTCTGACCTAATTGTAGCTTTAGTTCCATACCTCGTTCTGAACAGCATGTGTGACCAATCAGCGGACAAATATCCCCCAATCTTGGCAGTAAAGTCCCTTGACAAACAGAGGGCAAAGAGTGGTGGAAGGTCTATGACTGATATATCTTGTAATACAACAACATTTGGACATGCATGCAAGGTAAGACTCAAATTTCTAATCACTCCAACTGTTGCTATTGCTGTCCCATCCAGCTGCACTACTCCCTTAGATGTTATTTCATACTGGAGCCCTAACTGATCAGCTATCTGTTTAGGCATTACTGAGCTACTTGCCCCAGAGTCTATCATGCAATTATGCACTAGCTGATTTCCAATGATTAACGAAACATAAAAAGGGGGGGGCTTCAACATTTTACCTTGTTGTGCTCCATGATTTCCTTCAGGCTGGGCAGCATTTGTAAGCACTTTGTCTTGCCTCTGAACCTGCTGATTCGAAGTTGGCCAGTCCTTCATGGCAGCTTGCAGCAGATCTCTTTGGCCTGGGATGGATAGGGATTCCCACATAGATATATTGACGTTTGTTTTCTTCATCTGATCAATGATACTGAATGGTGATGAAGGATCTCTCTGTTGTCCCTTGGTTTGCACATTTGCTCCTTGGATGTGGGCAGCAACAGCTGGCATTTGAGTTGGCCTAGGGGCTGTTCTTGGCTGCCCTTGTGCATTTGAAACTGGGTTTTGCTTGCCAATCATTTGTGGAGCTATGGAAGGTTGTGGATTGGCTGGGGCTAACGGCTGTTCTTCACCCAAATTTCTCCTTTTTGACCTTGTGTTGGCAGTGACACCTTGAGAAACTGCCTGATTCATGCCACAGAAATCCTCTGCTTGCCAATTTACCAATGTGGTGTCATTTGGGGTTTTCTTGTTGGAATGTTTCTTGTTGTTGGCTGTTTTCTTGACTACTCTCACCCTCCACACCAGCACTTGTTACCATTAAAGCTTGGGTTAAAGCACCATTATAGCACATGGATTGATTATGGGGTTCATTACATGGAAAACACCAATCATACTCCTGGGCAATGTTGTTTTGTGCTGGTACTAATGCCTTAGAGGCAGATATGGCATTTGGATTATAGGGCTGGAATGGTCTATTGACAGGAGGCCTTGTTTGATTCATATTTGCAGCTGGATTAGGTGGCCTTTGAGGCTGATATGGCTGCCTATTAGGTTGAGCTTGAGGCTGATACGAAGGTCTAAAACCTTGAGCTTGCTGTCTTTTGAGAGTAACCAGCTCATTGCCTAGATTTTGCAATTGCTTCATGACTTCTTGAAGCTCATTTGGGGCGCTTGGAGATGAAGTGGAAGCTTCATTTGAACTCTGATTTCTAGGAGTGGGAGAAGGAGCTAAGACAGGTGCTTGACTAGTACTTGGGCTCTCTAAACTTGGATATAATGGCATTGGAGGCCTAGGAGCTAGCTTGCCAGCTTGAATCAGACAATTTTCAGC
The DNA here is from genome assembly GCA_019776745.2 of Taxus chinensis. Taxonomy (NCBI): domain Eukaryota; kingdom Viridiplantae; phylum Streptophyta; class Pinopsida; order Cupressales; family Taxaceae; genus Taxus; species Taxus chinensis. The sequence goes on from JAHRHJ020001897.1 coordinate 825,498, forward strand.
TCTAATGGCAATACTATAAGCAGCAGGGATAGTTGTGCCTCCCATAGATTGAATCAACATAGAAATATCAGAATTTAAAGCTTTAAGGTAGTATAGAAAAGCACCTTCTGCTGTTGGTCTGACTGCTACTGGAATTCTATCCCAAGATCTTTGAAATCTGAAGTTGAAGTCAGTTAGCTGCTCATTGGAAGCTCTCTTGATGGTTGTCAGCTGCTCCAAAAGAGACAAGTTGTCTCCCTTCTCTCCAAATTGATTATGAAGTGCAATACACAGCTGATTCCAGTTTGTGATAGAAGCAGCTTCAAGGCTCCTAAACCATTGCAATGCTTTCCCCTTGAATGAAGATGCCAGCAATTTGACAGCTACTTGCATCTCATTAATCTCATGGATTGCACAAATGTTAGCAATGTCCTTGACATGATCACCAGGAGTGGTCTGATTTTCTCCAGTAAAATATGGAATGTTCTTCAATGCTGTAACTGGGATTGGATTTTGTGCATTGAGAGCAAGTGGGCTGCTGCCTGTGAAGTTGACATAGGGGTTTACTGGTTGCGCCATTCTGATTGGTCTTAAAACCCTTGTATATTGAAAGAAAGGCCTGTCAGGTGGAGGAGTTGAGAGAGTTCTGTTTGGTGGAGATGGAGACCTTTGAATCCTTCTTCCTCTTTGCCTTCTTCTTGGAGATAATTGCAGGTATTCAAACAGCACTTCCTTCTTCTCCAGCTCTTGACCTTGTGATTCTTCTCATAAGCTTTTCCAGGCCTGACTGCTGAAACCAGTTGATTCTTCCCCTTGGAGTCGCCAGATATGCAAATAATAGCTCTTTTCAAGCAAGAAAATTGCAGCAGATGCACATCAATCTTTCTGCAATAAAAAATGAGACCTCTGGTCCCACCGGGCGTGCCAAAACTGTTAGTGCAAAATCACAGCACCCCTAGATGTTGATCAATTTCTAGGTTGATTACTAATATCCAGTGTGATTGCATAACATTGAATCCTTTCTCCAAGTGTGGGACTTGAAAATGAGAAAGGAATCTCCAGAGAAAGGCTGGTTCCTATTCCTCTGTTCAGGTGCACACGAAATATGCAGAGGGTTTTCTCAAAATCTAATCTAATTGCCAAGGAGACAAGGTAAGAAGATGCATAAAATAAACCTAAGCTAATAGAGGTGATGCACCGAGGAATGAAGAACATATGTTTTGCCAAATTAAACACAGACCATGTAGATATAACACAACACCATGCACAGATAACAAAAATGCAATGAAAGATCAAGAATGACAGTAATAAATACAAGAGGGTTTAGAAGCAACCACAAACACATATATATTGCTCAAGGATCGATTCAATACATTGCAATGGCCAAAAGGCAAAAAATGCATTACAGTCTTATATGGGAGGTTTGAAAACTCCACAAATTCTCTTCTTATGAAAGGAGAGAAGGGAGGGTGCAAAACAAAAATGTCCAACCCTTTAGAAAGAAACCCCTCCTTACAATTTATAGGAAGAATGAGGAGAGAAAAGAGAGAGGAATTCGAAATCTGCCCCAACCACCTCTAGGTTGCATTTAATTCATCTCATCATGGCAGAAGCGGCGGGTTCTGGCAAAACGGCGGCCATTTGCCTAACAGAAGCGGCGAACTGTCTGCTGCATTAAAGTGGTTGTTGAAGCATTACCTCTGCTTGTTATTTCGTGCCAGAGGTGTTTCTCATTTTTTCTCCCTCCAGACTACACCAAAATGCAAGATTGACCCTAGAAACGTGTAGAGAATTTCAGCAGCTTTCCATTGATATCAAGAACGTGCAAATCCGAGCTCTGGATCAAAAGATATGTCGATCTGAAGATTTAGGGCACGGAACAGGCAAAAACGGATTTTGAAATATTTTCCCGCGCTCTGCCACTTGGATGCCACGTGGCATGCTCTGATTCGCTGAATAATTCTCTCTCCTCTACTTTTCGGTGGGCTTCTCTTGAATTGAAACTTTTGGTGCCTCTTGGAAAATTTTCCACATTTTTCCCATGGCGCCGAGGGATACGTGGCATGCATTGGTTGGTTCATGAACCTGCCGACCTCTTCCTCAACTTTTACCCCTTTTGCTTAGACGGTTTGGCCAAACTTTCCAACTCCTCGGGCCTGTCAAGCATTTCTTCCACTTTATGCTCCATTGGACACGTGTCCAATTTCTATTGGCTCGGGCCAGTGCTTTCAAACCTTGTCCCTTTGACCTTTTGGCTTCTCCTTGATGACACGCCAATTTCTCAATGGTTCTCGGGCCTGCCGGGTCTTCCGCGTACTTCGCGTCCATTCGTCCCGGTTGTCCCATTTTGATTTTGGACCTTTTGGGACAATTTGGGCCGGCTGGTTCGCTTTTTGGTTGGATCCGCGCTCTTTTGGCCGTTCAAATGTCCTTTGGTCCCATGACTAGGACTTTGCTTTCGGACTGACTTGACTCATTTCTGGATCGGCCTTCGGCCATTTCACACCTTGTCCATTTGTCTCCACGCGTCCCGAACTGCCCCTCTCAGCAGTTAGTCGATTTTCTGACTCTCGGAAACAACCGGCATTTCGCGCCCGCCGCGTACTTTCGCCCCACTTGTCCCAATATTGCTTAGTGGGCCGCCTGGCTCATTTCGGCCGGCTCGGGCGGTTCGCAACGTACCTTTGTCCCATTTGTCCCACCTTGTGCTAGGAAGGACTTAGCCGATTTTCACAATTTTTTCTGGCCCAAACTACTTGCGAAATTCTGTAACCTTCTCCAGTCACTTTCTCAAAGCTTGCTCCTTCCTTCTTCGGCCCTGGGGAGTTTAGAAAGATTCCTGAAGGGACCCTTTATTTGATTTTTACCTTGAATCAGTCATTTTTCTTGAAATTGGACATCCTGATGCATGTTTCAAATTTACCCTGACTTTGAATTTTGGATAACATGCTTTATTTCCTCTATAGTATATGCCTAGGATACATATAATATATGCATCCATTGGTATATCTCCATATATGAATATATCCTATTTGGCATATCTCAAGACATATAGGGCATTCCAAGTTTTTTGTTCGGTAAATAATGATATGAATGTGGTAAGAAAATCCCATTGAATATAAGGATATCTATCCTCATACTGAGGTTGCCTCATCCTTATATTTAGCCCCTATTCTTGTGGTTAAATCCCTCCTTCCTTGATTCTAAGTCCATTTTATCCTATCTTTTACCTAGGTCGGTTATCTAACATTTTCAACTAGACTGATGGTATCCTACATTTACAAGCCCATTAGTTAGGTTGATTTCCAGTGAATAGCTAACATCCAAATGTTACTACAAAGGAAGATCTACTAATTTGCTAAGTCCTAATATCCCTTTTAGCACCTTAGATCCTAGGTCCTTTATGATCCTTCATTTGTCATAGGTTGGTTAGTCTAACTTTTTCTAACCTACATGTTTCATCTTAAGGACTTTAAATAACATTGATATTTTTTCATCTAATACCATAGACACATTTAGACCATACATGACTATTAGTTTGGAATAATATATTTTCCCAATAGAATGTCTAGCTAGGTTCACATGATTTATATGTTTTTTTAACCTTTTAGGTTTTTTAATAGTCACTGTGAATTTTGACCCATTAGGATTGGACTACCTACCTATGATCATAACATTGTTATACATTTCGATCAATTCCAATGAATTCAAGGTAAATCCTTTCAGCCCTATCATCTAAGGGCACCCATGGTGATTATGATGACCACCTATTTTAATACATGTGGCTCCCTTTTGTCCTATGAGCCAAGTATTCCCTTAAGGATGAATAGCAATGGTCATAAGAATTCCATTTTTTCTCCTCAAATCAGTACGAATTCTCATGAACTCAAATTTGTATTACATCCATTTGACTGGGCATCCAAATGACACAAACCTTGTATGAAAATTGGAAATCGACACTTAAGAGTTGATGAAGAAAAAAAAGTAAAAACATGCAATTTGAAGGCCAAATCATCCCAAAAGGCAAGTAAATTTACAACATCTAGAATATTTTAAGCTCAAGAAGGGGAATCCTTGTGAAAAGTTGGGTTAATAAAATGATCTACATGAGACTAAGTGAAGGTGACAAATGAGCATTAATTATAGAAGCCAATTTCCAATGAAAATGATATATGAAATATATAGTATTTTGATATGAAAAACTTGTTGAAAGAGATTAATGGAAAATGAAATTTCCCCTAATATTGGATCTAGAACTTTCATTTGAGAGGGAATATAAACTATTAAAATCACTTGAGTTTACCAAGTAATAAGGAGCTATCTTAATTTTATATAACTTTAATTCACTTGATAAATAAATAATTTGAAACCCACCATTTTAGTTCAGATTGGGATTATTCAAATGTTTCTATTAGAACAGTAGTTGTTTAACTTAAGATATAGAATTTCACTTCAAGTGAAAACCATCATGTAGTTATGAGTTTTAATTTATTTTGTTGAATTGCTTATAAAATTTGAGGTTGTATTCCTATCTAAACATTTTGTTATTAGACTAAATTCAATAAATGAATAATTTATAACTTTCCAAAGGAATATCTTCATAGACTTTTCATACGATGTTTCCTCAACAATTTTCCTCCATTTTTTCTATCACAAAGATCTTGCTTCTAAGTGGGGTAGGCCCATGTTGAATGATTTCAATCTAATGGATTGTTATAAGAAAAAATATGGAGTACCAGAATTTGGGAATCCTACCACATTTTTGGAAAAAACATACAAAAATGTGATTTGATTTCTAACAAATGTTGGGTTCATTCCTTGTAGACACCTACCCAACACCTGACAATAATTTAATTGTCTTAGATTAAGATGATTTGAGAGTATTTGGTTCCAAAATTAATTAGGTTAACTAGTTGTCTATAGCTATTGCCAAGAATTTTAAGTATCCCTTTGTTCTAATTCCTCCTCATACCCACTCTCTTAAGTTTTTCATCCACATTTTATTTTTGGCTTAACTTATAGCTTTGTCTAAAAGCATTGGAAAATGGTACCTAGAACTTGACAACTTGAAGTATTGTCCATCTAGAATTACTCAAAAAGTGTATGGTATTTCAAAATTTATGGTCATCAAGAAGTACAGTCCCTAGGTCTTATATGCATAAAATTTAAGTTGTGTAACAACCTTTCTAAGTAAGAAAACTTCCAAAAGGTCAACTTGCAATTGGCTTTTGAAACTTTCTCCCTTTTTGAGTCTTATCACATGGTTACAACTATTTGATATTTTGATTTATCTTAATTATCATGTCCTAAACTAGCATCCATTTGACATGATGTTCATTAGGACACTGTCTTTCCTAGGCATATGGTTTGTGGAGATCCTATCTTTTCTTACTCTTTTGGATATGTCTCAATGGTCACCTTTTGTGTATACACTCTTACGGTAATTTTTGGGTGGCCTTTCAACTGAGGATTATGAAATTCAAACAAGGTTTGGGGATATATATACTTAGTTTTCATGTGCCTCAAGTGTTGAAAGGCATACATTTTATGTTGTGGAGCCTATTTTCATTAACCCATGGGAAGTGGGAATACTGTTACAGCCTAAGAGAAATTTTTTTGGCCCTTAAAATGTGCCAGATATACTATGAAATTGCTTTTCTCATAAGGGAGGGATTTTTGACCCATAGGTTTATGGGACAGTTTTTACCCATGGTTTTGATACCCACGGTTTTGTAAAACTGCTTAAGTAATTGTCTACTTATATGGTACTTATGCATATGGTAGATAGACAAGCAAAATGTAACATTGCAGATGTGTTTTGAATTCGAGTGTGAATTCTGTAGAGTTTGTTGAGCATAGCTCCAAATAGATCTGGGTATTGTATTGAGAGAGTGGTGGCTTGTAATAAAATCTAAGAAAGTGATTCTTGGTGGACGTAGCCCAAATTGGGTGAACCACGTTAAATATTGTCTCTTTGTGTTGTGTTATTTTATTCTGCACTTTTATTTGAGATCTGTAATATTTTCTGCATATTAGTTTCTACTGTTGCGATTCTGTAAGGGATTATTCCACATATTTTATCCCTTATTTCCTAACAATTGGTATCAGAGCCTGGTTTGGTTTGCTGAAGTGTTGAATCACAGGGAAAGTTTTATCTTGAGTGGGAGCTATGGCAGATGATGGAAGATCTAGGGTTGATAAATTCAACGGGTAGAATTTCAGTCTTTGGAAGATGCAGATGGAAGATTACCTTTATCAGAAGGATCTTTATACTCCGTTGTCTGAGAAGGTGAACAAACCCTCGAGCATGACAGATGTGGAATGGGATTTGTTGGATAGGAAGGCACTTGGGACAATCTGGTTGTGTCTTGCATCTTCAGTATTATTTAATGTTTCAAAGGAAAAGACTACAAAAGATCTAATGGATGCATTAGGGAAGTTGTATGAAAAACCCTCTGCCTCTAATAAGATATTTTTAATGAAAAAGTTGTTTAATATGAAGATGTCTGAGAATGGTTCAGTAGCAGATCATTTAAATGATTTTAATATGGTTGTAAATATGCTAGCTTTGGTTACAATAGAATTTGATGAAGAAGTTAGGGCTTTATTAATTTTGTGCTCTTTACCTGAGAGTTGGAATAGCCTGGTAATGGTGGTAAGCAACTCGGTTCTAGCTAACTCAAAGTTGAAGTTTGAGGATGTTGTAGGGGTGATTCTAAGTGAGGAAATGTGAAGAAAAATCTCTAGGGAATCTTCTACTTCAGGGAATGCTTTGACAGTGGAAACTAGAGGGAGACAGAAGAATAGAGGAAACCGTGGAAAATCAAAGGATCGGGCAAGGTCAAAATCCAAAAGCAAGATAGTATGTTGGAACTGTGGAAAGTCTGGGCATGCAAAGAAGGACTGTTGGGAGCTTCTGGACAAGAAGAAACAATAGGAAGAAAACAAGGAGGCAAATGTGGCATCGGGTAATGTATGTCAGGATGCTTTGATTCTTTCTTTGCACAATATTACTGAATCTTGGGTTTTAGATTCAGGGGCTTCTTTCCATGCTACTCCACATAGGCATTATTTTGTTGATTATGTTCAAGGAGATTTTGGGCATGTTTTTCTTGGTGATGATGAGCCTTGCACATAGTTGGAAAAGGTTCTGTTCAGGTTAAGATGCAGAATGGGAATACTTGGCTATTGAAGGATGTCAGACATGTGCCTACATTAAGGAGAAATTTGATATCGGCAGGATAGTTGGGAAGTGATGGTTGTACTGTGATATTTACAGTGGACTCTTGGAAGGTTACCAAGGGTGCTCTTGTGGTGGCAAGAGGTAAGAAGGTTGGAACCTTGTATTTAACCACTTATAGCACTAATGTTTGTAATCTTGTGGCTTCAGAAGTAGATACAACATTATGGCACTATAGGCTCGGTCATATGAGCCATAAGGGCATGGAGATCATAAAGAAGAATTTTCCTGGATATACAGAAACAGGTTTGGAGTTCTGTGAGGACTGCATATATGGGAAACAAAAGCGAGAAAGGTTTCTCAAGTTTGGACCTACAAAGAAAGAGAGTAAGTTAGAGCTGGTGCATTCTGATGTGTGGGGGCCAGCTCAGGTATCATCTCTTGGGGGTTCAAGTTATTATGTTACTTTTATTGATGATGCAACAAGGAAAGTTTGGGTTTATTGTATTAGAAACAAATCTGATGTATTTGACACTTTTGTTAAATGGAAAGCCTTGGTAGAGAATGAAACAGGTCTTAAGCTAAAATGTCTCAGGTCAGATAATGGAGGGGAGTATTGCAGCAATGAATTTGATGATTATTGTTCTAAGAATGGAATCCCACAGGAAAAATATGGTTCCAGGAACTCCGTGCAGCAGAATGGGGTGTCAGAAAGGATGAACAGAACAATAATGGAATGTGCTAGGAGCATGAGGTTACATGCAGGACTGCCTCTTTCTTTTTGGGCAGAAGCGGTGAGCACAACTGTGTACTTGATAAATAGAGGACCCTCAAGTGCCTTGGATGGAGGCATACCTGAGGAGGCTTGGTATGGTAAGAAAGTTGATTATTCATTTCTTAGAGTCTTTGGATGTGAGGTGTTTGTTCATATAGACAAGGATGATAGGACCAAGCTAGAGGCTAAATCAGAAAAATGTACTTTCATTGGTTATGGTGGTGATGACTTTGGATATAAATGTTGGAGTATTAAGGACAAGAAAATCATTCAATCTAGGGATGTGGTCTTTAATGAGAAAGTCATGTATAAGCAGCAGTTGCAGGAAAATAGGGAAGAATCCAAGAAAGAATATGCAGTGGTAGAGGATCTTCCAGATGGGAAAGTGACACATGAATCAGTTCAGGAACCTCCTCAACAGGAACCCCAAACTCCTATATTGAGGAGGTCTTCTAGGGTAAGAAGAGAACCTGAACATTTTTCTCCTTCTCTTTATTATTTATTACTCACTGATAGTGGAGAGCCAGAGAGATTTGATGAAGCAATGCAGGTAGATGCCAATAAGAAGTGGGAGCAAGCCATGGATGAGGAGCATCAAGCTCTCATGGAGAACCAGACATGGGATTTGGTGAAGCTACCCGAAGGAAAAAGAGCATTACAGAACAAGTGGGTGTTCAGAGTTAAAGATGAAGAAGGAGGAAAGAAAAGATACAAGGCCCGGTTGGTGGTCAAGGGGTTTGCACAGGAAAAAGGTATAGATTTTGATGAGATTTTTTCTCCTGTAGTAAAAATGACTTCTATTAAAACTGTTATTTGAATAATCACAGCATAAGACTTGCACTTAGAGAAGCTTGATGTAAAGACTGCATTTCTCCATGGTGATTTGGAGGAGGAACTATATATGCATCAACCAAAGGGCTATGAGGTCAAAGGTAAAGAGGAGATGGTGTGCAAACTGAAGAAGAGCTTGTATGGCTTGAAACAAGCTCCAAGTCAATGGTATAAGAAATTTGATAGCTTCATGATGGAGCAAGGTTATATTAGATGTCATTCTAACCATTGTGTGTATACAAAGAAATTTGAGGATGGAAGTTATATTATCTTGTGTTTGTATGTGGATGACATGTTGGTTGCAGGTAAAAACATGCAGGAAATAAAAGTACTCAAGAAGCAGCTAAGTGAATCCTTTGCTATGAAGGATTTGGGGGCAGCCAAACAAATCCTTGGTATGAGGATATCTCGGGATAGGAAGGAATGGAAGCTGACTTTATCTCAGGAAGAGTACATTAAGAAGGTCTTGGAGAGGTTTAATATGCAGGATGTTAAACCAGTTGGGACTCCTTTGGCAGGCCATTTCAAGTTATCAAAGGAGCAGTGTCCCAAGACAGAGCAGGAGAGAAACCAGATGTCCAAGGTACCTTACTCATCAGTGGTTGGTAGTTTGATGTATGCCATGGTGTGCACTAGGCCTGATATTTCCCATGTAGTGGGAGCGGTGAGTAGATTTATGAGTGATCCAGGTAGAGATCATTGGCAAGGTAAGTAAAGTAGATCCTTCGGTATTTGAGAGGGACCATGGGGACAAGTTTTGTGCTACAGTGGATCAGACACCACTTTGTGTGGTTATGTAGATTCAGATATGGCTGGAGATGTAGACAGCAGGAGGAGCATAAACAGGTTATGTTTACACTGTAGGTGGGACAACAGTGAGCTGGATTTCATGACTACAGAAGTTGGTGGCTTTGTCAACCACAGAGGCTGAGTATGTTGCTGCCACAGAGGCAAGCAAAGAATTGATTTGGTTACAACAATTTCTTGAGGAGTTGGGGCATAAGCAGGAGGAAGGAAAGTTGCATAGTGATAGTCAGAGTGTTATACACCTAGCTAAGAACTCTGCTTTCCACTCTAGGACGAAGCATATACAGTTAAGGTACCATTTCATCAGGAAAGCTTTGGAGGAAGAGAAGTTGAAGCTGGAGAAGATTCATACCAGTCAGAATCCTACAGACATGATGACCAAGGTGGTCACAAGGGAAAAACTAAAGTTGTGTTCAGCTTTGGTTGGTCTTCACAGAAACTAGTGAAGGGTTGATAAGCTTGCTTAGAGGAAAACTAGTCTCCAAGTGGGAGATTGTTAGGTTGTCGAGACTATTTTCATGTTGAAAGTGTTGAAGACTGTACACTAAGAGTACTATACACTTTCCATAGTTGTTCTCGTACGGGTTTTTAGTCCCCGAGCAGGGGTTTTTTCAAGCCAACCCACTGGCCTTAAAATGTGCCCGATATATAGGAAATGTGCTTTTCTCATATGGGTGGGATTTTTTGACCCATAGGTTTATGGGATGGTTTTGGCCCATGGTTTTGATACCCACGGTTTTGTAAAACTACTTAAGCAGTTGTCTATTTATATGGTTTTGTGCATATGGTAGATATAATGAAAAACATTGCAGATGTGTTTTGAATTCGGGTGTGAATTCTGTAGAGTTTGTTGAGCATAGCTCCAAACAGATCTGGGTATTGTATTGAGAGAGCGGTGGCTTGTAATAAAATATGAGCAAGTGATTCTTGGTGGACGTAGCCCAAATTGGGTGAACCACGTTAAATATTGTCTCTTTGTGTTGTGTTATTTATTCTGCACTTTTATTTGAGATCTGTAATATTTTCTGCATATTAGTTTCTACTGTTGCAATTCTATGAGGGATTATTCTAGATATTTTATCCCTTATTTCCTAACAATCTGAAGTTCACCTCTCAATGCCAAATGGTAAAAACACCAAATCAATTAAGGGTTGACAAGTTAGTGAAGCCTCTGGTAGTCTACCTTGTCAGGTTGCGACCTACTTTCTCCCATGTGTGCACAAAAGGAGCAATGTCAAAGGACTTCCTCTCTCCTTGTCTCGTCAATGCTCTTCTCTCATGATCTTACGAGGCTCTCCTCTCTCTTTCCTTCCTTTTGGGGGGAATGTTTTTGTAGCATGTTGTTGCTCCTCAAAATGTTTTTCATTTTTTTTTGTTTCCTTCTAAGTTTTCTAAAACAGGGATACACTGTGCCTTCATGGTGCCAAAGCCTCTGATTGGCTGTTACCACTAAGCTACATAAGCTTTAAAAGTTCTAATAAAATTTTGTCCTAAGCACTAAGGGAAAAATTTATGGGCCACGGGTCCGCCAAGGAAAATTCTTCAGATTGCGACCTTAAACAAGTTTGTTAAAAATGCAAGTCAAACCTTCCGCAAGGCCATGCATTTTTTACAGAACTTGGTTTTCCCAAGTAGCTTTATCAAGTGGAGCAATGTCAAATGTCCTCTAATTGTTACATGAGACCATTAATTAATATTTTGATAAAATTGTTAAGGAGTCCAATTTTAAAAAACTCTGCAATCATTTACAGTGTGAACTGGTAATATTTCTAGACATATAAAGGTTTCACTTCCCACAAATTGTCAGAGGGGATTAAATTGAATCCCAAGATCAATTTTTATTTCAATTATACATGGATAATTTTTCTTAGATGGATTTGGGAAGGATCAAGGCTTAATTTAACAAAATGGAAAATCTACAATTTTGATCAACTTATAAAACCCTGTATAGCAAGTTTGAGCTCTGATTTTCAAGCAATGCATAAATATACAACAATTTATTGGAAGATCTTCATTTAGTTTACATAAACAAAATTAATGAAATGACGAACATTTCAAACAGCATTATTTGTCCAAATTAGTTTACCAAACATAATTTGCAAGGTTTGTAAGTCACAAAACTAATTCACTAGGACAAAGATTTTGACAATGGATCAAAATGAATCCACAGATGGCGTTCCAAGTAGGTAAATAGTAAATTTCAACCTAAAAATTCTGGTACATTGAAAGTTGTGCAAACTTCATGTGGGCATGGTGACCAAAAATTCTGAATGTGTTTTTTTGCGTCGCAATGGGGGATGGATGTTTTTCTCACATGCATTCTATCCATCTTCATGAAGAGCTATTTTAAGACCACCCTTTTTATTATTCATTCAATTCGATTAAAATTTCTACCTTTTTAGAATTCCTATCTTGCAACTTTTATTTTTGATTCAAACAAATAACTTACAACTCCATTTTGGTATTTCTTCCAAATTCATTTATTTATTAGTAGTAATACATTTATGTGCAACGTGTTTCATTGATTCCACTTTTCAAACAGGAGATTTCAGTAGTACATTTAAATACATCTATTTCCAATGGAATAATATCAATGAACAAAGAAAACCACTTTCATTAATTCAAATGAACTCTTACAACTTCCTTTCCATTTGATGGAAAAATACAACATACAAAACACGTATCATTCTTTCACATTCTTTCCAAATCAGAAAAATAGAGTATAACTCTTTTACATTTCAAATTTCAAACTTTCATTGTCAATACAAGTATCTTTCCATGAACAAAAATATAAGATCATCCAACTTCAAGTGGGAAAGGGTTAGATAAGCATCATTTCACAAGGGACTGTCAAACTATTTTTCTCAGCTCTAGATTTAACAACATGCACTTATTTCTTCCAAATTTGGAATCACAACAAGAGTAGGGGAAAGGCAACACTCTCCACCCAACCAATACATCCAATGAAGAGGAGAAGCCATCCTTCTTCATTGGCCCTGAGCCCCAACCACAATGCAATAAAATATGTGATCCAACTCATGGCAACAACAGGCTTCCACAAACATACAAGCAACATTTTCACAATAAAACATAGTCCAAAACAGAATGTAGTTTTACAACTACATTAAACATGAAAAACAATACTAAGGCCCCTTCATCAAGCAAGCCAAAGGAGCAAGAAACTATGGGGATGCTTCTTATGCCTCCCTAAAGGGGAAATGGGTATCACCACCTAAGTTACAAACCGCCAAAAATAGTATATCAAAACCCTGACATTCCTTATGCCTCCCCCAAGTACCCCTTATTCCTCACATTTCCTTATGCCTCCCCAACCTCTTATGGCACCCCATAATGAGTAAAGAAATGCAAGCTATTTCTTTGTAAGGTGGAACCCAAATCCCAACTCCCTCCACCCTTATATGTCCCTAAAACATATTTGTGCCTCCCAAAAAATAAACCCCATATTCTTATCCTACACCATTCCTAGGCCATCTACCCAACATCCCACAATCATATCAACACATTCACACATTAACATTTTCATAAAATAAAAGAAGAGCATTCCAAGAGCCAAGCTCTTACCTCTCCATGATGGAGTTTTCCAAGTTCCAAAACAACAAGCTTTATCCAATGCAAACAAATCAAAAATCAGCCAAGCACAAGCATGCAACAATCTTCCAAAACTTCTTCCAAAAGCAAGAGCTCCCAAAACCCAAAATAATTCACCCAAAATGAAGTGATCCAAAAGTGAAGCAACCCAAAACAAGGCAAGGAATTCAATTTTATAGAAGAGGGAAGGGAAGAGGATGAGGTGGATCCATGTAGGATGCCACATCACACATCCTCAACCCCAACACAAAATTAAACTTCATTCTCCAATGCAAAATCAATAGGTGGGTGAATAATATGACAGTTTACTTACACACTCAAACAAACCCACACCCCAAAGGACTGAAATTAAAACACGTAAGAAAAGTGCAATTAAAACTTACAATTTGACTTGTTCTCAAAATGCATATTAAGAAGTCTAATTTCAACTCTCCAACCATAGGTAATGGTTGGTAAATAAATTTAAGAGGTATGGGACAAGTTTAACTTGTCCCACAAGCCTCCAAAATCAGCCTCCAAGGACAAATTCGAATTTCAAAGAAGATGGAGTGTTTCATACTCAAAATTAACTTACACATCACTTACACATCACTTACAACACTTTAATTTTAGGCCAACAACTCTCTTTTAATTACTTTCTTATGACAATTTGATTAATTAATTTTTAACAACATGATTACTCACAATATTAACACACCATTTAATAAATAATGAAGGGGTCAATGCACCACAAAATAAACACATGCAAAACATTAAACAAAAGGAACCAAATAAAAAAAACACATAAAATCCCTTGGTCACATTTAAAGGGGATCCCCCCATGGAAATCCCTAACACAAAAAACCACACACAACAAATACATGTTGCCATGGTGACATTGTTGGATTCATCAAGAAATCCAATGTGGTTGGTCTCAAATCCACCCATGTTTGTTGTGATATTTTTAACCTACAAATACAAATACCTCCTTCGGCCTTGTGGCCATATCAGAACATCAAAATAATATAATATAATTCCAAAATCATCTAGATATATGAATCACAACAACATCAAGACAATCAACAAGATCACTTAACAATTTCATCAACAACTATATCATCATCAATTTTAAATTCAATTTTCTCTAGGTCTACTCAAAATATCCAAATATCACATGTCCTAACAAAACAACATCCATAATATAACCATGTCCAATTATATCAACATCTATATAAAATGTCTCTAATAATCATCATGCATCATAATGAATCAAAGTCAACAATAATCCATGACTCTAACATCTAACACCATACTAAATCAAAACTATAAAATGTCCATAATATATCAACAGTAACAAGATCAGTATCAAAAGGTGTCAAAGGGAAGTGGGCACTACATCCCCCTCCCCTTAGACTCGACTTCCTCCTGGAAGTCACTGGAAAGAGAGATAGGAACAAATGCAATAGAAAAAGGATCACTCCCATTATGGGATTTCTTGCTTCAAACAAGTGTGGGTCTACAGAACCTAAGTTTGTCCAATGCAATTCAGCAAGAAGAAGGGAGATTCAAGGGATGAGTTCTAAACTTTCTGCATGCAAGGCTATGAACACTTAAATCTAGAGAGTAACTTTATGGCTATCAACCAAGATACAACACAGAATAATATAACATGAAGAGTTGAAAGATCCTTAAGAGTAACCACCAAGTAGAGAAATAATAAGGAAAATTCAATGAGTTTGAGAAAGACCACATAGTTTCCCAAGGAATACAACATACTACATTAATAAAAGTTAAGGTTTCTACTAAGTTTAAAGCCATGATTTCATAAGGTTCATTGTCTAGACAAGGCTAGAAAAAATTAACTATGACCAAATTTGCATGAGGAACAAGTCTGCTCATGGTATCACAATTTGAGATCACACAAGATGAGGTTAATCAACAAGGAAGGACACCTAAATCAACAAAACATTTAAAATCAAGGAACTATTTAAGGAAAGCACTTCTATAACTCAAGAGGGTACAATTAACTTTTCATGGTAATACAAGTGAAGTCATGACCACAAGGTTTTCCTATAGTCTGATTTTTACACTTTTGTTTTAAGAATCAAACACACCATACAACCAAATCTAGAGATGTCAACCATTTACAAAAAGAAATATATATATATATCTCCCCTAGCAACTAACATATCAATACACAAGTACCATCATTATAGCACAATGGGATTTATTTATCTTATTTCCTACTCAAGCTCAGAATAACCATAAAGAGAGCACAAGAAACACCAAGGACCACTCAAGGTCTCTAGGGAGAAGAACAAGTAACACGGGGTCCAACTACAATCCAAGGGTGCATCGTATCAAAAGTGAATAACATCATCTTGCACTTTCCATCCTAATGGAAAAGGGGAAACAACAACAAGGTGACCCAAGAAAATATGAAGAAAAGAAGACTTCCCAAAGTTATTTTATATCCTTAACATATGTTTCCTTAAAATTACAATAACTTAGGTCTCCAAGGACAAGACAACATGCAAGGAGGTTGCTTCTCAAACAAGAGGTAAGTCTCAATCCAAAAGGACCACAACTCACACTCATCGAGCTACGGGATGATAAGGGTATGATGACCCAAAAATCCCACAAGAAAGGCACATACATCTATGAACAAGAAGTACTAAGTAACTAGAACACATTACTATCCACCAGGTGTTTCACAATTCCAGGTAGGCGACAGAACTACAGGTTCAACTATACATTGCACTCAATACACATAAATCTTACTTATTTTATAACTCAACTAATTAAGTCAAAAGTTGTAGTTTTGTTTTCTAAGCACATTCCTTTACGATTTTTCTTAATTAAAAACTTCCTCCTATTATGATATCACAAGTTTGTGTTATAAGGACCACTAAGGGGGCATGATATCTCACCATTTTATAAAGGCAGAAAAGAGAAAAATATTTATTTTACTCCTAGGGGAGGTAGATGGACAATTTTTTTTCCCTTTCTGTTCTTCTACATGGTTTTTATTTCTTCTATTAATCTACCAAGGTTAAAGCAAGGACCATTTTCTCTTTCTATGTTCCAGTTTATTTGTTAAGCTTCAAGGCCAAATCTCCTCAATTATAGTTTTATGATGTTTGGGTGAGTCAATTTGTCAATTAAAAAAAATTTAATGAGAAGGAAGGGTAAACATATCACACTATTACTTTTATGGGAGAGAGAGGTAAATTCAACACATCACATTTTTAATTCTAAGGAAACAAGGGCATTCAACATAGAAACACATTATTAATTTGGTAAGAACTAGGAAACAATCAACCAACATGGATCACAACAATATTTCAATATTTTTCCACTAATTACAAGTATCATAAAACATTCCTAGTGGGTTTCTACAAGTTCTCAAAAGAAGTTACAAGGAAGACCCATTAAGGAAGCATAATTACTTTTACTGATCTACTAGGGTTTAACAATGTTTGTTGTTTTGGTAAAAACATTTTACTCACATGATAAGACAAGGAAAGTTTTCAAATCTACACCCATATTACCATAGGATACCACCAACCAAGCAATCAAAATGACAAGGAAATATTTTAACTATAAGAACACCACATACTCACTAGAAAGCATCAAATGTAAGCAGACAATCAACTATCTTATTCAACATGGCTTTACGACCAAGAGTTACAATTTTGTAAGAGAATCACATTATAAAATACCATTGAGATTAATTCATCAAGGTCTAATTACACTAACATCACCAACGTGGCATGGTCCAAAAGACTCAAAGCATCCATAAGTGTCTCCACATAATCCAAAATTAATAGGCCATAGAGTGTTATTCATAGTATCTTAAAAATATTAAGGAAAGGGTCAACTTATTTATAGGTCAAGAGGGAACCCAAACACTCATAATTTAAACACTATACACAAATGGGAATAATTCTAACCATAATTGCCAAGATGCATACAATCCACAAGTCACTACTTTATATAATGAAATAAGGAAATCCTTGATAAAACTTAGCATGCCATCGAAGAGAAGCCACTACTAGAAAAACACTTTTCCATTAAAATCCATAGCCAACCAAAAGAAATCTGATCCTAGAATAATTCATCAACCCACAATCAAACACCTCTACTCCGACAAGGTTCAAGCTCTTGCTGGATTGTAAGAGAATCACCACCACCGCTAACACTGCCAACTAGAATGCACAACACAACGAACTCTCTATCACTAGCAAGGTCGAGCAACGAAAAGTCACTCTAAGATCCTAGACACACTCAAGGTTCCGTGCATCCAAAACCAAGGCATAACTTTAAGCACCTAAGAGGACATTCAAGACACCAAGGGTGTACCCCCATATGACAAAATGTCACAATACAAAAGCATAGAACCAACTCATCATCATGCAAGAAGGAACCACGTAACATTTAGCTAAGTAGCCAACAACATAATGAGCTCTGAGTCACCAATCAAAATAAAATCCAAGAAATATCAACAATCAAGGAAAGTGGCTAAGTAGCCACATTGCAAAGTCTGAAAATTCTCGCTCAAAAAATATAAATAACTAAAAGAGCCTCAGAGCTTCTCAATCCAATCATAAAATAAGATGTTGGTCCTTGATAAAATAACACAAGATTACGAATGTAAATTACAAAACGTTAACACCACATTCACTTTCGCAGCCCTTCATGGCTACCAATAGGGGTACTCTACCTTGAGGCCAGTTCCAAGGACACATGCAAGGATTGGGTCATAAACTGACACCCAGACTTAATGTCCACTCTCCCATATTGGGTAACAAAATGAACACTGACAACCAAACCAACTTTCCTAACCACTGAAGGAAGGAAGCTCTAAGAAAAACACAACTTCTAATTAACTCTTCCCAACCCCAGAACACAACCACTATTGTCCAACCACAAGATAATCACACCATACAATTTATCATTCCAAAAACTCCAATAAGGAAGGGTCTCAAAAGGGCTTAACGCATCATACAATTAGATCAAGATTTAGGACTTGTAGAACAACACATTTTCAAAGGGGAACCAATTTTCCACTACACTAGAAGTTCATAAAAATCAATTTAATTTGAACATTCTTGAGTTACCCAGGTTCAAAAAAATGCCACTTAAGCGATACAACAACTCAAACAACTTATTATTTTATTATGATTTTAATTTTGGCCGTTAAATGAACAGAGTAATGTAATATTTCTTCATACTTATTTCTTTTTCAATTTTCAAACAAGGTTGTTTTTCTTAGATTTAAAAGTGTGTTAGGCTTATAAGTTCATGTATCAAAGTTTTCTAGTGTGCCCAAAGGTTCAAGCTTTGAACCCATGGCTCTGATACCAAGTATAGTTCCCACTAAAACAACCCACACAAATACCCAAGAACAACCAAGGATTAGTTACGCACAAAATGCCAATATGGAATACTTGCATTTTTTATTAAAAGATCGAGCTCCACATACAAGTTACTCTAAGGCAAAATACTAGACACACTAAAGGTTTTGTGAACAATCCAAATCTAAGTATAAATAACTTTTCTTTTACCTAATAAGACATTAGAGGTCATAAGGAATTCCAAAATGTACCCCCATACGATGAAATTTCATATTATATAGAAAAGCATAGAACATATCATCATCATGCAAGAAGGAACCGCATAACTTATTTTAAGTAGCCAAACAACATAATGAGCTCATGAGTCACCAATCAAATATAATCCAAGAAATTTTCCAACAATCAAGGACCTTTTGGCTAAGTAATTTATTACAAATTCCAAAATTAAAGAATCTAAACTGTTTAAAATAATGGCCATTAAAAGAACCTTGATAGCTAATAATCAGTAACATTCAATTACGATATATGTAAAACATAAATGGGATTTATTTAGTTTAACACCACATTCACTCCACAGAGATATCCTTCATGGCCACCAATAGGGGTACCCTAGGTTTTGAGGTGTGGTTTCTAATGACACTCATGGAAGCAACTTATGAAAGGTGACACTAAGACCTCATAAAATAGTTATCACACGGGGATTGAGTCCATCAAAAGTGGGACAACCAAAACTAACTCAAACCACTTAAGGAAAGAGTGAGGGAGGTTAAATGAAGAAACCTGTGCCTTCCAACAAATTATTTGCTTATCCTTAACATCCCAGAACACAACCAATATTTGTATCCATCCACAATAATCACACCATACAACTTATTCATTCAAACATTTTTCACAATAAAGCTCAATCTCAAAAGGGCTACAACGCATCATACAATTAATTCAGGAGATTTAGGACTTGTAAAACAACAATTTTCAAAGGGGAACCATTTTTCATGTTCCACTACACTAGAAATTCCACCAAAAATGCCACTTGAAATTATTTGTTACTCCAGTTGGACAAAATGCCACTAAGCGATTCACAATTTGCAACTCAAACAACTTATTATATTATTTATGATTTTATCAATTCTGGCCGTTAAAATGTGGACAGTATATCACCTTTGAGTTTTCTTCAGCACTTATTTCCTTTTCGAGTTTTTCCAAAAATATTTGTTTTCTAGATGATATACAAGTTATAAGGACCACTATAGTTCATGATATCAAACCATTCTAGTGTGAAGAAAAGTGTCCAATATTTATTGGCTACTCCTAGGGGATGGTAGATGGACCAAGTATTTTGAAACCATTTTCTAATTTTCTACATGGTTTTTTTTCTTCTAACAGACTACCAACTAGAATGCACAAAGAACCATTTTCTCTATCTAGCATGTTCCAAAATTTGTTAAGCGTCAGGCCAAAGACTCCTAGAAATTACCAAGTTTTATGATGTTCCAAAACCAAGTCAACTTTCAATAACCTAAAAGACATTCAAGAGAAGACCAAGGGTAAACATATCCCCACTTATTGAAATTTTATAATATAGAGAGGTATCTCGTTAATCAACAAGATCATCATTTTTAATTCTAAGGAACGACAATGGTACATTTAACTAAGTAGCCAACAACAATTATTAGCTATGAGTAAGAACTAGGAAACAATCAACCAACATGGATCACAACTTGGATATTTGCCTTCTTTTTTCTTCCATAATTACAAAGTATTGAAAATTTCGAAAAAATTGGGTTTAAAAGAACTTGAGCTTCTCAAAACACAAGATTACGAAGGAAAAACATTAAAGAACATACATTCACTCCTGAGCCCTTCTAATTTTAACATAGGGGTTTGTTGTTTTGGTCAAAAACATTTTCTAATGACACTTCATGAGCCCCAAGGTTGTTTTCAAAGGTGACACTAAGACCTAACATCCTAGTTACCACAGGATACCGCCAACCAAGTCGATCAAAGTGACAAGGAAAATTAACTCATAAGAACACCACTGAAGGAATAGAGGGGGGATTTAAATGTAATTCAATTGGTATGTCAACTTCTAATTCAACAATTTTTGAATATGACCAGACCCCAAAACATGTTCAACCACATTATTGTACCAGCCAAGATTAAATCATCAATACTAATTATCATTCCATCACAACTTCAATGATCCAAGAAGTCTCTCAAAACGGGCTTAACGCATCCATAATTAATTCAAGATTTAGGATTTGTAAACAACACATTTTCAATAGGGGAACCAAGTTTCCACTATTCACTAGAAATAAAAATCAATTTAACCTGAAATTCTTATGTTACTCGAGTTCATTGAAAATGCCAGTAAGTGAGCACTTAATTTAAACAACTTATTACTTTTAATGGGCTTAATTCTGGCCGTTAATGAACACAGATGCAATGTAATATTTCTTCATATAATGTTCGTTTTCAATTTTCAAACAAGGTTGATTTCAATAGAAGTCACTACTAAAAACCACTTGCTCCAGAATAACATCCATAGTTCAAATGTCTCAAATTGATCCTAGTGTGCATGTAAGGTCCAAAAGACAATTAAACACTTGCCTACTCTGATAGGTTCAAGCTATTATTCGACTAATTCAAGAGAATCACCCATTCCAGATCACTAACAGACTGCCAACTAGAACGCACAACACAACGAACTCTCTATCTAGGAAGGTCAAGCAACGAAAAGTCACTCTAAGATCCTAGACACACACAAGGTTTCTGTGCATCCAAAACAAGGCATAACTTTACTAACCTAATAAGACATTCAAGACACCAAGGGTGTACCCCCATACGACAAAATGTCATAATATACAAAAGCATAGAACCAGACTCATCATCATGCAAGAAGGAATGAGCATGTAACATTTATCTAAGTAGCCAACAACATAATGAGCTTCTGAGTCACCAATCAAATTACAATCCAAGAAATGTCAACAATCAAGGAAAGTGGCTAAGTAGCCGCATTGCAAAGTTTGAAAAATCTTATCGAAAAATATAAATAACTAAAAGAGCCCCAGAGCTTCTCAATCCACATTATAAAATAAGATGTTGGTCCTTGATAAAATAACACAAGATTACGAATGTAAAACCATACAAAGATTAACACCACATTCACTCCGCAGCCCTTCATGGCCACCAATAGGGGTACTCTACCTTGAGGTCAGTTCTAAGGACACATGCATAGGAAGTTTGGGTCATAAAGGTGACACCTAAGACTTACCATGTCCACTCTCCCATACAGGTAACAAAATGAAAAACTGACAACCAGACCAACTTTCCTAACCACTGAAGGAAGGGAAGCTCTAAATGAAAAAACAACTTCTAATTAACTCTTCCCAAACCCAGAACACAACCACTATTGTCCAACCACAAGAATCACACCATACAACTTATCATTCCAACAACTTCAATAAAGAAGGCTCTCAAAAAGGGCTTAACGCATCATACAATTAAATCAAGATTTAGGACTTGTAAAACAACACATTTTCAAAGGGGAACCAAGTTTCCACTACACTAGAAGTTCACAAAAATCAATTTAATTTGACATTCTTAGTTACTCGGGTTCAGAAAAAATGACACTAAGTGAGCACAACAACTCAAACAACTTTTTATTTTATTATGATTTTAATTCTGGAAGTTCAAATGAACAGAGTAATATAATATTTCTTCATACTTATTTCTTTTTCAATTTTCAAACAAATTTGTTTTCTTAGATTCAAAAGTGTGCTAAGTTTAGAGTTCATGTCTAAAGTTTTCTATTGTACCCAAGGGTCCAAGATTTGAACCACATGGCTTTGATACCAAGTGTAACACCCACTTAAAACAACCCACCTGAGACCCATGAACAACCTAGGTTTAGTTAGGAAAATTATGGAATATTATTTTTTTTATAAGTGTTAACAACCAAAGTCTTACAGGACAATTAAATTCAATAGATGACTTTTCCCATTATAATAATTGCTAATTCCCCATTATAAAGCAATAAGTGTAATAAGTCAACACCTAGCTCAAATCTCCTTAGGGATTAATTTAATCACTGATTACATTGACATTTTAGCTAAATATTCCATGATTAATAATTATTAGAGGTCATAAGGGACAAAACTAATTAAATACCCAAGGTATTTAATTCCACAATATCTAATACAAGAGCAAGGTTTAATTATAGTTGGGAACAGAATACATATTTAAAATCATCAGAGTAAATTCTTACACACCCACTCTTTAGATACTCGATTAAAAGATTCAATTTGATTTCTTATCATGATTAACACAGATCAAAAAATTTCTTAAATTAGCATTCCCATTAGGATAGGGAATTTCCTCACCATTTCCATTGATATAAAGAAGTACGCTTAACTCCTTATATTTTTCAAGCTATCGGGCCGGCGGGGCCTTGGGGTGAAAATTTTTCCCAAGGGCGGGCCTGCGGGCCCAAGGGTGAAAATTTGCCCAAAGGGCGGGGTTGACGGAGCCATCGGGGAGACCTTTTGGAAAAATTTTACCATGTAGGGGAAAAAAATACCAAATTTGTCGCCCGTACTCCCGTAGGTCCGCAGGTTACACAAAGGGACACGTGGCTCTCCCTAAGGTAACGCGAGGAAAAGCAAGGAAAGGCGAGGGCGGCGGGAGACATTTGCAAATTCTCCCCCACATGGTGAAAAGTCATCTTATGTGCTTGCACTCCCACGAGACTACAAGGGACATGTGGCATGTCTCTTAAAATAATTATGGGGAAGGTATGGCGGTGAGGATAAAAATGTCTTAATGCCCCAAAGGGATAAGAGGGTACAAATTGACATATGCCCCCTGCCAGCATCTCTCGCAATGCCACGTGGTAGCCCCTAATTGGCTACAGGCCAGACGGAGCAGCGGGAGAAAAACTTGGAAACTTTTCCTTTAAAAATTATGAGATGCTGATAGAGAAAAATGGGACCCATTCCTCCGCTAATGCCTTCATGACGCACACCGGGCATCACCTAATTAGTTTTGAGCTGGCGGGGAAAAATTTTGGAAAATTTTCCCAAATTTGTTTTGAAAGCGCTAAGTTAAAAAGGGGATCCGTCCCACCGCTGACACCCATCATGGTGCCATGTGGAAGCCTCATAATTGTCTATAGACCAGTGACGGGCTGGTAGGAAGAATTTTTTTAAAATTTGCTCAAAACTTATTCCTAAGAACCAAAGAGAAAAATTCAGGCCCGCGGGCCTGCCAAGAAAATTTTTTCCCAAAAATTTCAATGCTAAGGAAGAAAACTTCAGAAAGTCATAACTTTTGATAGAGAGCTCATTTTGGAGAAAATGAGGACATTTTGGAAATATCTCGATGTCCTATTTGTACTGAGCTCATTAGTTTTTTCATTTTTATAAAGTTTAATAGGTAAATTTTAAGGAAACAACCTGCAGGATTTTATAGAGCGAACTAGTAACTTTTAACTTGTGAAAAGGGTAAAGTAGGGAGGTGAAACAGCAGGGAAGAGCGGGGAGAGGGTGTGGAAAGGTGAGTAGGGATCACGGTGGGGGTGCGAAAGAGAATGAGGGGAGCGGGCAGTTAGAATGGCAAACGATAAGGGGGAGATACCAGATGGAGGTGCGGGGGGGACGAAAGGGGTAGGAGGACGTGAGATATATGGGTAGGCGCTGAATGGGGTTTAGAAGATGAGAAGGGGATAATATGTGAGGGTGGGGAAGGTAATGAGGTGAGTTACAGCGGTGGGGGATGGGAAGGCAGGGTTGGTATGGGGCGCGAGAAAGGCGGGGGAATATTGGGGGAGCAACGCTGAACAGATGAATGTGGAGACAGGGGAAAGGAGTAGGGGGGGTGTGGACTCGGTGTGGAAGAGGATAAGAGTAGACTGGTAGGGCGGTAGCAAGAAGGGGGGCATAGGAGGGGGAAGGAAGTGAGAAGGGAGGGAGAGGTCAGAGGTGGGGGACCGCCGAAGGCTGGCTAGAGGGGGGAAGGGGCAGGGGGAAGGTGGGGTTGGGGAGAAAATAGGGGGGGAACCGGGATTGTGGATGGAGGAGATTTGGATAAAAGGATCTGGCGGAGGGTTGCTCGGGACGGGGTCGGGGGATGGAGGGAGGCAGAGACAGGGACGGTAGAGGGGAGCGAGTGGCAGAATATGAGGCTTGAGGGCAGAGGGGGGGTGGGGAGTGATAGCTGGAGAGCGGACAGAGGAAAATTACAGCAGTGAGGTAGTGGAAGGAACGGGACGTTAGAAAGGCAGAGGATATGTAAGCAGAATGTAGAGGGGCTGGAGCAAGGGAAGAGGATAGAGGGGGTAAAGAGAGTTTTGGGGGATTATGGTTAAGTGACATAGGGGTTAGCGCGGCTGAAAGGCGGTGTGTAAAAGGCAACGGGGACTAGTGGTGGAAGAAGAGGCAAGTGAGTGAGGTTTAAGGGAGGGGTGGGTTGCACAGGAAGGGAAAGAAAAGGTGTAGGTGGGGGGTAAGAAAGGAGCACAGTAGATAACTGGTGGAATGGTGTGTGAAGTTTGGTGGGGAGGGGTGACGAGAGGGTGGGGCGAGAGGTAGTGGAGTGCGTGTGGGGGAAGGCAGGGGCGTTAAAGGACGGGGGTGATATAGGAGGGAGCTAAATTAGGATGGGCACTTGCAAAGAAGGGCGTGCGGTCCGTCGAGAAGGTACGCGATGTAGCGGTGGGGTCGGCGGGAGGGGGGTATATCAGGGGAACCAGGAAGGGGTTGGGATGATGTGGACAGAAGGAGAAACGAGTTCAGTGGATAACAGAGGGAGGGGGGTGGAATGGGCCTCGGGGGGCGGGGAGGGGAAGTGCGAGGAGTGGAGTGAGGAATGGGGGTGGAAGCGTAGTGAAAGAGGGCGGAAGAGGTAACAAATGGGGGTGGCAAGGGACGGAGGGCGGGTGGAGGAATGTGGGAGGGCAAAAGGAAGAGGGTGGGGGAATGGGGTTAAGGGGAGTGCTGAGAGAAAGGAAGGAGGGATGAGGGGGCAGCGGGTATCGGGGGGAGGCGGGCGGACGGGTGTGGAGAGGGGCTAGAAGATGAGAGGGAGGCACGAAGAGCCGGGGGTGAAAATGCTAGGTAGGACGGACAGAGGGGGAGAGTTGGGAGGAGACGGGGGGTGGTGGGAGGAGATACAGGAGGCAGAGGTGGTTGGTGTGACGAAGGAGCAGGGGATGCAGAGAAATAGATGCAGATGAAACGAAAGCAGAAGGCCGGTACAGGTAAAGTGGAAGGAACGGGGAGAGTGGATTCGGGGTGATGGAGCAGGGTAGTGTGGAGGTAGGGGAATGGTATGATGTGAGGGAAGGCTGGAGGGTGGTGTTGTTTGGAGGAAAAGTGGAATGAGTAGGGCAATAAATAAAAGAGCAACTCAGAGGGCCGGAGCAGGGGGGGAGAGAAAGCAAATATGGTGGGTACAGATGATGAAGGGCGAGGGGCAAGATAAAGGGGTGGGAGAAGGTAGTAGCTGGCAAGGGAAAAATGAGATGGTCTAAGTTTTTAGATCATTAATTTTAGGTTTTCATAAAGTTGAATGGGTCAATTTTAAGAACACGGCCTGCATGCTTTTACAGTGCAAACTGGTAAATTTTAACTTGTGAGATTTATTAAATTTGATCTTCTTCCTCTCTTAACATGTCAAATAGGCATGGAGGATTGTTCCTAAATGGATTTAAAAAAGGATTCAAGGTTTAATTTGTCTGATTGACTTGCAATTTGAACATTTACATTTCTTGACAACAAAATGACTGTAAAGCGGTTTAAGCCCAATTTTGCTAAGTTTTGACATATTTCCTTTAAGTTTTTTTGTCTATTTGAACTCGTTTAGGGATTACTACTTCAATTAAATCATTTAATTTTTTATTTTATTATTGTAAGTTCGAACTGTGCATTTTTGGTTTAGATAATTGTAAGTTTTGAAATTACAAATAACAGGGATCCAATTTTGATGGGTCTATTTGCCAATACACTACTAACAAGGAAGTAAAATACCAATAATCATACCTCCTCCTTCGCGTTCCGTAGCAAACCTCAGAATGGGCTAGGAAACTTGGATTGAGCCCTGATTTTGTGATATGTAGGTGCTTTTCTTCAAGACGGAGCAAGACCTTCCTGCAACAATGATCCTCTTACTTTTCACTAGATGGGAAAAAGGATTATGAGGCTATTTTTGCATTAGGACGAGGCAGAAGGATGTTCTTTGCTCAAAGGATGCAAGAACTTAGATATGGCATGAAAGCTTATTCTCTGTGTGTTTAGAGGGGAGGGGTAAGGTTGTATTTATAGCCTGAGGGAGTGATTAGCTTAGATTAATTTAAGTAATCATGGTTTGAAAATGTGGGCAAGATTAAGTGAGTGGTTTGAAAATGTGGGCAAGATTATGTGAGTGGTTTGAAAATATGGGCAAGATTAGGTGAGTGGGGGCCACAAAGAATAGGTGAGGATTTGAATTATAATTTTAATTCATAAGTGGAGGATTTTAGGTGAGTGGGGACCACGAAGAATGGGTGAGGATTTGAATTTGAATTTTTAATTCAATAGTAGAAAAACATGGAGAATAATGACATGTGGTGAGGATTGGGTTATTTTTTAGATTTTGAAATGGATAATTAATCAAATTATATTTGATTAATTCGAAGTGTATTTTTGTGGGAAATGAGGAAGGGGAATTAATTGATTTAGGATAGATGTGAAATTGGGGTGTCTACATTTGCCCCTCTTTGGAAGGGTACTATGAAAGTAGTGTCCTTTCAAAGAAAGTAGACGGTATGGGGGAAGAATTCAATCTACTTTTTAAAAGGTAGAGCGAATGTTTGTTGGGGAGAATAGAAAGTGGTGAGTGACGGATGTCATAGTATCCTCCAAGACAAAAATGTCATGAGAAGATGTGATTATGGATAGATGTGGTGATGCCCCCTCGAGAGGACTGACGAGAATGGAATATACGACAGAACTCTCGAAAAGAAGGGAAATGGATTCTGGTGGAGAAGAGGATGATAATGGAGTGGAAGAGACTGGAATGACCGCACGACGCAAATGGAGAAAGGATTCAATCAACCTTGAATGCTAGGTGTGAGGGTGTGTGGGAAAGAGAAAAGGGAATGGATATGATTGGGGGTTGATTATGAGAAGAGTAAGGGTGATAGGGGAGGGGAAAAAAAGGAATGAAAGAGGTAGAAATAAGAGAGAGGGATGATAGGGGAAGAAGGGAATGATGAAGGAAAAATAAGGCAAAAACAGGAAAATGACAGAGTAGAGGGTGAAGGGATAAAATAGAGAGATGTGCAAAATGAAGGAAGTAACAAAGATTGTAAAGAGGGATGTGTGAAAGTGAAAGAAATGATAGAGATGAGAAAAAGTAGGAAATGGGAAAGGATAAATAATAAGGAGAAAACGAGGTGGGAGTAAGGGGGTGAAATGGATGAAAATGGAAAGAGGACGAAAGAAGAAGTAGAACGGAGAAAAAAAAGAAACTATGAGGGGCGAGGAAAGTGTGAAAAAGAATAGAGAAAAGGAAGAGAAATAGATACAGAATGAACGAAAAGGTAGGGGTGGTAGAGAAAAGGAGAAGTGGTTAGAAGAAACGTGAAAATTAGGGGAGAGGAAAGGAAGATAGAATGAATACAGGGAGAAGATTGAAGGAATCGTGTCATTGCGAGGAAGACCAAGGAAAAGAATATGGAACAGACTGTATGGAGATGCATGTGGAGGGTGGTGGAAGGGTGAAGAAAAAAAAAAAAAGGAAACAACGAGGACTGGAAAGGGTAAGCCAACAAAGGTTAGGGAAAATCAATGGGGTGGGCTTAGAGGAGGAAATGTGATGGAAAAGAAGGGGAAGGAAGTGAATACAGTGGGAATGAGGGGATAATAGGGAAAACCCGTTGACAATTAGGGGTGGGGAAGAGAAGAGGATGATGAAAGAATGATATGATGTTAAAAGAATGGGAAATATAGAAAGGGGGTAGATGATTGGAAAGAGTGAACAAGATGGGAGGGATAGAGAAGAAAAGGGGAAGAATGAAGAGAGGATGCGGAGTGATGTGGATGACGATGAGGATGAAGAAAATACATGAAAGGAATGGGATGAAACGGTATGAAGGATGATGGAGAGGGGAAAATGGGGAAAAAGAATGTGATTGTAGGTGGAAGAGATGAGTTGTAGTTGTAAGAGGATATGTGGAGAAAGGATAAAGTAGGAGAGAAAAGAGTGGGTATAGAATAGGAGATACCAGGTGGAAGGGGACGTTAGTGAAAATCCCCCTTACAATGAGTGGTGGGAGAAGTTCAGATGAAAAGTTAATGTAGGGAAACCCTGAGAAGAGTCACGAGGATTGGAAGTGGTTAACGTAAGATTGCCATGTTAGGGAAATCCCCCTTACAATGAAGTGGTGGCAAGAATCGAAAAGGAGGTGAAAGGATGTGATAATGGGGAATGCGAGAAAAAATGAAGGAGGAAAGGAATGAAAGGAAATCTAAAAGGTCCAAGGGGAGTGATGTGATGAGGGGAATGAAGAGGAAATATGGATGGTGAGATTGATGGAGAGGATGGGCGAGTGTAAGATGACATTACAATTAAGAGAATCTCTTAAGTAAGATCGCCATGCTGCTGGAGAGGTTTCGTAAGATCACCTAACCGACAGGGATGATATACAAGGAGAAAGACAAAATGATATTGGGGACAGGGGTGGAATGGTAGGTTGAAGATGATGATCGCGACAAGAGGTGGGAGAAATAAGATGGGGGAAATATGATGGGATGGGGGAAGGCCATAGGGCAGATCAACCTTAAGTGGAAGTCTTAAGTAAGATTGCCATGCGGCTGGAATGGTTAAGTAAGATCGCCAAGCTGAAGAAGAAGAAGGATGATGTTAGAGTTGGTGGGAATAGGGTATGACAAAATGGACTGAAGGGGAACCCTCAAGTGAATTTTCCATACTACGAGAGCGTGTAAGTAGGATGACCAGGCATAAGGTGGATTTGGGGAAGGATGAGAAAAGAGTGAGTGAGGTATGCCTGAGTGGAATATGATATGAGATGAGGTGATAATAAGAAAGAAAGGAAACAAAGGAGTGTAACATGAATGGATGAAGGAATATATGTAGTGAAGGGCGGAGAGTGTGAGGGGAATCCTTAATTGGGATGCCCATGTGGTGAGAGTAATGATGCGGGAATGGGAAGTAGAAGAGGTGGAATGGGAAGATGTGTGTGGTGGTGATGTTATTTGATGAGAGGGGAGGTGGTGAAGAAGCTTCTACAACGGGAAGATCTTAGGGAGAGGGTAAACCTCCACTGAGGATTCCATATAGAAGGGGTTATTAAGTAAGATTGTCAAGCGGGAAGAAAAAGGGTGAAAGGAAAGAATACCAATGGGTGAGAGGGGACAGGAATGGTGAGAAGGGTAATATGGGTATAAGTAGCGGAGGAGTAAAAATGAGGAGTGAGGATGAATGGATCAAATACATGGTGATCATGGTGGGGGAGAAGGAGCTGCTGGATAGTGAATGCTACTTGAGAAAGATCGTCAAGTAGGATTCGCAAACTGCAACGGTGATCAAGTAGGATTCACAAACTGGAGAATGTATTAGTATGGGTGAATGGATGGGGTGCAAAGTAAGATGTTGATCATGCAGGAAGATACTCACGTGACGAAAAGCATCTTAATTTTAATATAGCACATAACAGGATGCATCGTGATATAAAAGATCAGGATGACTAGACTGTAATATGCGTGATAGCATAGACAGGGGCCATCAAAAAGGTTTGATGCCCCAGTACGATATGCAAATGGAAGAGAGCATAGACAGAGGCCATCAAGAAAGTATGATGCCCCAGTACGACATGCAATCAGATAACATAAGAATATTACAGAGAACACCAGGATACATAAAATCAAGATGCCCCCTGTAATATATCAAGATACAAGAAAGCAATTAATAATTTATAACTAATAATGCAACACAAGAACCAATAAACATGTCCCTAACGTGTTCCACAGTGATGATTGATTAGATGTGCCCCCAAGCAGGGGATCAGGACATAGAATGGATTGGGTCAGTCTCCTCAAACAAGGAAACAATGAGAGCCGGATTTTCCCCAAGCGAGGATTCACGCGAGGAGAAGTGGTTTGAAATTGGTAGTCATAAGGTGGTTGGACCATCCGTTTGGGATAATAGTTCAAAGGATGAATTGTGTTGCTTATTGAGTTTTTACAATTTTGTGGATGTTTTTGGTCTTTTGAAAATTTTACAAATGTTTTTGTATTTTGGATATTTTCTAATGTTTTTGTTTTTGGATTTTTGGATTTTCTAATGTTTTTGAATTTTTGGATTTTACAATGTTTTTTTTTTTTGACGATTTTCAAATGTTTTTTTTTTTTGGTAGGGATTTTTTAATGTTTTGGGATTTTTGACGATTTTCAAATGTTTTTGGATTTTTGATGATTTTTACTAATGTTTTTGGATTTTTGACGATTTTCAAATTTTTGATTTTTTTGGATTTTTGATGATTTTCTAATGTTTTTAGATTTTTGAATTTTCAAATGTTTTTGGATTTTTGACTGATTTTTTTTTACACTGTTTTTGGATTTTTGATGATTTTCAATATGTTTTTGTTTGTGGATTTTTACAATGTGACATTGGCAATTTATGGACCAGAGTGCAGACTTATTTTTGAGAGGTGATAAACAGGATATTATCCCGTGTTCCGTGTGGTAACTTATGCTCAGAATAACACAAATTCTCTTTCCATTGGCAGGATATGGTGGTGATGATATGATGAAAAGAATTCCAGCTCCATTCTTGACTCCACACAACTAGTAAGATGTGTGGGTTCATCACCGAGAATCAAGAAGGACGTAGGAGGTAGATAATGAATATAGAGACAAATGCTAATAACAATCCCTTTGGGAAATTGTGACTCCATTCTTCATAATGGTACTGAACCAGTTTCAAAAATAGCTTTCACTTTATGAGTCACATGCTAGACTTAGACAGTTATGTGGCCTGCTGATTGATAAGATATGAGGTTAAGGGATAGTTCTCTCTTCACGTAGGCATCTAAATTACGTGTTTGGGGATTCTATAATTTGTAAGCACTATAAGATTTTGTATTTTTGAAATGACTCCCTATGCCTTGCCCCATGCTACTAGTGAGAAGCAAGGGCTCATCACCAAAGGCAAAATATAGGCGAGT
Source organism: Taxus chinensis (assembly GCA_019776745.2). NCBI lineage: Eukaryota > Viridiplantae > Streptophyta > Pinopsida > Cupressales > Taxaceae > Taxus > Taxus chinensis. Next base: position 857,234 of record JAHRHJ020001897.1, read on the forward strand.
GAATTTTCTTTGTTTTTTTTGTTTTGTTTTTTTTTTTTGAATATTTTGCAATGTTTTTATGCTTGTATGAGAATGACCCTCTACGCTTTGCCCCATGCCACTTGTAAGAGGCAAGGGTTTATCACCGAAGACAAGACGTAGACGAGTAAGGGCACCTTCCTCCATTCCTAGTCTCACACTACTAGTAAGAAGTGTGGGCTCAACACCAAAGACTATGAAGGACGAAAGATGTGACAATGAATTATTCATAAGTTATTGAATTGATGGATTTTTTTACAATAGTGCTTTATATTTGGGAAGAAATGTCTGCCCCCAATCTCAGCCCCACACGACTAGTAGGACGTGAGGGTTCAACACCGAAGACTGAGATGGATGACCAAACGAACTGGGTAACGAAGTTTAGAGCTTTGTTATGAAAGAGAGAATGTATTTAAAGGGATATATTACCATCAGTAAGCTTCTAGGTATGACCATAGAGGAAAGCGACTGAAAATGGAAGAAGTATGATGGCTCACAAACTTAATAGGATTTATATTAGCACTTGTCTCATGATGATAAATATGAAGATGTGATTTTGATAAAGAAAATATCTGCCAATGGAAATGAATAAATTTAAATTATTTGGAGATAAGCAAGACAAAAGGAACAATGTACACGTTGTATCCTGGAATAGAGAGTGAACATTTCAAGAATAAAATTTCTTTGAATGGAATGCATTCATGGGTTCATCAAGATCTTGGCCTCTGTCAATGGCCAATTTATAAGCTCCAAACCCAAAATTATCTATGATTTCGTTGGGCTCAAATTTGTCTTGTTTGTCTCGTTCTTTGGGTGTGTTCTTTCGATTTTCTTTGAGAATGAAATGATTGACCTTAAATTTTCTAGGTTTGAATTTTTTATGGTAGCTATGTCGTAGTTGATTTTGATATACTTGAAGATGATCTAGGGAATTAAGTCATTTTTCATCAAGAAGCTCGAGTTCATTAAGGCGTGAGTGTTGATAATAATCTTTATTGATTACATCTTTGAAGGATATTATGAAGGATGAAAATTCAACCTTGACATGTAAAATAGCTTCCCAACCATAAACAAAGGAGAAGGGAGTGGCTCCATAGGTGTGTGATAAGATGTGCGGAGCCCAAAGAGTGGGATAGATTTGGTTAAGCCAATAGCTTCCACGTGTGTTGACAATGATGGTTTGTGTTATTTGGTTTGTTGCTTCTATTTGTCCATTAATTGATTGATTTGAGGATAGATTCACGATTAAAGATGGAAAAGATTGTGTAAAGATATTCCTGGGTATAAGTACCTCGTAGAATGTATGCACGTAGAAGTCTTGATAGGTGAGAATAATTAGTGATGAGATGCCTGCAAGATCGATCGTTGAAAGCATGATGGACATGATAGGTTGCATTGTTGCAAGTGTCCAAACTTGATGTGGTTGTGTTTCGACAACAAGGCTAGAGATGTTAGGCATAAGATCCAATATTGGAATAATAGAATCAAACTTAATGTTACCTGTTGATGGAACCTCGTCTGTAGTGTCTACAGTAATATCAAGGTTTGAAAGGGAGTCTTGAAATGAGATCAAGGTCTCGTTAGATGTTGGAAGAATGTTGTCACCCAAAACAGGTTCAATATATGTTTGGGCTGAAAGAAAGTCTTAAAATAAGTTCAAGTCTTGGAAGAAATCCAAAACAAGTTCAATGTATGTTTGGGTTGAAAGAGAGTCTCGAAATAAGTTCAAGTGCTTAGTAGATGTTGGAAGAATGTTGTTGTCCAAAATAGGTTCAATGTATGTTTGAACTAATGGAAGGAAATTTGAAGAAGATATGGATTGGTTTGGAATTAGAGAGTCTTGACTGTTGTCGTCATGATCTCGTGGAATTTCAGTATATATAGGAGTTTCGACAGTAGTCAACTCTTCATGGAAAGTTGTGGTATTGGATGTGTCGTTGGTTGCAAGAGCATTGTCATCAAGTTCTACAGAGATGACATCGTCGTCAATTAAGTCTTGGACGTAATTCTTAAATCGCACACATTTATCTATGTGATGACCATCAATGCGATGAAATTCACAGTATGTGTTAGGTTTGTACCAACATGGCTTAGCTTCCCCTTCGACAAAGGGTTTTGTAATTGGATATCTTATCAGTTTAGCCTCTTTTAGTTGATGAAAAACACTAGAGAGACTTTCTCCAAGGGGGGTAAACTGACGTTGGAATTTACGCGAAGTGATGTCTTTGTTAGGTTGTATGATTGGCTTTTTGGGTGATCGTTCACTGATTTGGGTAGCCATATGAGAGAGTTGTGTTGTCATCTTATTAATTTGTTCTAATAGCTCATTGTGTGATGTTTTTCGTGAATTCATCATGTTTGAAAGAGAGGGAGAACGAAGAAAGGTGCGATGAAGAACTCAACCTATTGATTGTGATCTTTGTTTTGGCTCAATCAAGTTTTAACAAGTAAGGCTATAGGGAGCAAGCTTAAAAAAACAAGCTACTCGGGATACAATATGGGATATAACTTAAACAAGCTATAATGAAAATGGTTGATTGATTTGGCTTAAACAAGCTTCAGACGAAAATGTAAGGAGTACACTCAAACAAGGTACTCAATACAAGTGGGATGTAGCTCAAACAAGCTATGATGAATATGTTGATTGGTTTGGCTTTAACAAGCTCTGGATTTTTGATAGGAAGAGTAACTCAAACAAGTGACTCAACACAGTTGTGAACTCAAAATGAGTTTTGAAAGGATTTGTGTTGGATGTGATTTGTTAAACTCGATGGTGGATGAATAATGAGTGAACTCAAACAAGTCACCCAATATTAGTTTGATATAGCTGGAAACAAGCTATGAAGGATGTTTTGACAATTGACGATATGGGGAGTGAATGCTAGTCACTCAATATCATTGGATATAGCCGAAAACAAGCTATGACAGATGTATTATTGGATGAGGTAAGCTAATGAAATTGGTGTGATGTTTTGGTCTATGTTGTTGGATTGTTTGGATGTTTTCGCTTGGTATTGAATTGGTCGAGAACTGATTTTTTTGTGGAACACAACTAGGGTCTGAACTTTTACAATGAACACATTGATATCAGCCAAGTTTTATGATAAAACAATGCTAAACTATTTTGTTTTCAAACAGCAAGCAATCATGTGGATCCAATTGTTTTGGCTTATGAGGTAAATTCTTCAGGAATGATCATTGTTTCATGCAATCATACAAGTATGCTGTGAAATGGTGGATGCAGGCTCTTATTACTCCAAGAAGATGCGTCCTCCGATATACCCTAGTCCTGATATACCTAATTCTGTACGGGGACAAAATTGGTACGGGGAACCCTTAGAGCACTGGAGGAGACTCACCAATTCTTACTTGCCTGTTTCGGAGTGAATCACCACGTCCAGAACAGGTTTTGTGAAAAGGTGGAAGGTGATGGAGGGATGAATGTGTATGGTGTCCTTATAACTCCCCGAAGATTTACAGGGACGATGCCCAGGCTTCGTTGTTACAGCTATTTAGGTGTGACTCGCATGCACTGCACGACAGCATTACCTGTAAGTGAAGAGCAGCGGCGAGGTAAATACCGAACGCTGTGATGAGACTAGGTCTCAAAGTGCAATGCAGATGCAAATGCTGTTGGTGCGTGGTAGTCAAGTCCACGTCACCGGTGTAGCTTTGGTGGTGATGAAATCCACCTTGTCTACGTGCAAAAACAATATGATAAAGTGATTAAACGCAGGGTTCTTTCCAACTTGAAATAAATCACTAGCAGAAAATAATTGCGTACCTGAGCGTACTTTTTTTTTTGTTTCAGCAATTGTCTTTGAATGGTGGTATTTTTGTGGGATTTTTGTTGTTTTTGTTTTTGTTTTTGTTTTTGACAATATTCCAGCAACGCGGTTCTACAGAAAACAAATTAGTAGTTATCCTGCAAATGAAATGTTAGAAAAGTGATCGTGGTTGTTTTTGATTTTCCAGATCGCTCAAAGGCGCAGGAAAAGAGCATACACAACCAACGACCAAACAAATATTAAGAATATGACAAAGGAAAATAATTATTAAAATGACAGTTGGAAAACAAAGCTAGAGGATCCTGCGATGTTAGAACAAGAAACTAAAAAAAATTGTGACCGTTTCTGATTTTCCAGATCGCTCGAAGGCGCAAGAAAAGAGCATACGTGGATACAATTGAAATAGTTTTTTTTAATTTTTTTTTTTTTTAAATGTTAATAATTATTGCAATTAATCATGATTGCAAAATAGTGATAATGATTATTTTCACAAAAAAAAATGATGAAAGAAGAGTGTGAAAACGTTACCTAGAAGTGTTGTTGTGGAAAATTGAAATGTAAGGCAAAAAATTAAAAATAAAAATTATTTTCTAGAGCTTGAGTGGCCTCACGTTTCTGATTTCCAAGATCACTTTTGAAGTGTGAGGAAAGATCATACGTGTGAGGTTGTTACGTGAAATAAAAATTAAAAAATAAAAAATAAATAAAACTATAATTTTGTTGTTTTTTTTTGTTAAAAAGACAGGTGTTAGAAGAAATGAAACCAAAATTTTTCTGTAAGTCTAAATCTAAAAATTATTTTTTCATTGCATAGATCTTTTCAATACCTTTCCGTTAAAAAAAAATGAAGTCATTCCGAGTTCGGGAGCAAAAGTTATGGCTTCCGGAAGATGGGCTACGAGAACGCTCTGAATGAAAATTTTAAACGTGAGAAAAATGTCCTGGGAGCTGGTTTTTTTTATTTTCTGACTTCTATACTTCACCTGAGAAGCTAAAATTTTGACAGCAAGATTAAAAAATAACAATAAACAAGAAAGAAAGAGTTAGATCACAAAATGATTAACTAAAATGAAAGAAATAATAATAAATGATTAACTTCCTACAAAGCAGTTATTTTAGCAAAAGTAAATAAATAAATATATTTTTCAGACTGGTTGTCCCATGACAGTAAGATGATAAACTAATGATTAGTTCTTGTGTTTCTACAGATTACGAGTGAATAGAAAAATCAGAACTAGGAACTAAACACCAAGCACCGAGGAGATCAAAGACAGGATGAGCTTCATAGTTTCATTGTTGCTATAACCTGCAGATACACCACAAGACACCACACAACAAAAACACTACCCAAAGCGTGAAGGTTAACCAAAGAAGACCATAAGGAATAGAAAAAGAAATAATAATGAACAATAATAAACAAAGAACGGATAAAACCACTAATTGGGAAATTAATGGTAACAGATCGAAAGTAACCGGGCGTGCCAGAATGTAAGCTAGGAAAAATACACTACTAACAAGGAAGTAAAATACCAATAATCATACCTCCTCCTTCGCGTTCCGTAGCAAACCTCGGAATGGGCTAGGAAACTTGGATTGAGCCCTGATTTTGTGATATGTAGGTGCTTTTCTTCAAGATGGAGCAAGACCTTCCTGCAACAACGATCCTCTTACTTTGCACTAGATGGGAAAAAGGATTATGAGGCTATTTGGGCATTAGGACGAGGCAGAAGGATGTTCTTTGCTCAAAGGATGCAAGAACTTAGATAGGGCATTCAAGCTTATTCTCCGTGTGTCCTTAGAGGGGAGGGGTAAGGTTGTATTTATAGCTTGGGGGAGTGATTAACTTATTAATTTAAGTAATCATGGTTTGAAAATGTGGGCAAGATCAGTGGGTGGTTTGAAAATGTGGGCAAGATTAGGTGGATGATTTGAAAATGTGGGCAAGATTATGGTTTGAAAATGTGGGCAAGATTAGGTGGATGGTTTGAAAATGTGGGCAAGATTAGATGAGTGGGGGCCACGAAGAATGGGTGAGGATTTGAATTATATTTTTAATTCATAAGTGGAGGATTTTAGGTGAGTGGGGACCACGAATGGTGGGTGAGGATTTGAATTTGAATTTTTAATTCAATAGTAGAAAAATATGGAGAATAATGACATGTGGTGAGGATTGGGTTATTTTTTAGATTTTGAAATGGATAATTAATCAAATTATATTTGATTAATTCGAAGTGTATTTTTGTGGGAAATGAGGAAGGGAAATTAATTGATTTAGGATAGATGTGAAATTAGGGTGTCTACAAAAAGTCTAATGACCGGCAGAGGCCTCCACATGTCTCTTTAGCACAACTTCAGAGTTAAAATCTAGAGTGAGTCCCAAAATGAGTACAGGCTCACCATGTGGCCAGAGTTCGAAATAGTTTCACCGGCTATTGAAAACTCCAAACTCAAGATAGACCAGTGGACGATGCCATGTGTCTCATTAGTGCACCTTTAAGGTTAGAAGCCAAAGGCGTTTCCCAAACAAGCACCAGCTCTCTACGTGTCTAGGGTCCCACAGAAGTCAAAAGGGGAAGAACCGGCCATTGAATCGGCTAAGGAAAGGAGAACCAGTGGAAAGCCCCACGTGTCCCTTTGATGCTCTTTCAAGAGGTGAATCCAAAAGCAGGTCCCAAACTAGCACCGTCTCTCCACATGTCTAATCAGCACACCTCTAAAGGTTAGGTCCAAACAGAGTCTCCAAATGAGTGGGAAGCCTCCACGTGTCCTGGGTTAGACATAAAGCCTTCACCAACCTTGTAACTCTGGAGGTTGATCAACGGTTAACTATCAATGTGGAGGATGACCTGATCATGTCTGGTAAACTGAAAAGAGAACCTTCTAAGTCTAAAGCATCTTCTTCTTCCTCTTCCCCTGGAGCCAAATCTGATCAGTTAGTACAAAAGCTTGCAAATGATCTCATGTCTATCAAGAAAAAATTGGCTCAACATAATCCTTACCAAGATATTCCAAGGAAGAATTTTCAGCCCAGGAACCGTTTGCCTTCTTCTCAGACTAGATTGGCTATTGAAGGCCCACCCATCAAGGTTCTAGTCAATGCAACTTATGAAGTTTAGGAACCTGATGATGAGGAGTTTAATGAACTCTATGAAGAACCAGAAGAAGAGGTTGATGAAGAACTGGAGGATCTTGGTGGATCTCAAGTTCATTTTCTCACCATTGAAGGTATGGATGATGAAGATGAATATGATGAAAGAGTAGCAGATATGAATAGTGATTCATATGCTGTTATGACTTGGGAGCAAATGAAAAAAAAAGAAAAAGTGGTGCAGCCTGATAAGAAATCCAAGGAGTTTCCTATAACTATTCCAGTGGTTGGAAGTGTTAGTGCTCAAATTAGTCTCACCCCATTTGTCATTGAAATCCCTCAGTTTGTGACCTCTATCACATTTTTGTCTCCCCATTTTGGTGCTTGAAGGCTCTATCCTCCATTCAGTTACCATGGTCAGTTCCTTCCTTGGTCGAGGATCTCTTAAACACCAAAAATTTGTTTTTATTCCTCTGAACATATGAAGGAGTATGTTACTTGGTCGTAAAACTTGGGCTTGTTTCTTCGCTTCCATTTTCCACAATCGTGTGTTATTGTCCCTGCCATTTTTCCCTAAGTACCTGAGGAAACGTGATTGAATGTAGCTTAGAGGATCATGTTTGAACCATACAACATTTCCAAATTCTCTGTGCTTGAAGAAAATTTTCATCTCCAGGTTCAAACAGTGGTTTCCCTACATTTTTACAGCTTGATGGGTGTGTTTCTCCCATCAATTTTAAATCTTTGCATCAGTGGAAATGTGGCTCTTTTTGGTTAGATGCAGCTCGGTGGGGCACTCTAAAAACTCTATGGCTTGTTTCAACCCAAAACTTGTCCACGTGGCGGAACGATGCTCATTTGAAAATTTACCTTTTGGTTTGGTCTTGGAGTTGCACCAGGAGGATATGAGGAGGATTTCGCTACTTTTCCTGGAATTAGACAATTCTTTATGCAGGAGGTACAATTTTGGTGGGCCGTGGACACGTGGTGGGCTGGCGCTCATTTGACAATCTACCTCAAGGTCCCACCTTAACAAATGCGACAAAGGGAGAGGTGGAGGCTTCCGCCGGTTTAACTCTATACTTAACCTTTTTAAAGAAATTTTCTAAGGCCTGGGACACGTGGTGAGCCTGTGCTCATTCAAAGTCTTCGTTCTTGGGAACCATCTTGAATTTGTGCCACAAAGACACATGGAGGTTTCTGTCGGGCCTTCCTTACTTATACTTTTCAAGAAACTTCCTAAAAGGCCTAAGACACGTGGAGGGGCCGCGCATGTTTAGGCATCGACCCCTAAGTTTTATTTTGAAGAAGCCACCAGGAGGACACTTTGAGGCTTCCGCTCACTCTTCCCTTCGAGGTGGACTGTTTAAATAGCCAAAGGAGACTACCTCAGACCCTAGACACATGGCGCCTTCCACTAAACTTTCAACTTTTTAAAGAATCTACCAGACCGAGACACGTGTTGAGCTTGCACTTGTTTAGGGTCTCTACTTTTGGGGACCATCTCAAGATGTGCCATTGAGACATGTGGTAGTTTGAAAATTCAAAAGGCAGGGAGGTAGGCTTCCAAGGGAAATTTTAAAAAAATTATTTTTGTGAAGAAAAGGGTTAAAGTATAAAAAAGAAGCGTGGTTGGGCTTGTACGCACATCGGGACACGTGTCAAGCCCATTTTTCAAGGTAGAGGGGCAGAGAAAAATGAGAAATTTTACATTTTTTCCAAAAGTTGTAAAAAGTAAAAAATACCCCCAAGCTCATTTTGACTCGGATCTCCCATATGGATGGTCCAAATTCAAAAGGGAAATTGACAACAACTGTGCATCTGTATCTAATTTTTCTCGAAAGCTCTTGAGGATGTCTGAATCCCCCAATGGTTTTTTATCATTTCTTTATGTCTCCTACATGCCAAATGAAGAGGAGAATTAATTTGATATCTTATCCTTGTGAGAGTTTGGTGGCATTTGCAATTTCATTTATCAAAAGAGCTTTCATTTGAAAGTGAAATAAACAAATTTAAAATCACTGTACTCCTAGCATGATGATAAATTGTTTGTTAGCCTTTGAGGGTATCTTAGGCATGATAAAATAGAGGGTGATAGTGTTCAATTATTTTTTTCAATCTGAGCCTTCATTTTGGATTCTTAAAGTATCACATGTGCTAAAAACATCCATAAATACATATATATAACCATCCAACAGTAAATCACATCATCTAGTTAAAGTAACGGTTGAGCTGTCTCTAAAAGCATTTTGTTGATCATAGCCTTCCATTTTTGTCAACAATCTCTCAAATGATCTGGTGAATCTAACTTCATCCATACCTCACCTCAAAACCAAAAAATTCATTTAAAAGCAACCAATATTACCCACACTACCCCTATTTATCCTATGTGTGTACAAATGCATAATTTCTATTACCAAAACATACATAAGCAATTAGGTTTTCATTGTCTTTAGTGGCCTGAACTTTGCTTAGAAAATATCTCCATTCTCTAGGGTGAAAACTTGTGAGTGTTAGGTTTTGTTGTATTAATCATATTTTCTTCAAGGTCTTCTTAATAACTTTATAAGGAAGGACATCTCCATATCATCCACAAACAACAGGCTACAAAAGGGTCCTCTCACCCTGGTTGAAAGGAAAAACCATAAAGTAGTGAGGATAGATCAAATCCTCTTAAGGGTGCTATCCATTTCTCCACATCTGAGTGACAAAGAGCAAGCTGGATTTCTTCCCTAGCTACAAAATGACACACAACATGATCTGCTTGTCTCTAAACTTCCTGTCAAATCTATGATGTTTCTTAGCTTCTAAGGGAGATAAATTTGGGTACCAACACCATTTCTAGCAATGTTTCCAGGGAGATTTGTGATTGCAATTCATATTTTAGACCCTGGTAAGCATTTCTTATATGCTTTAAGTGTTAATACATTATTTCAACATCATCCTGTGTTCAGGCCTGTAAGAAGTGTTCAAAGTTACAAGTGTTGTGTGTAATATTTCCAATTTCTACAGTTATTGCACTAAGTTTCATTGATAAATCTAGGTAAAGGAAGGTCAGATCATTCCATTTCCAGTTTCTAGTGTTGACAAACATTTGACAGATCATATTTTTAGTGCATTTACACAACTAAGGTGGAAATCCTTAGTGGCAACTCCATGTTGATCTGATTTTTTGATAAATACCAGTGTCTTAACCTCTATCAAGTGATATTTGTTACTAATATTTACAAATCTGGAAGGAAGAAGATATTTCTTTGCTAAGGATCCTACTAGGAAATTATTTCAAGAGCTAGGAAAAACAAAGTCAGAAGGAAGAAAAGCCTAGAGAGTTGTTGGAGATCAGCAGTCAAGAAAAGAGATCTCCATTGATGAAAGTGATCAGCCTATCATTGAAGATTTCCATTCAAGTGCTTCTGAATCAGGTAGTCTTTTTGTGGAATTAAATTCTCCATCTAGAGAGGGGCCTTCATTTGAATTTGAAAAATTGCTTCTCATTCTGCCCCTGTGTTTTCCAAAGTTGATAGGGTTTTCCAAGAAACAAATCCTTTAGGGGATATCCATTTTGAAAGTTATACTCCTGTGTTTCAAAGACCCCTTGTCCCTTATCAGTTTGATTCTCCTCCAAGGTCACCTCCTCAAAACAACATGGCCCATCCCCCACCCAGACCTCCATTTGTTGTAAATACCTTTGGTCCTATAAATTTTAGAGGGATGGCTGGTTATCCAAATGCAGTTCCCCAAGATGTAAGAAATAGACTACCAAAGTTCCAAGGAAATAATGTTATAACTGGTGATCAACACTTAAATATTTTTATCAACATGATGGAAGACTTTGAGATTGAATTTGAAGATGTATATATCAAATTGTTTATCCATACTTTGGAAGAAGATGCAAGGGACTGGTATAAATCTTTGCCAGATAATTCCATTTATTCTTGGATGGAAATGAATAATGCATTTAGATTGCAGTATGGTGATAAAATAGACCCTAGTTTTCTTTTGTCAGAATTTGAAAATATTAAAAAGAATACTAATGAATCAGTGCATGATTTCAACACAAGATTTAACAAGACCTTGAGGAGATTTCCTGTTAATTTGAGGCCATGTGATGAATCATGTCTTGATAAAGTATTAAGATGCATTTGATAAGAAAATTTCTTACTATTTGAGGGATAAAAACCCTACCAATTTGAGGCAGGCCTTTACCATGGCTCTGTAAATTGAGAATAACATTAAAGCAATTGGAAAACCTCCTAAGAGGGAGGGTGTGAAACTGGTTAACCCAGAAAAACCTCAAGCAAGTAAGGCTGTTGATTTGGAGGAAGTTGTGAAAACTTTGGTAGGGGCTGTCAAAGAAATATCATACAAATTAGCCCGGGAAGAGAAAGGAATTGGGCAGAGTTCACAAGGTCAGCACATAAGCAACAAGGCCAAGACAATTTGACAAATCATCATAGAAATGAGCAGAGATCTGATGACAGAGGCAAGGGACCCATGAGATCTAAAAATATACATCCCCAAGCTAGGGAAAACAGAATGGTGCCTGATCCTTTGGCTACCAGAGTTGTTGTTGAAGAAACATATGTAATTTATTGGTGTGATAGGTATTTCATGCCCCGTGCTCCATGTGAAGTAGATCAACAAGTAGAAGAAGAAGTTGATGACGATAACACTGATGATGATGCATGCATGATGGGTTTCTCTATAAGCTCACAACAAGGAGCAACTTCAACTGAGGTAATACGTGCTAGGAATGTTACTGATTTTTGGGATTGCATTCACCGGGTACCTCTTCTTCCTTCCTCTCATACTTTAGAAATAGATATTGTACAAGCTTTTGAATTACCTAATAATGACTTTGAATATTTAAGAGCTTTAATGATAAAGAAGTATGATGGAGGAATCCCATCTGAGGAGGATAGGCAGTTATTGATGAATGTTGTTGTTGCTCAAGAAAAGGATTATAATACTAGGAGTAGAGTTGTCAAAGGAGTAGGGCCTCAAGCCAAACCTAAAACTCCATTGCTTACTAGTATTCCTAAAGAGGTTCCTAAGAAAGATACACCTTCCAAAGGCCTTGCTGTCCCAAACAAGATTCATACTTCTCCTCATGCCCAAACTGTCAAAAATCTCATGCCATCTGATGAGTTTTTCAATCTCCCTTCCAATGTTGCCTTGCCAAAGTATGTTCCATATGACATTGCCCAAGTTTTGAGTCAAATCAAAGTTAGTGTTCCAATTGTTGAGTTGCTTAGGATTCCTGAGCACAAGAAGAGGGCATTTGAGTATTTGGGATTGAAAGAAGAGAAGAGTACCCTAGGCAGAAATGTAAACATTGTGGAGACTCCTCCAATCATTGAAGAGCTAGAAACACCACCAGCATTGGAAGAACTAGGTGAACCACCTGAGGTTTATTTGGGAACATCCTTGGTAGAGTCTCAGCTAAATGTAGATCCATTCTTCACTACTCTGATCATTAAGGATAGATTGCTACACAGCTGTATGTTTGATTCAGGAGCATCATGTAATGTTATGCCTCTAGAAGTCATGAATGAACTGGATATCAAAGTAACAACAAGCATATGGGAAGTGCACTACCATGGATTCTAGAGAGGTGCCAGTGGTGGGATGTGTGAAAGGTTTGGTGGTACAACTTGCAGCTTATCCGGGTAGGAACTTGAAACTTGATGTTGTTATTGTTGATTGCCCAGCCAAGTGGGGTATGTTGTTGTCTAGAAAATGGGCTGCAAGTGTTGGTGGGAGTGTTCAAATGGATATGTCCTATGCCACCATCCCAATTGAGGGCAGCCTTGTCAAGTTGTATGGAGAAAAGAAGATGTTGCACCTCATTGAAGATCCCAACAATGCATCTTATGAAGTGTTGTACACAAGTGTTGATGCTGATAACTTTATTGGATTTGCTGATGGGAAAGAGAAAAAAATGGATCAATGTAAGAGTCTTGAACAAGTAGGCTCTCCATGGACTTTGTTGTTTGATGGAGCTTGCTCCAAATTTGGAAATGGTGCTGGTGTAGTTCTGATTTCTCCAAGCTTGGAAGAGTTTGTTTTTTCTTTCAAACTTAACTTTGAGTGTACTAACAACATTGCTGAGTATGAAGCATTGTTGTTAGGTTTGAGAATTGCTTGGAAATACTATGTTAAAGACATCATTGTTAAGGGAGATTCAGAACTAATTGTCAAACAAATCAAAAAATTATATGCTACTAAAAATCAGAGAATGAAACAGTACAAGCATGCAGTCTGGGACTTGATTGAGATGTTTGATTCATTTAATATTGTGCATCATGATAGGAAGTTCAATGTTATGGCAGACAAGCTTGCAGTATTGGGATCTCGGTTTGATAATTGTGTAATGTCCCCATATTGTGAATATGATGTTGAAGTGTTAACAAGGCCATCTGTCCCTGACAACATTAAACATTGGCAAATTTTTGATGATGATGCTCAGGTCAAAAGATTTCTACAGAAAAAAGGGGAGTTTTTTGATCAATGTATTGATTGGGAGCCAATGGTGTGTGCAGTAGAGGGTAAAGAAACTTTGTTTGGCAAAGACATCATCCAACTGAAAACTAATACCATTCCTAGAGGACTGGTTTCTCTTGAATCAAACTTTGATAATGTTGATTGCATTATTAACAGAAATATAGCAGCCTCAAGGGATGTTGAGGAGCATGACCTTGGTACAAAGGAGAAACCAAGGAAGATCTGGTTGGGAAGCAATCTGAACAAGGAGGAAAAGCAGTCCTATGTCCAATTATTGAAGAAATATCAGGATTGTTTGGCTTGGTCTTATTCTGAGTTGAAGGCATACAGAGAGGATCTGTTTCAACATGAAATTCCTTTGGAATCTAATGCAAAGCCATTCAGGAAAAAATAGAGGCTGATCAATCCACTCCTATCTCTTAAAATGCAAGAAGAACTGAAGAAACTGAGGGATGGAGGGATCATTCAGCCAACAAGGTATTCTTCTTGGGTTGCAAACTTAGTGCCAGTTAGAAAAAAGAATGGTGATATCAGGTTGTGCGTGGATTTTAGAAATCTGAACAGAGCATCAATGAAGGATAATTATCCTTTACCAAACATGGAAAACATGTTGCAATTAGTGACTGGTTCTGAGTTGCTTTCTACCTTGGATGGTTTCTCTATCTATAATCAAGTTGTTGTGAAGGAATCAGAAAGAATTAAGACAACCTTTACCACTCCTTGGGGAACTTATGTCTATGTTAGAATGCCCTTTGGTTTGATGAATGTTGGAGAAACCTTTCAAAGAGCAATGGATGTTGCTTTTGCTGGTTACATTAATGATTTTATTGTTGTTTACCAAGATGATGTGACTGTGTTTTCTAGAAAGAGAAGTGATCACTTGCAACACTTGGAAAAAATGTTGATAAGATGCAGAGAGTATGGCATTTCACTCAATCCAAAGAAGTGCCATTTTGGAGTGCAAAAGGCCAAGTTGCTTGGTCACATTGTATCAAAGGATGGTGTCATGATTGATCCTGAGAGGGTAGAGGCCATCAGCAAGGTCCCAATTCCAAGAACCAAGAAGGGAATTCAGTCCTTCTTTGGGAAAATAAACTTTATCAGAAGATTCATATCAAACTTTGCTGAGTTGACCATTCCAATTACTTGCATGCTAAAGAAGGACCAAGTTATCAAATGGGAAGAGGTTATCATTCAAGATTTCAATGGGATCAAAGAAGCATTAAAGCATGCCCCTGTTTTAGCAGCTCCAGATTATAAGAAGCCTTTTCAAATGTTTTAGTTTTGCTTCAGAGAACACTATTGCATCTGTTTTGTTGCAGAAGGATGATGAAGGGGCTGAGAGGCCAATTTCCTTTTTCAGTAAGGCATTGCAAGGGGCTGAGTTGAAGTACACCATTATGGAGAAACAAGCATTTTCCTTGGTAAAAGCAACAAAGGTTTTCAGACCTTACATTTTGAGCTCTAAAGTTGTTGCTTATGTTCCCCACACCATGGTGAAAGATGTCTTATCAGAGATGGAGGTCTCAAGAAAAAGATGCAGGTGGGTGAACAAGTTGCAGGAATATGACATGGATATCCAAACCACGAAGTTGGTAAGAGGTTTGGGCTTAGCTAAGCTTATGGCTGAGAGAAACTTGCAAACTATTGAGGTGAATGAAGTAGAAGAAGGAAGGGTGGATGTCCTTGAAAATTTGATGAGTTTTGAATGGTACAAAGATATAATTTTTTATCTCAGACATCTATACTGCCCTGAGTATTTGAGTAAAAATCAGAAAAGAGCTCTTAAGTTGGCTTCCCAGAAATATGTCATTACTGATTTTGGGTTAGCTTAGAAGAACCTTGAGGGAGTTCTCTTAAGGTGCATTACTGAAGATGAAGCCCCCAAGATAATTGTTGATCTCCATGGAGGAGTTTGTGGGGGGAATTTTGCTGGAAGAGTCACAACACACAAGATCTTGAGGGCTGGTTATTGGTGGCCAACTCTTTTCAAGGATACAACTTTGTTGGTTAGAAGATGTGAGAGTTGCCAGCATTTTTCTGGAAGACTGAAAGCTTCAGGCTCCCTTCCTTTGCAGCCTGTATCAATTGAAGCCCCATTCAAGCAATGGGGAATGGATTTCATTGGTGAGATTTCAGACCCTTCAAGTGCTGGCCATAAGTGGATTCTTGTAGCCACTGATTACTTCACTAAGTGGGTGGAGGAAATCCCCACCAAGAGAGCAACACACCAAATTGTCATGGACTTCATGCTGAACCATATCATCTTGCAAGTTTGGAGTGCCAGTTAAAATTGTTGCTGACAATGCCATGAGCTTCAGAGCTAAACCTTTGGTGGCAATGTGTAAAGAGTATGGGATCAATTTGACATATGCCTCCAACTATAATCCCCAAGGAAATGGACAAGCAGAGTCCAGTAATAAAAATTATTAAAGATCATTAGGAGAACCTTGGAGCTGAACAAAAGGAAATGGGGTGAGCAGTTGAAGTTTGTTGTTTGGGCTGATAGAATTACTGTTAAAAGAGCTACTGGAAAAAGTCCATTTGAATTGGTGTATGGAACTCAAGCTCTGCTGCCCCTGCATATGCAATTATCCTCATATCAGTTCATTCAACAACTGGAAGATCAAGAAGTTAGTCCATATGATGCTCGCATTAACCAGATTGTTGAACTTGATGAAGAAAGGAGGGCATCCCACCAAAGGCATGTAAAGTTCAGAGAAAAATTGAAGAAGTTATTTGACAAAAAGGTCACTCCAAGAGCTTTCAGTTGGAGATCTTGTGTTGTTATGGGATAGCAGGCATGAAGATAAGGGAAAGCATGGTAAATTTGATGCACTATGGATGGGCCCTTACTCCATTGACATTCGAATTGGTGAACATACCTTCTTCTTGAAAGACTTGGATGGGGAATTTGCTTGAATTTCCTGTTAATGGCAGGAATTTGAAACATTTCCTTGATTGATTCCCCAGAATCAAGGTGAGCATCATTTGTATAGTGTATAGTTCATTGGTTTCTTTCTGTCTTTTGTGTTTTTGCTCGTTCTGGTCCTTGGTGACCTAGTTTTGCTGGTTTCTCGGTTCATTTTTAGGAGATGGTTCTGGTTTTCTTCTCTGCAAGCTGACTCCTTTTCCCAATGGATATTTTTGGCACTTGGTCTATTATTTGGTTCTTGTGGCACTCACAGGGAGTGCCCATCCCCGAGTCGGAGCCGATGTTGGTGCTCAAATTAGTCTCACCCCATTTGTCATTAAAATCCCTCAGTTTGTGGCCTCTGTCACATTTTTTATCTCCCCGTGTTGGTGCTTGAAAAGATTTGTCCTCCATTTGGTTGCCATGATCAGTCCCTTCCTTGGTCGAAGATCACTTAAAGATCCAGAATTTGTTTTTCATTTCTCTGTCCATCTGAAGGAGTCTGTAAATTGGGCGTAAAACTCGGGTTGTTCCTTTCCTTCCATTTTCCACATTCGTGTGTTGTTGTCCCTATCATTTTTGTCCCAAATACCTGAAGAAACATGAATGGATGTAGCTCGGAGGATCATGTTTGAACCTTATAACATTTCCAAATTCTCTGTCCTTGAAAAAAATTTCATCTCTGGGCTCAAAAGATGGTTTTCCTGCATTTTTACAGTTTGAAGGGTGTGTTTTTCCTGGTCAAATTTACATCTCTACATCAGTGGAAACATGGCCCTTTTTGGTTGGATGTGGCTCGGTGGGGCACTCTAAAAACTCTATGGACCTCAACCCAAAACTTGTCCATGTGGAGGAACGACGCTCGTTTGAAAATTCACCTTTTGGTTTGGCCTTGGAGTTGCACCGGGAGGACACGTGGAGGATTCCACTACTTTTCTTAGAACTTAGAAAATTTTCATGCAGCAGTATAGTTTTGGTGGGCCAGGGACACGTGGTGGGCTGGCATGCTCATTTGAGGATCTGCTCTCAGGGTCCCACCTTAACAATTGCGACAGGGGGACAGGTGGAGGCTTCCATCGGGCTTCGCTCTGTACTTAGAATTTTCAAAAAACTTTTTGAAAGGCCTGGGACAAGTGGAGGGACCACGCATGTTTGGGGACCGGCCCTTGAGTTTTATTTTGAAGAAGTGCCAGGAGGACACTTGGAGGCTTCTGCTCACTCTGCCTTTTTGCTCAGACTTTTCAATGGCCAAAGGAGACTGTCTCAGACCTTAGACACATGGTGCCTTCCACTAAACCTTCAACTTTTTAACAGATTTTCCTGGACTAGGACACGTGTTGAGCCCACGCTTGTTTGGGGTCTCTACTTTTGGGGACCATCTCAAAATGTGCCATTGAGACTTTTGTGGCAGTTTGAAAAGTCAAAAGGGGGAGGCGGGCCATTGGAGGCAAATTGAATTTTTTCCTCTTATTGTCAAAAAGATTAAAGTCATCAAAATGACCCGTAAGCCCAACAAAGAATAGTACAAATTTGTTTTGAAACGTTAACAATGGAGGTGCGGTATTTCGGGGGAAATTTGGAAAATTTTCCTTTTATGAAAAAGGGGTTAAAGTGTAAAAAGGAAGCACGGTTTCTGGGACCCACATCAGAAGCTAAAGGGGACCCATGGGGAAAATTTGGAAAACAGGTTAGCAGGACACGGTTCCACTGGGACCCACATTAGGACACGTGTCAAGCCCATTTTTCAAAGGTGGAGGGGCGGAGAAAAATGAGAAATTTTACATTTTTTCCAAAAGTTGTAAAAGGTAAAAAGGAACCCCCAGGCCCATTTTAACTTAGATCTCCCATGTGGATGGTCCAAATTCAAAAGAGAAATCAACGGCAACTGTGCATTTGTATCTGATTTTTCTGCCATTTTTACTCCAAAGCTCCTGGATACAAATTTTAATGTTTTTTTATCATTTCTTGATGTCTCCTACATGCCAAATGAAGAGGAGAATTAATTTGATATCTTGATTTGGTGGGGAAGATCTGAAAATGTCTTTTACCATTAAGATGTGATCTGACTATTGGAGTTCGATCTGATTTTCCAATCTTTCCTTCCTTGGCATGCAAAAACCTAGATTTGATAGATTAGAGGAGGAAGTAGTTGGCGCAGCGTGAGATGAAGAGTGATTTACCAGATGAAAGAATTGAATGCTGGAAATATTTGAAGAGATTTTCCCTCTGAGCACCTGACAACTGTTTTTTTGTAAATCTGATTCTGGGAATCACGATCAAAATCGTAACAAGCAATGGTGCTTTAAATGTTTTTTGTTTTGGGGGGAAAACTCTGTTGTAGAATTAAATGTTATAAATTGCATGAATTTGTCATGCAAATGGTTGGAGTGTTGGAGGTTGGGATTTAATTCCTAAGAGAAGAGTTTGACAGAGCCCATTTTTCTGAGAAACCGTCTGAGAAATCTGTTTATTTCTTTTTTGTTAAATTTGATCATGTCAAGGTGGTTGCAAGTGTACAACCATTGACAAGCTCTGAGATTGTTCTAGAAACTTTCCCCTGCTGATGAATTTAATCAAATTTGAGTTAATCTGTGTTGATTTTGGGAAAAATTGTGTCTGCTTCATTTCTGAATGTCTGCAAATAGTTTTTCTTGTTCCCATTGCAATCTTACATTGAAATCTTTGTGAATCACACAAGATCTTATCCTTGTGATAGTTTGGTGGCATTTGCAATTTCATTTATCAGAAGAGATTTCATTTGATAGTGAAATAAACAAATTTAAAATCACTTTACTCCTAGCATGATGATAAGATTGTTTGTTAGCCTTTGAGGGTATCTTAGGCGTGATAAAACAAAGGTTGATAATGTTCAATTAAGTTTTTCAATTTGAGCCTTCATTTTGGATTCTTAAAGTTTGTGTGAAAACATGTTGATCTGGGCCTCCATTGAAGCACACCTTCTAGTTAAAGGAACATTTTAGCTGTTCTGAAGCATTCTGTTGATTAAGCCTTCCATTTTTTTTGTAAAATCTCTCAAAGATTTGGTGAATCAAGTTCATTTTTCCTCACCTCCCACCAAAATTCATTTAAAAACAACCAATCTTACCCATACTACCCCTATTTGTCCTGTGTGTGTACAAATGCATAATTTCTATTACCAAAACATGCAGAAGCAATCAGGTTTTCATTGTCTTTAGTAGCCTGAACCTTGCTTAGAAAATATCTCCATTATCTAGGGTGAAAACTCATGAGAGTTAGATTTTGTTGTATTGATCATATTTTCTTCAAGATCTTCTTAAAAAATTTACAAAGAAGGACATCTCCATCTCCTCCACAAACAACAGGATACAAAATGGTCCTCTCACCCTTGTTGAAAGGCACAATATGTAAGAGTTATCTTGAAGAAAATGCTAAGATATTTGAACCTACTCCATGAGCACTTCACAACTTTCACCTCAGCAAATATTATTCTGATGCAATCATGAGGCAAGAAGGATAACAAGCACTGGTACATTGAATGTTTTGTTTTTGGGGGGGAAACTTTGTTGTGAAAAATGCTGCAACAAACCTGCATTAATTTTATGAACATTTGAAAATGGTCACAGAGTGTTGGAGGTTGGTAATTATAATTCTTAAAGAAGAGTTTGAACAGAGCCCATCTTTCTGAGAAACCGATCTGACAAACATTGTTTAGTTCTTTTTTATTGTTGACTCCATGTCAAGGTGGTTGCAAAGCATACAGTTACCATTGACATTTTGAATTGTTCTCAAAAACTTTCCCGTGCTGATGAATTTCAATCATGGGAATTCGAATCCATTTACCTGACCAGCCTATCCTTTGGGTAATCACATAAGGGATCTTATCTTTGTTTCTGAATGTCATTATAAATAGTTTTTCTTGTTCCCAATGAAGCATCAGGCCAATTTACTGGAATCGGTGAAATATGTGTGAATAGAACAAGATCTTATCCTTGTAATATTGTGACTACATTTGAACTTAGTTTCATTTATCAGAAGAGCTTTCATTTGATAGTGAAATATACAGAATTTAAAATCACTGCACTCCTAGCATGATATAAGATTTTTGTTAGCCTTTGAGGGTATATTAGGCATGATAAAAAAAAGATTGATAATTTTTAATTAAGTTTTTCAATTTGAGCCTTCATTTTGGATTCTTAAATTTTGTGTGAAAACATGTTGATCTGGGCCTCGATTGAAGCACACTTCTAGTTAAAGGAGCATTTTCCGCTGTTCTAAAGCATTTTGTTGGTTAAGATTTCCATTTTTTGCCTTCTAAAAGCTCTCAAAGATTTGGCACGAGCATCAAGTTCAGTTTTCTGCCTCATTCCTTCCTAACCAAAAATTCATTTAAAACCAACCAATCTTACCCAGACTACCCTTGTTTGTCCTGTGTGTGCACAAATGCATAATTTCTATTACTAAAACATGCAGAAAAAATCAAGTTTTCATTTTCTTTAGTAGCCTGAACCTTGCTTAGAAAATATCTCCATTATCTAGGGTGACAACTTGTGAGAGTTAGGTTTTGTTGTATTGATCATATTTTCTTCAATGTTTTCTGTGCGCCAAGGTCTTCTTAATAACTTTACAAGGAAGGACATCTCCATCTCCTCCACAAACAACAGGCTACAAAAGGGTCCTCTCACCCTGGTTAAAAGGCACAACCATAAAGTAGTGAGGATAGATCAAATCCTCTTGAGGGTGCTATCCATTTCTCCACATCTGAGTGACAAAGAGCAAGCTGCATTTCTTCCCAGCTACAAAACAAGACACAACATGATCTATTTTTCTCTATGCTCCCTGTCATCCCTGTGATGCTGCTCAGCTTTCCACTAGTCCAGTTCCAGGTCACTATGAGGTAAATTATTTTTAGGTTAGTACTTTTCCCCTCCTATTAAAATTATTTCATTTAATCTAAAATACCAAATAAATTATTTAGCATTTTTACTTCAATGTATATCAGTTATTTCAATGTTGTACGATTTAGATTAACTTAGAAGATTAAACTTTTAGTTAATCACAAGGGCATCTAGAGCTCATTTGCATCCATATAACTCCATCACAAGGGACGAGGCTGGTTCATTTATATAACATATCATAGGAGGGAAGGTTATTATATTCCATCCACCATTTATTACATTTTCTACACATAGTTATAGCTCGCTACTTCACAAAGTACGCCTAGCACAAGATCACTTAGGGTATGATTCACACACTCACTTAGAACTACGTTTGGGTTTGAAATGTAGTGCAATGCTCAGTTCGTAGGTCCACCATTGTGGCCATTGAGGACAGTCTGACCCCTTCATATGCATCTTTATTTTTTTAGGGTTTTGATGCTTGGCTTGAGGTTTTGTAGGTCAATTTTTCATCATTGATCATCAACGACATTTGGCGCAGTGCAGTGAGTTACACATAGCAGGAAGCAATAGCTTTGCATCATCATCCGACCCTACAAATCTGGGTTTTGGACCTCCTGCACAGACTAGGGTGCCCAAAACATAGACTAGGGTGTCCATAGGCACCATGATTCTCTCCCAGGCGCCCTAGTCCAGCCAAACAACTCAAACATGTGTCTTTTGGATCTCTTGAGTAGTCGCATTTGCATTCTGTTCATCCGATTCATCTTCCGACACAGTCTCGAACAACCATCAAATCACCTAAGCCTCTTCTAACCCTACTTGTTAATTAGGGTTTCACATTTTTATTTACTTAATTATTTATGTCACTTTCTTTAGTTTAGCTCTTATTCATTTACGGTTGTACTCCTTAGATTAACTATAAACAAATCCACATTTTTGTTAATCAATTAGATTACTATCCAGTATTTGATTTTAAGATGATGAACATTAAATAGACTCATGTCTTGTTTTTTTTTTTGGAAATACTCTTTTCATGCTTGATCCAATCAGATCAGAAGGGAATTTTAAACCAAATAAGAACACACTCTCTTATTTGATCTTAAGAGAAGGATGATTACATAGAACATTTTTCATTGGCTATTGAGATTTCTCTCAATTGTTGGGGTTGAATTCTCCACGGGAAGTCCTATTTTCATGCCCTTGGTTCATTAATTGTAAGAAAAAGTCAAGTCATTAAATTGTTGCCAGTCAATCGCTAGATTGCTCTATTTTAAGGTTAAATGGTCATGGCTATATTTCGGTGTCATGCTTTGATTCAACATGTCCTAAGGAGCTTGCAAACTATTTAGATTATTTTTCATAACTTGTAAAATTATTCCCATTTCATTGGGGGTTAAAATTGTTTTCGTGTTTTGTTTTAAAACAATTCAGAAGAGAGTGTAAACAATGAAATCATTGTCCATTATCTACTGAGTTGCCTTGTTTATGCTAGTTTATTTTATCATTTTGACCTCCAAATCCTTCTTTATGCTACTTTTCCTATGGGTGAATCGATAACTTTCCTTCTGTTAATTTAGTATGCAATCAAAAATTTAAGGGCATGTTTTTCCATTGTCGTGGTTGTCCACACTGGTTGTGGTAGCGAGTTTGGTATACTTCCCCTGCACTATTCATGCTGATATAAAATTTATTTTAATGAAGAGGGTGGTTAACTTCCCTTGCAGATGTGGACGACACTAAAATTTCCTCACTGAAATGAATGTCAAAATGAAAAACTGTAGGATTATTTTTCTTCTACATCTACTTATGCCAAGAATAATGTGTTTTCTAGGAGGTTATCTACAAATATTCAATCATGCCACAACAAATTATCAAGTGGATTTGTTGTCAAAGTGGAGACTGTTAGATATATGCCAAAAAAGTTAAATTTTGGATCCCTTTGTGGCGCGGTTTGTACCTCACTCCCCCTCCCCCCCCCCTCGCAATCATGTCGTAAGGGGGTCTGAGGGCGGTGTGCTAGGGGAAGTAACATGTTATGGAGCTTCCCCGACAGGGGCGAAGCCCCGGAAGCAAAAATTAAAGAGCCAATCCCTTGTTTGTAGAAAGACAAATTCAATCGAATTCTATTTTTAGGAAGGAAAGTCATAATGGCATTTTTCCACTCTATATTTAGGCGGAGAAATCCGAACTGTAATTCACCAATTAGGTGTATATATTTTGATGGATATTTAAAGTTTCCCATAACTAGTTTGCATGTAATCTATTCATTTTGAGTTAATAAAAACTTCATATTATCTTGCACTGTGGAGGTTTCCCTAAGCACTCAGCTAGAGTTTTACCTCGTAAATATGGTGTTCGTCTCTTGCATGTTTGGTATTTTGTATATTTCATTTATCTCTGTCTATGTAAACTGTTATTTTATTATTCAACTTTCTACATATTCAATGATGTAAAGTATGTGGTTTCCTAACACCTATGCCAAGACTAATGTGCTTTCCAGGAGGTTATCTACAAATATTCAATCATGCCACGACAAATTAAATGATGAATTGAGAAAACATAACAAACACATGTATTGCTAATTAATGCCAAACATAATCAACCGAAGCTCCCCGACAATTTACAAAACGTTATTAACATCACTTCATTTAGCAAATTACATGATTTAAACATACCATCTCCTAAAACAAGAGTGAGAGAATGCTGCAGTAAAATCAACTGAATAAATTTCTTCAGCAACAAAATGTGAAATGTAAATTGTATAATGACATGCATTTCATGAATGTGGTTGGACAATCCAAGGGCATATAAGCGCTCGGATTGTTTCCATCAAAATGGAGATATAGGTACACTACCACAGCCACTAGCAGTGGGTTACATTCAACAAATTGGATCTATCTCCTTTTTTAGCACAAGAAATTAGGTAAGTACTTACACAATTCCAACAATTAACCTAAGGGAGAGAAATATTTGCATTTAGTTAATGACACTCTCTTCCTTTATAATCTTAATATATAAAAAATCTTTTGCTCTGATTCCAGTGTTCTTATAGAAAGAGGTCAAATGGTGAGCTTCTACTTGGATGCTGATTAATGCAGATGATTTAGTGGAGCTACTATTAGCAATTGATAAAACTAGTAGTTTCAATCATCAGAAGTCAGAACTTCTACAAAAGCATGGTTTGTCAATGATCAAGATATTAGTTTTGTTCTTTTCTATGTGGTAGTGGATTATTCTTTCATACTTGCAGAAACATGCTTGCTTTATGGCCAATTCAATGTATTGGGCCTAGATCACAGTACAAAAATCATGATTACATACATGGCGGCCTTAATCTTACAGCCCTACCTTCCCAATAGTCTAATTTCTATTTTGAAGAAGAAATTTTTTTTCTCTTAAAGACAGTGCACTGCTTCTTTGTTTGGAAAGTCTGCAGTGGTTCTCCAATGTTTTTTCTCAATTCTGGAGGTGAAGCTTTAAGACTGCATGTAAAATAGAGTTTAGGAAATAGCAATGTCTATATTTATTTTTACCTGTATAAGGATATATACACCTGCTGTATGTAGTCCATGATTGCCTGCTTAACCTGTTCGAAAATAGTCTTCGATTATTTCTTGTGCTTTTTGAAACACTATAAGTGATCGCTGTCATTATTCAAAAATCAAGGCCCGTCCTCTAAGGCTCCCTGGTAAAGATATTGATTCGAGAAATGAACAATGAAGATACCTTTGCAACAGAAATAAACCTCACATTGTGGAAACGAGTGTAAATTTACCGGCTAAAGATGATTTTTAGAGCATTGAAACCATCTTCTTAAATACTAGTTCGGATGTTCTAGTGTAGGAACTTCATGTCATTGCTCCACTATGTTGATCCAGAATGTCTTGGTCAGGAGATCCAGAATGTTGATGTAATTTGTACATGGATTTTTCTTTTGGCATGGTATCTTCAATTCTAGCCGGTTGCTCGACCTGCAATTCTGTTGCAAACAACTAGTTAACTGATGTTGAGTCAGAATTGGATGGTAAAGGAAGATATGCACACACAAATATAGAGCAACATAATTTGATATTATATAGATATTAATGGAAGGGGAAAAAAGGTGCCATGGAAGGGTAACAAAGCATCTACACAGTTTATACCCTAATAATGATCTACTTGAGAGGTCAAAAACATCGAAAATAAAACATGTACAAGCTATTTACACCCAGAATTAGAAATACATCTACTCAATTATTTCTCAAATTTAGTTTATAATGTTATTCGGATATGATATTTTTTGTGAACTTCGGCCTGCGATTGTGGTGCTGTGCCAGATGTGAACTTGTTTGTTTACCACACTTCTCCAATCAGGCGTGCACTTGTTTTTATTTACTTGATGAATCGAAATGCATTCTTAAAATTTAAAAAGGAAATAGTAGAACGCAAACAACTCACAAACCCAAAAAACATTACACCCACATTCGATGATAAAGAAAACCATAGTAACAACTTTCGTATGGAGAGTATTAAATGGTGGACACAAAATATGGTGAAAAAAAACGATCCATAGAAAAAATACGATAAATATGGAAAAAATACGGTAATTTGTATATATAAAAAAATGTGATAATTTTAATAATTAAACACACAACTATACAACAAATTAAAAATTATTACACTTTCACTCTCTAACTGCCTTTAATTAATATGGTACGAGCTATATAAAAATAGAAAATTCCAAACAAATGCCCTTGATTCTAGGTAATTCCACAATTTTTGGCTTTTACGGTTTGGTAAATAGATTTGATAAATTTATAATTATTCACAGTTGAGTTTTTAGTTTTTTCTCAATTTTTAACAATCAAAACCTGAAATTTTCGGAGTTCCATACGATAGACTGGGCAGAACGCAAAAATACAGTAAATTTTTAAAAAACGATCATATTTGGTAACAATGAAGAAAACAATCACATTGATCCATGAAAATTAAATAATGGATTTCAATACAAAACACGAGTCTTTATCCATACCCAACAAGAAATAAATAAAAATAATAATTGAAACAATGAATGTCAACCCACCAACACGACAAAAAAAACATGAAAAAACATTTGTAATACCTTAGTACACCATCTGAAAGTGAAACAAAAAACAGTATGCAATAATCACAAGCATGCCTTCGTTTGTGGCAAGCAGCAAGCAAAGCAGGTCAGTGTTGAGAATTAAACTGTTGTGGGTTGGTTTATATAGATAAAATGGGGAAGAAGGTGAAAAGGAATAGGCCCCTGGTCATGGTCACATGAAGGTCACTATGGTACTATGCTCTGTACAGACATAGGACAGAGTCCTACTGTCAATTTAAATTAATCTCCACAAGAAGAAGGGGAATTGTAAATGGGACTGAAGAAAAGAGCATAAAGAAAACATCTCAGTGAAACATCGTCAATGTAAAGCAAAAAGATAATGTGGTGGAAAGTATAAAGAAACAAAAGCATCAAGCAAAAGGGCCAACGCCTTAAAATCCAATGCTGTGTCACATAGCCACTCTCGACATTTGAAGTTGAGAAGAAATTAATGATGGGGTTCATATATACATTTTTCAGTGCCGCTGAAACAAACTTCTTCTGAGTGATCTCATAGCCGTCTGCGATTACAATGTCTCTTGAGGCTTCGGCGCTGCTAAATGAACAATGCAGGGGCAAGGTGGAGGAATCAATGACTATGGAATAACGGAGCACTTGTAAATATAGAAGGTTGAAACTAGAAAGCATCTGTGGTTATATTTTATCTTGCAGCTTCAAAGCCTCTAAAATGAACAGTATTTGACTGATCTTGAAAGTGTCTTTAGTTACAATGTCTCTTGTGGTTTCCGTGATACTGAAATGAACATTATCTGACTGATCTAGTAACTGTATGTGGTTACAAAGTCTCCTGTGGGATACGGTGCTGCAGAAATCAACTTTTTCTGACACCGATCTCGTCACTGCCTGTGGTTACAATGTCTCTTGTGGCTTTGGTGCTGTTGAAATGACCATTGTCTAAGTTATCTCATAACCATATGTGGTTACGATGTCTCTTGCGGCTTTGGTGCCACAAAAATGAACACAGTATGACTGATTTTGTAACCATCTATGGTTACAACTTACAATGTCTCTTGCAACTTCGGTGCCACTAAAATGAACATTGTTTGACTGATTTACTGATCTCCTTACCGTCTGTGGTTACAACGCGCTGAAATGAACATTGTCTGACTAAACTCATAACCGTCTGTGGTTACATTGTCCCTCATGGCTTCAGCCACCCAGCGTCTGAGAGTAGGAGGTGATGAGTCTTGAAATAGCAATTCCCGTTGATCTTGAGTTAAACATTTTCTCCCTAAATTAAAGCATCTCACTAGTAAACAAAGCCAGACGTTTCATATCTTCTTGTTGTATGAAGGTCCCCAAAACACCACAGGAGTCTCCAATGGTATTTTCCATGAAACGTAGACAAAAAAGGCATCTGAAAAGTGACAAAATCCTCAGACTCAGGGTACATCTATAGGAGAAAAGATGTGCATTTATAAGATGTTGATCTGACTCCATCAGAAACAGAGTGGAACACATCCAAACCTGTGCTTAAGGTACTCTTAGGAAATAAGGAGGCATCTTCTTGAAATAATCTGGATCCTGGATTCAACCCTCTTGGAGACAAACGTTTGATTGGAGATAGCAGAGAAGTTTAGATGTCATGGGCTATCTCAGACCTTAAAAATATCTTACATCATTAGCGTTTCTTTCAGTTAACTTGGAGTCCATAAAAATCATTGTTTGGAAACAGACACATTGTCAAATGGTTCATCAACATAGCATTTTGCAAATAGGCACTTAAATCCTAATCTTAGCCATAAATCTATCATCAAATTTAATCTTAACATGCTAAAAGACAATATCTAGTTCTGATCTCAGTCATAGGGCTTTTGTCAGAAGAAGCATATACTAGTTTCCGCATTTTCCTGGTAGGCGCTTCGATTCACATCGATTTAGGGCACACGATAATTTCTTAAAAAAACTCAACAAGTCGTTCTTTTTGAAAAATAAACCATGAAATTGCTGTAATAAATTGAAAGAAGAGGCATTTACCTCTGCAAATAACCATAAACAGGTTGCCCAAAAACTAATTTATATGTTGATCCATAGGGATCCAAAATAACTGTACTTCATCAGAAACGATCAGCACAAAGAAGGTAAACAATAAAACGGAGGTTCTGTCTTTTTAGTAACAGGACCGCCGCCCTACGCAAGGCGGCGGTCCCAGTACCGCCAGTCTGCACAAGGCGGCGGTCCTGGCCATTACGGAGAGAAAACTAAAATCGAAACGAACAACCTCTGAATTTGATAGGATGTTCGTTTCTCTTCTCCTTCATGACCTTTCCCATTCTCCAGTGCACGGGAGGACATGAGAAAGGCTATAAATACATGATTGAAGAAGTGTAGAAGATCATCGAAGCATGGGAGTAAGTGAGCAAGAAGTTTTGTGCTGGAAATTGTATTTTTGTAGAAGGAAGGAGTGTTGAGACAGAGCAAGCAAGTAACTGAAAGGAAGTGTTGAGATATTATCTGCTTCTCTTTCTTACTTATTGTAAATTTTGTACCCTGTTGATTTGAATTGGCCAATAGAAGTGGGAAGAAAGAGCAATTGCCCTTCCCGACTGGTTTTTCCTCCATTGGAGGCTTTCCAGGATAAAATTGTTGGTGTTATGAGCTTATATTCTTTCCTTTACTACAATTGTTGATTCTAAGCACAATAGTAATTCATTCACTAGCTATCTCTATTATTTTCTACTAGGAAGTAAACATCAGCGATTAATTTGTGATTTATGAATAATTCCAAAGTTGAAGAGTTTACAGATCATTTTTGGTATCAGAGCTAACAAGTATCTAGGACTATAGTATTTCATTCTTGAATTTGTATGACAGTGACAAGATCTAAAGGCGAAGAAGCTTTACCTTGCGATCCGGAGATTTCTACAAAGAAGTGGAAACAGAGAATTCAGAGAGAAATGGAGGAAGAGAACTTGGTCTGTAGAATCGAGATGGTGGAGACCGTGATGGATAGGACATTTAGAAGGTAAGAGGAACTTGCATATTTGCAGAAGACATCTTTCGTCAAGCAAGACTCCATGGACTCAGTGGTTTGATGCTTAGCCGAAAAGTTTGGTATAGGCAAGAGCCACCATGAGAAAGATTATGGTGAAGAGCATGAAGAAGAGACTTCTAACACAAGAGAAAAGGTAAAATCTGAACATACTCCTTTTAAAGTTGAGCCTAAAGTCGAAATCAAAAGCTTTGAAGGACAAGTAGATGTAGAGTTACTTGATAAATGGTTGAAACAGTTAGAAGTCTATTTTAGTGTCCATAATGTCACTGAGGCACAAAGGATCACCTTTGCACGTCTCAAAATGAAGGGACGTGATCTAGTTTGGTGGGAAACTCACCTAACTACTTGTGAAAAGAAGAAGCATCCTATTATAAAGTCTTGGCAAGAATTTAAGGAATTAGTTAGAACTAACTTCTATCCTATTGGCCATAAAACTGACCAAATGATTAAATGGTAGTATTCTAGACAAGACAATGGTCAAAGTGTGTAGGACTATACTACGGAGTTTCGGAGGCAAGCCATGTTGCTAAACATGGATTTGGAGTATAAGGATATTCTGACCAAATACTTGGGAGGACTACACACTCACCTTCAAAGAAAAGTCATCTCCACAAAGCCTAAGGATCTCAATAAAGCATGTGTACATGCATACTACATAGATGATGAGAATAAGCAAGGAGAAGCAGAGCCGAGTGTAAAGCATTCAACAAATCAGCAGAAAAAGGATTACGGGAAAACAAGTAACAAGAATATGTGGAAAGGGAAAGGTAAACAAGATGCCACTACTTTAAATACTTGTAAAGATCCCAAAAAATTTTGCAAGAATTGTGATATCAATGGTCATACTGACGCTACATGTTGGAAGTTGCATCCGGAGTTACATCCGAAGAACCGAACCAAGGACTCCATGAAGTCCATGAGAGCTGTAAAGACAAAAGGGGAGGTGGAAATCAAAGATGACTTTGATGTATACAAAAGGCTTGGATGCATGGCCACCAACATGGACAGCGAAGAGGAGACGAGTAGACTACTCCATATCAAAATCCAGATCAAGAGGACTAAGGTAAATGCTTTGGGTGATGCAGGTTCTCAATCTAACTTGATTTATGAGGCAGTTGTAAAGAAGCTTGGTCTTGAGACTTACAAGCATCTGCACCCTTATCCTTTGGGTTGGGTGAAGAAGGGTGTTGAAATTCAGGTAACAAGAAGATGTAAGGTCAAGTTTGGGATAAATTCCCAATATATAGATGTTTTTGAAGCTAACCTTATTCCACTTGATGCTTTTGATGTTGTATTCAAAATCCCTTACTTGTATGTTAGGGATGTTATATTTATGAGAAGGGAAAACCGGTACAGATGGGTCAAGGATGGGATAAGCTACAACATCTGGGCACACCAGCATAAGACACAGGTTACTATGGTAAGTGTTAACTAAGAAAAATGGCTTATTCAGTCAAATCATAATCAATTTTGTTTACTTTTGTTAAAGGATAAACAAGATGGGGTAGAAGTTTCAGAGATTTCTAACCAAGGAAAACAAGATTTGGATACTATTATTCAGTCTTTTTAGGAAGTATTTTAGGCTCCTAGTGGATTAGCACCAAAACGGGAAGTAGAGCATGAGATTCAGCTACTGCTAGAGTCATCTCTACCGAACATTGGGTTGTATAGGCAATCCTTGCTTGAGAGTACTGAAGTAAAGAAACAACTCCAAGAAGTAATAGACCAAGGATTGATACGTTCGAGCACCTCACCATGCGGTTCACCTATTGTGATGGTGCCAAAAAAAGATGGTTCTTGGAGAATGTGCATCGACTACCGTGCTTTGAACAAGATCACCATAAAGAACATATATCCACTTCCTCACATAGATGATCTCTTGGACCAGCTTCAGCATGCCAAATTTTTCACGAAGTTAGATCTCAAGTTAGGTTATCGCCAAGTCAGGATGAAGGAGGAGGATATATGGAAGACTGCCTTCAAAACACAACAGGGTTTGTATGAATGGTTAGTACTTCCTTTTGGATTATACAATGCACCAGCTACATTTATGAGACTAATGAATGATGTATTGTGGGATTTCATAGATTCATGTGTCATTGTGTATCTAGATGATATCTTGATTTTTAGTGCCACATGGGAAGAACATCTAACGCATTTGCAGCAAGGCTTGCAAGTTCTCAGGGAGACAATAGCTGCTAATGCAATATGAAGAAATGTGAGTTTGCCAAATAATCACTTGTCTATCTTGGGCACGTGGTTGGAGGAGGAGAGCTATGAGTGGATCCAACAGAAGGTTGAGGCCATCACTAAATTGGCCCACACCTAACAGGTGCCACAGCGACTAGAACCTTTGTGGGAGCAGTACATTACATGCGGAAGTTCATTCCGGGTTTCTCAGTAATTGCAACATTCTACACACAGTGGCCGCGAAGAGTAAGGGTTTTGACTGGGGTAAGGAACAAGACAAATCCTTTACGTTATTGAAATACAAAATTAGCCATGCTACCAGTACTTGCTCTTCCAAGTTTGCAACAGCCTTTTGAAGTTGAGACAGATGCTAGTGATTATCCGATGGGTGCAGTGTTGCTTCAAGGAGGTAAACCCGTATGTTATCATTCTAAAACTTTCACTTCAGCAGTTAAAGGATATTACGTATATGATAAAGAAATGTATGCACTAGTTCAAGCAATTAAGAAATGGAAACATTATTTGTTGGGTAAAGAAACTGTTGTGGACACTGACCACAACTCTCTCCAGTATTTGCAAGCACGGTCTAAATTGCAGCAGGCAAGGCACTACAAATGGATGGGGTTACTTCAGCAGTTCCATCTAGTGATCAAATACAAGAAGGGTAGCACAAATTTGGTGGCAGATATGTTGTCTACGCCACCCACATAGGAAACATTCTCCTGTTTGGTCACTATCTCTCAGGTTGAGCCCTTCACGAAGGAAGCTTACAAAGAAGCATATTCCCAGGACAAAGACTTTGGGGTAACATTTCAGAAGTTGTAGTCCCAAGGGGCTGAAAACATGTGGATTGAAGACTATTATCTCAAGGATGGGTTGCTCTACCAATGAAGGAAACTTTGTGTGCCTAAAGAATAAAGACTTCTATTGATGAGAGAAGCACATACCTCGAAAATAGTAGGACATTTTGGTGTTGGTAAGACCCTAGCCCACTTGCAAAGGTATGTATATTGGCCCAACATACAAGAAGAAGTATCAAAATTTATTCGTGGATGTAAACTTTGTTGTACTAGCAAGCCTAAAACTAGGAAGAAAGGTTTGTATATGCCTCTACCAGTACCTACTCGTCCGTGGGAGGACATTTTCTATGGATTTTGTAGGAGGATTACCTATGTCTAAACATGACCATGACTATCTCTATGTTGTTGTGGATAGATTCAGTAAAAATGTGTATTCTTATGGAATGAAAAAAGATAGTAAAAGCACATGAGGCAGTAGATCTTTTCTTTGCTAATGTATGGGTGCATTTTGGTTTGCCAAAGTCTATTGTCTCTGACAGGTATTCCAGGTTCTTGGGGAAGTTTTGGACTACTTTGTGGGACAAGATGGATACCAAGTTACAGAGGAGAAAAAATTTCCATCCACAGATAGATGGACAAACCGAGGTGGTAAATAGGACTTTGGTACAGTTGATCAGAGGGTATAATATTAAGTACCCAAAGACTTGGGATGAGTCCTTAGCCTACATTCAACATTCCTATAACCGGACAGTACACACATCTACTATGAAATCATCATTTTAAGCATGCTTGGGATATCTACCCACAAATCCACTGGACATTGCAGTTGGACAGAAAGATGGGGAGGATACACAAGACATAGAGGTGACTAGAGCTAACAAGTTCATTGAGAGGATCCAAAAAATCCATGTCAAGGTAAAAGAACAATTAGAAAAATCTCAAGCAAAGTACAATGCTAGGCACAATCAACATAGGAGGGAACAAAAGCTTCATGTTGGAGACAAATTTTGGCTTTACTTGAGCAAGGAGAGACTACTAGGTCAAGCACGGAAGCTCAATCCACTACAATATGAACCCTTTACCATATTGGAGCAGGTTGGGGAAAATTCTTTTCAACTTGATTTTCCATCATTCATGAGGATGTACTCTGTAGTAAACTATGAGAACTTGCACCTATATGAGCCATCCATGTTAGACAAATATGAAGAACTACAGTTGCTACCTTCCATTGAGGATTGTGTCTTCGACTCATGAGGTGAATTGGAGGAGGATGTAGTGCTACAGCAGAAAGTCAAAGACATTAGAAGAGGTCCGCAGGAGTCTTGGAAGATTGGACTAAAAGGAAAGACACCAAGGTAGGCCCAGTGGTACTCGAAGGAGCAAGTGAGGGAATATTTCCTTCATCTACTCCCCCACTAAGATTTTGTGGGACCAAAATCCTCCTAATAAGG
Source organism: Taxus chinensis (assembly GCA_019776745.2). Taxonomy (NCBI): domain Eukaryota; kingdom Viridiplantae; phylum Streptophyta; class Pinopsida; order Cupressales; family Taxaceae; genus Taxus; species Taxus chinensis. The sequence continues at coordinate 890,987 of JAHRHJ020001897.1, forward strand.
GAAGGTGTGATCCATAGGGATCCAAAATAACTCTACTTCATCAAAAATAGTCAGCACAAAAAAGAAAAACAATAAAACAGAGGTTCTATCTTTTAAGTAATAGGATTGCCGCCTTGCGCAGGGAGGCGGTTACAGAACCGCCTCCCAGCCAGGGAGGCAGTCCTAAGACTGACGGTTTGCATAGGGCAGCAGTCCTGGCCATTATGGACATAAAACTAAAATCTGAAACGAACAATCCTCTGAATTTGAAAGGATGTCCCATTTCTCTTCTCCTTCATGACCTTTCCCATTCTCCAGTGCATGGGAGGACATGAGAAAGGCTATAAATACATGATTAAGAAGTGTAGAAGATCATCGAAGCATGGGAGCAAGTGAGTAAGAAGCTCTTAGTGTTGGAAATTGTATTTTTGTAGAAGAAAGGAGTGTTGAGACAGAGCAAGCAAGTAATTGAAAAGAAGTGTTGAGATATTATCTACTTCTCTTTCTTACTTATTGTAAATTTTGTACCATGTTGATTTGAATTGGCCAATAGAAGTGGGAACAAATATCAATTGCCCTTCCCGACTAGTCTTTCCTCCATTGGAGGTTTTCCAGGATAAAATTGTTGGTGTTATGAGCTTATATTATTTCCTTTACTGCAAATTGTTGATTCTAAGCACAATATAATTCATTCACTAGCTATCTTTGTTATTTTCTAATAAAAGTAAACAGCAGCGTTTAATTTTTGATTTTTGTGAATAATTCCAAAGTTGAAGAGTTTACAGATCATTACACATCTCAGTCACCACAGATTCATGAGCTGTTCTCCCGAAAATGTCGGCCTTGTATGGAATTTGGATGTGGGGTACATTTAGCAAACCTACTGATGCAGGACGCATCCTGAATCTGCACAAGACTTAATTCTTACTATTGTCGATGCCAAAATTTGTTACAAGCCCTTAAGTCATAAAGATCATGCAATTCTGCACCACTGCATTAAGCAAGCCATTGCTAAAGAGCCTTTTGCCTTAGTCATTTAAAAATAGTGAAAAAGCCTATCCAAGCATCTAAAAACTTTATGACATGAGTAAAACATTCAAAGCCACGAGTCAACATTAGTGGTCTACCCAGTCAAAATACCAGGGTTTATTCTAACATTGCTTAATGTCCTGAGCAACCTTTGCGTATGTCCATCATATCACATTCCCTTAGATAAATCTACAAGATTTTCAGTTTTTTCGCTCATTAATTTTGTTGTGTGGGACTTTACTCCGTCTTTAGCATGACGTTTGGCCCTTTTTTATGGCCTCCATGTCAACACCCTCTTCTATTGATCTAGGGCTTGTTAACGGTGTGGCACCAACCATGGCTCCGAAGAAAGCTCGGAAGTTCATCCTAAAGGTATTCGACAAGGTAATGAGTCCAATACTCTTGAACCTGATGTTGTTCTTGATTTAACTTCTTTTGATGATTTATGTAATGGGTTTGAAAATTACACATTGGTGGCAAAAAAAATTGGCTAAGTCCCCCTGAGAGTTTTTTGAAGCAATGGGTTGACACTCACTAACAGATCCATAGTGTGAAGCTCAAAGGTGTCCAAAACCTTAGAAAGGGTTTTTCCTTGTTTGGATTTTCTAACCCTGAACATTGCAAGGACATTATTAACGATGGTACTTGGTTTATCCACAACTCTTTGGTTATTTTCTCTCACTAGACTCGAGACTTTCAACTCTCGGAATAGGCAAAACTTAAGGTCCCTGTTAGGATTGAGTTTCCAGGGTTACCTTTGCCTCTCTGGTCTTTTATATGGGATCTTGTCAAACCCTTGGGATGGCTCATTTGCAATCAGTAACCCAAATTTTTTAATGCTCTGCCTCAACCCCATGTGTGCATTGAAGTGGACATTTCAAAGGATTATGGAATCAATTAATATCCAGGTTGGCGAAACCCGATTCACTCAAAGGGATCTTTATATCAACCTTCTAAACACCTTATTTCATTTTCATTCATCTGAGAAGATGATACGTGAATGTCCTCCTCTCATGGCTGACTCGTGTCCTAATCCTATAGAAAAACAACTGTTAAACCCTAAAATTTCATCCAATGGATGGACAACTATGACTAATAAAAATGGTGTTTCAAAGGGCCCTGTAAAACCACAAACTTTTGTTTCTCATCTTGTTGTCAATAATGGTGCTAGTGCTTCCACAGCTCCTCCGGCCAAACAATCAGAACCAACTAAACATCAAAATTGTCTATCTCCCGGCTCATTTGTGGAGCAATCGCTTATTGACCCAATCATGCTCATCTGACTACACCTTTGTGAGGGTTTCTCATGTAGCCTCGTAAACATAGAAAAATGTCGTTCTCAAGTTAGCCCTATCACCCATGCAAGGATGGTGAATATGCCTGCACAGAAACTAGACCTTAAACCTTTCAAGAGCATTTGAGCCCGGTTTTTAACCTAACCTCTTTTTCTCCAAATCATTAGGAAGTCCTCTCTACGTTGGACAGTGAGGGAAATATGAATTTAGATCTTTCTCAATGGTTGTGTACTCTTGGAATATTCAAGGACTTATTGAACCAACTTGACATTATCTTGTTAGACAAGATAGTCTATCAACACTTTCACAATACAATTTTGTTCAGCAAGAAACACATGGTTCTTGATCCATCCATCACAACCAGTAAGGACCACCCAAATGATCCGATTGAGGTCGATCTGATGATGAATAGAACATCCAAAATAGATCAATGGCAATTCGATTGCGACCTGAGAAATATTTTTACAAGGTATCTTTACTTGCAAAAGGCGTCTTTTTCCTCGAGCCACAAGCTTCCATGAATTCTATACGTAGAAGGGGGTTGTAAGATTGTAAGCAGGTCAACAAGAAGGGAGTCCATCCTATTCAATTCAGGAAGGCATCTAATGAGAGATTTGTTTTCTTAGCCAAGTGTGGTTCTATAGAAGCTTTACTCCTATAAGCTTAGGATAGGTCTGAGGATTTGAAATTCTCAGAGGAATTCTCGCAAAATCATAAGGCTAGGGGAGTCTTGTCATCTATGATTGGAGCAACCTCTCAAATCTTGTCATGATTATTGGGAGCAGAGTGCCATTGTGCCTAAGTTTTAATCTTTCTGGCAATAAGCTAGAAGTTTTGTGGTTTTCTTGTTCCGAGTTATGCCAAAGACCATGCTTTACAAATGAGATCTAACTCTAGGGATATAGACTGCGTGTTGTACTGTGTTGAGATCTAACCACAACTGCACCACCCCAACTTTTTCATCTTTGTGGACGCCCAATTAGTAGTATTGGCACCATTAATGATCACCTTAGATCCAGCTTTTCTCCTACTTTTGCACTTTATTTCTTCAAAAATGCTCTTGCTCTGCAAAGGACCTTCCTCAATCCTCTAGCTTCAACAACTGTCTAGACATCACCAAATCCTTACCTTCCTCGGGTTACATATGAGACCATTTCTAGTCCTTTGTAAATTCCTTCTTGAGCTACATGAGCTCTTGGTTCACTCATAGTGCTATATCAATTCTTTATTCATAGATGTTTTAACACATTTGTATACATGTTCGTACTTTATGTTATGATATGCTCAATTTTTCCAACAAACACCTATCATTGGTTACAATACATGGGCAATGTATTTAGGCACAGAAAAGTGAAAAATTGAAATTGATTGCGAGTATTTAACCCCTTTGCATAGCATCAATTACTGCTCCATAGTTATGGGTGTTATTACGATGTAGTTCTGACACATTAGCATGTTAATTTATATGGTTGTAATACTTTGGTTACTTGATCACTTGATTATCCATGGATGCATGTCATTGCTATTCACTAAGTTTGTCTACACTCTTGGTTTGACGGTTTCTAAAATCCTGAGATGTTTTGACACTTATAATTCCTGAGTTTGATATGTTATGTTAGGACCTATCATAGATTTCATTGATCGCTTATTGTAAGTTGATTTATTATGATCGAAATCAGGAGATCGTTATAATTTCTGCAATGTATCTTTGGAGGTGATTGTTCATAAAAATTCTAAGTGATTTCATTGAGGCAGTTACATGAGTTAGACTTTCTTGCAAAAGCGACATGCCCACGGGGCTAAGTCCTAATTTTATACTGTAAGAGGCCTTAGTATTGGATTTTATGATTTTGGCTCGTGAAATGATATAACGCCCCATCTGTATTTTAGTATGGTAAGGACAAGGGATTCATTATTGTCTGAAAAGGATTTAGTACAGTTTAGTTCAAGCAAACTTAGGCTTTGGACAAGTGGTTCCCACTCTAAAATTTTAGGTTCTTGTGTATTGGATAATTCCAGTACTATGAATTATCTACGAGGATTAGGGTCACAAGTGAGTGACGATTTCTTGGCAAGGCACGATCTCCACATCCGTTTTCTAATTGCAGTGTGCCCAAAGGCACCAACTTCACCAATTTTATGATATTGGGAATTATGCACATTTCAAGTGACCATCGACTTTGGGTACCACTTGCAAAAGTCACTTAGATTGTAAATTAAATTCTTAGACCTCTCACCTATGTATTAGGGGGGTTATAATTCACAAGCCCAAAAGGGTTTTCCCTCCCATTTGTCACAGCCTACCTTGCTTAATGGCCCATATTTGTAAGAGTGTTTGATATCATGTTTTGGGATACAAAGCCCTAAGTGTGTCCTGCTTCCTTAGTTTTCAGTAATTTAATTGGGAGAAGGGTTAACTAGCAAAATTTTTTACACTATTTATATTTTTGAGAATCTTTTGGATATTGAAGGGGATAAGAGATAGGGTGACACATGTCACCCTCTCATTTGTGAGGATTGGAATTTGTTGGCTTCTCAAGGCAACATTCTCCCTCTTGGATATAAGAAAGAGATACTTTATTGAAATCATTTTTTACTCTTGATGCATTTGACAACATTTTGGAGCTAGGAGTAGAGCTTTCTTATCATAGAAATACCAGGAAAAGCTCCAGATTGGTGTTTGATCTTTTGAATTAGGTCCTTCATACCTCATGTTTATGTTGTAAGTTATAATTAGATGCAAAAGATCCAAATGTTTTGTTTGAAATATATGTTATGCTTGCATGTGTGGTTGTGGGTGTCTTGATAAATCCATTTTTGTTCTTAGTTTTCTCTATCCATCCTATGCTTGATAGATTTTGGATTGTATCGGGGAAGAATGAGGATATCTAATATCCCTCTTCAACCATATGGATTGATGGGATAATACATGGTGGTTATTTTTTTAAAAAAAAACTCCCCTCATATGGTTTGAACCTGGGGAATCTTCATATCCTTGATGAAGGAAACCATCTCCATGTGAAAGATATTGAATTTAATGGGTTTGAAAATCCTCCACAAGAAGATATTGTTGAAATATCTTGGGATGGAGAAATAAGGTGGGATTTAGAAATGATTATGAACATCTATTCTTAGTAATCATTAGGTTGAGTTCACAGATATCTTAGTTTGTGAAGAAGTTATCTTTTCTCATTTTCTAAAAGGTTCCCCTTTGGAGGAAAATATGGAGTTCTCACTCCTTTAATATCTTGCAAGAGTAAACACCCAAGTTTAGAGTTTTTTACATTGAAATTGTATATGATATATGAAAATATAATTTTGTTGTGTCTCCCTTTATCTTGTGCACAATATTGTGGAAGCTAGCTCTCTCCCACATGGGCATGGGGGAGGCTATCATGTATTCCAACCTTAGAAAGGAATGTAATGATGCCTAAAGGTTGGGTGGTAAAACAAGACTTTTCTCCTTGTGTTCGTTTCCTTAAAATTCACCCAAAGTTGGAGCTCAAGTATGGAGATTGTTGGAGTTTGTGACATCTTGGTCTCACCTTGTTCTCTCAAATTTTTGTGAAGCATTACTTTCATTGTAACCTATTGGGTATGGCTATTTGGGAAGATTCTGTGGCAATAAAAAGTTCTCATTTTATGAATTGGAATCACTTATAAGATTAGTATTCCATTAGTATGTGAAAGCTTTTTTTCAATCTTGGAAGGGAGATTTGTTATGTTGTTTTCTTATATATTTTATCATTTTGAATTATGATGTATTTGCGAACTTTCCTAAAAGAAGTCTTGTAAAATAGTTATATTCCTTTAATATGCATTGATTTGAATATCATTTTGAAAAGGAATATTGTTTGATAGTATAGACACCCCAATTTCACATCTATCCTAAATCAATTAATTCCCCTTCCTCATTTCCCACAAAAATACACTTCGAATTAATCAAATATAATTTGATTAATTATCCATTTCAAAATCTAAAAATAACCTAATCCTCACCACATGTCATTATTCTCCATGTTTTTCTACTATTGAATTAAAAATTCAAATTCAAATCCTCACCCACCATTCGTGGTCCCCACTCACCTAAAATCCTCCACTTATGAATTAAAAAATAATTCAAATCCTCACCCATTCTTCGTGGTCCCCACTCACCTAATCTTGCCCACATTTTTCACCTAACCACATTTTCAAACCACCCACTTAATCTTGCCCACATTTTCAAACCACTCACTTAATCTTGCCCACATTTTCAAACCATGATTACTTAAATTAATCTAAGCTAATCACTCCCTCAGGCTATAAATACAACCTTACCCCTCCCCTCTAAACACACGGAGAATAAGCTTTCATGCCATATCTAAGTTCTTGCATCCTTTGAGAAAAGAACATCCTTTTGCCTCGTCCTAATGCCCAAATAGCCTCATAATCCTTTTTCCCATCTAGTGCAAAGTAAGAGGATCGTTGTTGCAGGAAGGTCTTGCTCCGTCTTGAAGAAAAGCACCTACATATCACAAAATCAGGGCTCAATCCAAGTTTCCTAGCCCATTCTGAGGTTTGCTACGGAACGCGAAGGAGGAGGTATGATTATTGGTATTTTACTTCCTTGTTAGTAGTGTATTTTTCCTAGCTTACATTCTGGCACGCCCGGTTACTTTCGATCTGTTACCATTAATTTCTCAATTAGTGGTTTTATCTGTTCTTTGTTTATTATTGTTCATTATTATTTCTTTTTCTGTTCCTTATGGTCTTCTTTGGTTAACCTTCACGCTTTGGGTAGTGTTTTTGTTGTGTGGTGTCTTGTGGTGTATCTGCAGGTTATAGCAACAATGAAACTATGAAGCTCATCATGTCTTTGATCTCCTCGGTGCTTGGTGTTTAGTTCCTAGTTTTGATTTTACTATTTACTCGTAATCTGTAGAAACACATGAACTATCATTAGTTTATCATCTTACTGTCATGGGACAACCAATCCGGAAAATACATTTATTTATTTACTTTTGCTAAAATAACTGCTTTGTAGGAAGTTAATCATTTTTTTTTTTCCTTTTATTTTAATCAATCATTTTGCGATCTAACTCTTTCTTTCTGTTTATTGTTCTTTTTTAACCTTGCTGTCAAAATTTTAGCTTCTCAGGTGAAGTATAGAAGTCAGAAAATAAAAAAAACCAGCTCCCGGGACGTTTTTCTCACGTTTAAAATTTTCATTCAGAGCGTTCTCGTAGCCCATCTTCCGGAAGCCATAACTTTTGCTCCCGAACTCGGAATGACTTCATTTTTTTTTAACGGAAAGGTATTGAAAAGATCTATGCAATGAAAAAATAATTTTTAGATTTAGACTTACAGAATTTTTTTGGTTTCATTTCTTCTAACACCTGTCTTTTTAACAAAAAAACAACAAAATTATAGTTTTATTTTTTTAAATTATTATTTTTTTTTATTTCACGTAACAACCTCACACGTATGCTCTTTCCTCACACTTCAAAAGTGATCTTGGAAATCAGAAACGTGAGGCCACTCGGGCTCTGCAAAACAATTTTTTTTTTTAATTTTTAATTTTTTGCCTTACATTTCAATTTTCCACGACAACACTTCTAGGTAACGTTTTCACACTCTTCTTTCATCGTTTTTCTTTTTTGTGAAAATAATCATTATCGCTATTTCGCAATCATGATTAATTGCAATAATTATTAACATTTTTTAAAAAAAAAAAAATCTATTCCAATTGTATCCACGTATGCTCTTTTCTTGCGCCTTCGAGCGATCTGGAAAATCAGAAACGGTCACAATTTTTTTAGTTTCTTGTTCTAACATTGCAGGATCCTCTAGCTTTGTTTTCCAACTGTCATTTCAATAATTATTTTCCTTTGTCATATTATTAATATTTTTTTCTTCGTTGGTTGTGTATGCTCTTTTCCTGCGCCTTTGAGTGATCTGGCAAATCAAAAACAACCACGATCACTTTTCTAACATTTCATTTGCAGGATAACTACTAATTTGTTTTCTGTAGAACCGCGTTGCTGGAATATTGTCAAAAACAAAAACAAAAAAAAACAACAAAAATCCCGCAAAAATACCACCATTCAAAGACAATTGCTGAAACCAAAAAAAAAAGTACGCTCAGGTACGTAATTATTTTCTGCTAGTGATTTATTTCAAGTTGGAAAGAACCCTGCGTTTAATCACTTTATCATATTGTTTTTGCACGTAGACGAGGTGGATTTCATCACCACCAAAGCTACACCGGTGACATGGACTTGACTACCACGCACCAACAACATTTGCATCTGCATTGCACTTTGAGACCTAGTCTCATCACAGCGTTCGGTATTTACCTCGCCCCTGCTCTTCACTTACAGGTAATGCTGTCATGCAGCGCATGCGAGTCACGCCTAAATAGCTGTAACAACGAAGCCTGGGCATCGTCCCTGTAAATCTTCGGGGAGTTATAAGGACACCATACACATTCATCCCTCCATCACCTTCCACCTTTTCACAAAACCTGTTCTGGACGTGGTGATTCACTCCGAAACAGGCAAGTAAGAATTGGTGAGTCTCCTCCAGTGCTCTAAGGGTTCCCCGTACCAATTCTGTCCCCATACAGAATTAGGTATATCAGGACTAGGGTATATTGGAGGATGCATCTTCTTGGAGTAATAAGAGCCTGCATCCACCATTTCACAACATACTTGTATGATTGCATGAAACAATGATCATTCCCGAAGGATCTACCTCTTAAGCCAAAACAATTTGATACACATGACTGCTTGTTGTTTGTAAACAAAATAGTTTAGCATTGTTTTTATCATAAAACTTGGCTGATATCAATGTGTTTATTGTAAAATTCAAATCCTAATTGTGTTCCACAACACCATTTCTCGACCGATTCAATACCAAGCAAAACATTCAAACAATCCCACAATGAAGATCAAAACGTCACACTGATTTCATTAGCCTACTTCAGCCAATAACAACTCCACATAGCTTGTTTTCAGCTATATCCAACTAGATATTGAGTGACTTGCATTCACTCCTTATCTCATCAATTGTCAGAACATCCTTCATAGCTTGTTTCAAGCTATATCAAAATGACATTGGGTGACTTTGTTTGAGTTCACTCATTATTTCATCAACTATTGTCAAGTTTATCAAAATCACATCCGACACAAATCCCTTCAAATCTCATTTTGAGTTTATAACTGTGTTGAGTCACTTGTTTGAGTTACTCTTCCTATCAAAAATCCAGAGCTTGTTTAAGCTAAACCAATCAACATTGTCATCAAGCTTGTTTGAGCTATATCTCACTTGTATTGAGTACCTTGTTTGAGTGTACTCCTTACATTTTCGTCTGCTAAGCTTGTTTAATCCAAACCAATCAAGATATTCGTCATAGCTTGTTTGAGTTATATCCCACTTGTATCCCGAGTAGCAAAGTTTTTTAAGCTTTCTCCTTATAGCCTTACTTGTTAAAACTCGATTGAGCCAAAATAAAAGATCACAATCAATAGGTTGATTTCTTCATCACACCTTTCTTCGTTCTCCCTCTCTTTCAAACATGATGAATTCATGAAAAACATCACACAATGAGCTATTAGAACAAATTAATAAGATGACAACACAACTCTCTCATATGGCTACCCAAATCAGTGAGCGATCACCCAAAAAGCCGATCATACAACCTAATGAAGAAATCACTTCGCGTAAAGTCCAACGTCAGTTTACCCCCCTTGGAGAAAGTCTCTCTAGTGTTTTTCATCAACTAAAAGAGGCTAAACTGATAAGATATCCAATTACAAAACCCTTTGTCAAAGGGGAATCTAAGCCATGTTGGTACAAACCTAACACATACTGTGACTTTCATCGCATTGATGGTCATCACATAGATAAATGTGTGTGATTTAAGAATTACGTCCAAGACTTAATTGACGACGATGTCATCTCTGTAGAGCTTGATGACAACACTCTTAAAACCAACGACACATCCAATACCACAACTTTCAATGAAGAGCTGACTACTGTCGAAACTCCTATACATACTGAAATTCCACGAGATCATGACGACAACATGTCAAGACTCTCTAATTCCAAACCATTTCTTCTTCAAATTTCCTTTGGACAACATATCTTCTTCAAATTTTCTTCCATTAGTTCAAACATACATTGAACTTATTTTGGAAAACAACATTCTTCCATTCTTCCAACATCTACTGAGCACTTGAACTTGATTTCAAGACTCTTTTTCAACCCAAACACCTTGAATATTGAACCTATTTTGAACTTATTTCAAGAACAACATTATTCCAACATCTAACGAGACCTTGATCTCGTTTCAAGAGTCTCTTTCAAACCTTGATATAACTGTAGAAACTACAGAAGAGGTTCCATCAACAGGTACCATTAAGTTTGATTCTATTCTTCCAATATTCCTTATGCCTAACATCTCTAGCCTTGTTGTCGAAACACAACCACATCAAGTTTGGACACTTGCAACAATGCAACCTGTCATGTCCATCATGCTTTCAACGATCGATCTTGCAGGCATCTCATCACTAATGATTCTCACCTATCAAGACTTCTATGTGCATACATTCTACGAGGTATGTATACCCAGGAATATCCTTATGCCACCTTTTCCATCTTTAATTTTGAATCTATCGTCAAATCAATTAATTAATGCCAAACAGGCAACAAATCAAACAATACAAAGCAAAAAATCAAAACAATGGCAAATCTTTGAGGCCACTCCCTTCTCCCTTGTTTATGGTTGGGAAGATATTTTACTATGTCAAGGTTGAATTCCCATCCTTTAGAATATCCCTCAAAGATGTAATCAATAAAGATTATTATCAACATTCACGCCTTAATGAACTTGAGCTTCTTGATGAAAAATGACTTAATGCCCTAGATCATCTTCAAGTATATCAAAATCAGCTACAACATAGCTACCATAAAAAATTCAAACCTAGAAAATTTAAGGTTATGATTTCATTCTCAAAGAAAATCGAAAGAATACACCCAAAGAACGAGACAAACAAGACAAATTGGTTGAGCCCAACAAAATCATAGATAAATTTGGCTCTGGAGCCTATAAATTGGCCATTGCAGATGGTCAAGATCTTGATGAACCAATGAATGTAGTTCATTTAAAGAAATTTTATCCTTGAGATGTTCACTATTCCAGGATACAACGTGTACATTATTCCTTCTGTCTTGCTTATCTCAGAATAATTTAAATTTATTCATTTCCATTGGCAGATATTTTCTTTATCAAAAGCACATCTTCATATTTATCATCATGAGACAAGTGCTAATATAAATCCTATTAAGTTTGTGAGCGTCATACTTCTTCCATTTCTAGTCGCTTTCCTCTATGGTCATACCTAGAAGCTTACTGATGGTAATATATTCCCTTCAAATACATTCTCTCTTTCATAACAAAGCTCTAAACTTCGTTACCCAGTTCGTTTGGTCGTCCATCTCAGTCTTCGGTGTTGAACCCTCGCGTCCTACTAGTCGTGTGGGGCTGAGATTGGGGGCAGACGTTTCTTCCCAAATATAAAGCACTATTGTAAAAAAAATAAAAATCCATCAATTCAATAACTTATGAATAATTCATTGTCACATCTTTTGTCATTCATAGTCTTTGATGTTGAGCCCACACTTCTTACTGGTAGTGTGAGACTGGGAATGGAGGAAGGTGCCCTTACTCGTCTACGTCTTGTCTTCGGTGATAAACCCTTGCCTCTTACAAGTGGCATGGGGCAAAGCGTAGAGGGTCATTCTCATACAAGCATAAAAACATTGCAAAACATTCAAAAATTTTAAAAAAAAAAAAAAAAAAAAGACAAAAGGGAAATTCACTCGCCTATATTTTGCCTTTGGTGATGAGCCCTTGCTTCTCACTAGTAGCATGGGGCAAGGCATAGGGAGTCATTTCAAAAAATACAAAATCTTACAGTGCTTACAAATTATAGAATCCCCAAACACGTAATTTAGATGCCTAAGTGAAGAGAGAACTATCCCTTAACCTCATATCTTACCAATCAGCAGGCCACATAACTTTCTAAGTCTAGCACGTGACTCATAAAGTGAAAGCCATTTTTGAAACCGGTTCAGTACCATTATGAAGAATGGAGTCACAATTTCCCAAAGGGATTGTTGTTAGCATTTGTCTCTATATTCATTATCCACCTCCTGCGTCCTTCTTGATTCTCGGTGATGAGCCCACACATCTTACTAGTTGTGTGGAGTCAAGAATGGAGTTGGAATTCTTTTCATCATATCATCACCACCATATCCTACCAATGGAAAGAGAATTTGTGTTATTCTGAGCATAAGTTACCACACGGAACACGGTACATACGAATAATATCCTGGTTTATCACCTCTCAAAAATAAGTCTGCACTCTGGGCCATAAATTGCCACTCACAGTGTAAAAAAATCTACCAACATTTGAAAATCGTCAAAAATCCAAAAACATTTGAAAATCGTCAAAAATCCAAAAACATTTGAAAATCGTCAAAAATCCAAAAAATAGTGTAAAAATTCAAAAATCCAAAAACATTTGAAAATCGTCAAAAATCCAAAAACATTCGAAAATTCCAAAATCTACCAACATTTGAAAATCGTCAAAAATCTAAAAACAAAAATCGTCAAAAATCTAAAAAACAGTGTATAAAAATCCAAAAACATTTGAAAAAAATTCCCAACATTAAAAATTCAAAAATCTAAAAAAAAAAAAAAAATCCAAAAAAAATCTCCAAAAAAATCTAAGAAAATTATAAAATTCAAAAAAAAAACATTAGAAAATCCAAAAATCCAAAAACAAAAACATTAGAAAATATCCAAAATACAAAAACATTTGCAAAATTTTCAAAAGACCAAAAACATCCACAAAATCGTAAAAACTCAATAAGCAACACAATTCATCCTTTGAACTATTATCCCAAACAAATGGTCCAACCACCTTATGACTACCAATTTCAAACCACTTCTCCTCGCGTGAATCCTCGCTTGGGGAAAATCCGGCTCTCATTGTTTCCTTGTTTGAGGAGACTGACCCAATCCCTTGTACCCCTACTTGGGGGCACATCTAATCAATCATCACTGTGGAACACGTTAGGGACATGTTTACTGGTTCTTGTGTTGCATTATTAGTGGCAAATTATTAATTGCTTTCTTGTATCTTGATATATTACAGGGGGCATCTTGATTTTATGTATCCTGGTGTTCTCTGTAATATTCTTATGTTATCTGATTGCATGTCGTACTGGGGCATCATACTTTCTTGATGGCCTCTGTCTATGCTCTCTTCCATTTGCATATCGTACTGGGGCATCAAACCTTTTTGATGGCCCCTGTCTATGCTATCACGCATATTACAGTCTAGTCATCCTGATCTTTTATATCACGATGCATCCTGTTATGTGCTATATTAAAATTAAGATGCTTTTCGTCACGTGAGTATCTTCCTGCATGATCAACATCTTACTTTGCACCCCATCCATTCACCCATACTAATGCATTCTCCAGTTTGCGAATCCTACTTGATCACCGTTGCAGTTTGCGAATCCTACTTGACGATCTTTCTCAAGTAGCATTCACTATCCAGCAGCTCCTTCTCCCCCACCATGATCACCATGTATTTGATCCATTCATTCTCACTTCTCATTTTTACTCCTCCGCCGCTTATACCCATATTACCCTTCTCACCATTCCTGTCCCCTCTCACCCATTGGTATTCTTTCCTTTCACCCTTTTTCTTCCCGCTTGACAATCTTACTTAATAACCCCTTCTATATGGAATCCTCAGTGGAGGTTTACCCTCTCCCTAAGATCTTCCCGCTGTAGAAGCTTCTTCACCACCTGCCCTCTCATCAAATAACCATCACCACCAAACACATCTTCCAACTCCACCTCTTCTACTTCCCATTCCCGCATCATTACTCTCACCACGTGGGCATCCCAATTAAGGATTCCCCTCACACTCTCCGCCCTCCACTGCATATATTCCTTCATCCATTCATGTTACACTCCTTTGTGTCCTTTCTTTCTTATTATCACCTCATCTCATATCATATACCACTTAGGCATACCTCACTCACTCTTTTCTCATCCTTCCCCAAATCCACCTTATGCCTGGTCATCCTACTTACACGCTCTCGTAGTATGGAAAATTCACTTGAGGGTTCCCCTTCAGTCCATTTTGTCATACCCTATTCCCACCAACTCTAACATCATCCTTCTTCTTCCTCAGCTTGGCGATCTTACTTAACCATTCCAGCCGCATGGCAATCTTACTTAAGACTTCCACTTAAGGTTGATCTGCCCTGTGGCCTTCCCCCATCCCATCATATTTCCCCCATCTTATTTCTCCCACCTCTCATCGCGATCATCTTCTTCACCCTACCATTCCACCCCTATCCCCAATATCATTTTGTCTTTCTCTTTGCATATCATCCCTGTCGGTTGGGTGACCCTACGAAACCTCTCCAGCAGTATGACGATCTTACTTAAGAGATTCTCTTAAGCATGACATGTCATCTTACACTCGCCCATCACTCTCCAATCTCACCATCCATATTTCCTCTTCATTCCCCATCATCACATCTTTTTACCACCACTATCACCCTCCTCTGCTTGGCAATCTTACTTAACCACTCACCCGGCATGGCGATCTCACTTAAGAGTCCCTCTTAAGGATGATCTGTCTCCTTGCCTTTCCCCATCACTACACACCCTTCACCCTTCATTTTTTCTCGGCATTCCCCATTATCACATCCTTTCACCTCCTTTTCGATTCTCGCAAACACCACTTCTCGCTTGACCATTTGTCATCTCCAGTTTTGCTCACATGGCAATCTTACTTAACCACTTCCGTCACATGACAATCTTATGTCAGGGTCCTCCCTACACTTAACTTGTCATCGTGAACTTCTCCCCCGCCTCATTCTTCGTTCACTTTGTTGATCGCTTCTTCCACCTGGTATCTCCTATTACCCACTTTTTCCTCCTACTATTATCCTTTCTCCACATATCCTCTTACAACATACAACTCATCTCTTCCACCTACAATCACATTCTTTTCCCCCATTTTCCCCTTCTTGATCCATCATCCTTCATACCGTTTCTTCCCATTCTTTTCATGTCTTGGTTCTTCATCCTCACCTCGTTCATCCTCATCACCCCCATCCTCTCCTCGCTTTCACTTAGTCCCAACTCATCCCTCCCATCTTCTTCACTCTTTCCACTTCATCTTCTCAAATTCCCCCCACATTTCTACCCACACACACATTCGCCATTATTGTTAACACTCCTATATCATTCTTTCATCATCATCTTCTCTTCCCGCGCTAATAATTGTCAACGGGTTTTCCCTAAAAATTATCAATCCTCATTCTGCACGACCTCATTCACTCCCTTGGACCTTCTAGAGTTTCCCTTCATTCCTTCCCTCCTCTAAGCCCACCACTCATTGTCAAAGGGTTTTCCCTAACGTCCCTTTGTTGGCGTTACCCTTTCCAGTCCTCATTAGCTTTCTCCTTTTCTTCATTTTTTCTCTCACCCTTCCCCACCACTCATTGTCAAGGGGATTTCCCTAACGTCCCCTCATTGGCATTGCCTCTTCTATCCCCCATTCTCTTTTCTCTCCTATTCTTTTCCCTCACTCCCACCCTTTCTTGTCACTTTTTACCCATCTCTCCATCTCCTCTTTGCCCTCTTCAATATCTTTACTGTCTTCATCATACATCCTTTTTCTATTTTCCCGTCATCCTAGTATCCTCATTTCATGCATCTCCACATCTTTTCCAATCGATGTCATTCCTCCCCTCTTTCTTCTTTGAACATTCCTTATACCATTCCCTTTCCACTTATTACCCCCTTTCTGTATTCCCTTCCTTCTACATCATTTTCTTTGTTATCCTCTTCTCTCTCCCACCCCTCGTCTTATTTCCCTTCCCCTGTATCATCTTCTTCCCCTTTTTCCATCACGTTTCCTCCTTACTTCCCCATCGATAACCTGGTTGTTCAGCGTTGTCCTGTCTTTTTTATCATACCACCCTCCACATGCATCTCCATACGGTCTGTTCCATATTCTTTGCCTTGGTCTTCCTCGCAATGACATGATTCCTTCAATCTTCTCCTTGTATTCATTCTATCTTCCTTTCCTCTCCCCTAATTTTCACGTTTCTTCTGACCACTTCTCCTTTTCTCTACCACCCCTACCTTTTCGTTCATTCTGTATATGTTTCTCTTCCTTTCTCTCCTCTTTTTCACACTTTCCTCGCCCCTCATAGTTTCTTTTTTTTCTCCGTTCTACTTCTTCTTTTGTCCTCTTTCCATTTTCCTCCATTTCACCCCCTACTCCCACCTCATTTTCTCCTTCTTATTTATCCTTTCCCATTTCCTACTTTTCTTCACTCTCTCATTTATTTCACTTCCACGTATCCCTCTTTACTATCTCTGTTGCTTCCTTCATTTTGCACATCTCTCTATTTCATCCCTTCACCCTCTACTCTGTCATTTTCCTCTTTTTGCCTTGTTTGTCCTTCATCATTCCCTTCTTCCCCTATCATCCCTCTCTCTTATTTCTACCTCTTTCATTCCTTTTTTTTTCCCCTCCCCTATCTCCCTTACTCTTCTCATAATCAACCCCCAATCCTATCCATTCCCTTTTCTCTTTCCCACACACCCTCACACCTAGCATTCAAGGTCGATTGAATCCTTTCTCCATTTGCGTCGTGCGGTCATTCCAGTCTCTTCCACTCCATTATCATCCTCTTCTCCACCGAATCCATTTCCTTTCTTTTCGAGAGTTCTGTCGTATATTTCATTCTCGTCAGTCCTCTCGAGGGGGCATCACCACATCTATCCATAATCACATCTTCTCATGACATTTTTGTCTTGGAGGATACTATAACATCCGTCACTCACCACTTTCTATTCTCCCCAACAAACATTCACTCTACCTTTTAAAAAGTAGATTGAATTCTTCCCCCATACCGTCTACTTTCTTTGAAAGGACACTACTTTCATAGTACCCTTCCAAAGAGGGGCAAATGTAGACACCCCAATTTCACATCTATCCTAAATCAATTAATTCCCCTTCCTCATTTCCCACAAAAATACACTTCGAATTAATCAAATATAATTTGATTAATTATCCATTTCAAAATCTAAAAATAATCTAATCCTCACCACATGTCATTATTCTCCATGTTTTTCCACTATTGAATTAAAAATTCAAATTCAAATCCTCACCCACCATTCGTGGTCCCCACTCACCTAAAATCCTCCACTTATGAATTAAAAATATAATTCAAATCCTCACCCATTCTTCGTGGCCCCCACTCACCTAATCTTGCCCACATTTTCAAACCACTCACCTAATCTTGCCCACATTTTCAAACCACCCACCTAATCTTGCCCACATTTTCAAACCACTCACTTAATCTTGCCCACATTTTCAAACCATGATTACTTAAATTAATCTAAGCTAATCACTCCCTCAGGCTATAAATACAACCTTACCCCTCCCCTCTAAACACACGGAGAATAAGCTTTCATGCCATATCTAAGTTCTTGCATCCTTTGAGAAAAGAACATCCTTTTGCCTCGTCCTAATGCCAAAATAGCCTCATAATCCTTTTTCCCATCTAGTGCAAAGTAAGAGGATCGTTGTTGCAGGAAGGTCTTGCTCCGTCTTGAAGAAAAGCACCTACATATCACAAAATCAGGGCTCAATCCAAGTTTCCTAGCCCATTCTGAGGTTTGCTACGGAACGCGAAGGAGGAGGTATGATTATTGGTATTTTACTTCCTTGTTAGTAGTGTATTTTTCAAATTATTTATTTCGATATTGTCAACTACACTTATGGATAAGATTGTAGTTTTCTTTTATTTAGTATGATGTTAGATGTTAGAAATACTGGATTGTTCATGATTAGATTCATATTTGATGCATGAGGATTATTAGAGACATTTTATATTGATATGGATATGTTTTTGACATGGTTATTTATGTATATATTTGACATGTGATATACTTGCACCACACTGAGTAAGATTTGAGAATTGGATTAATGTTGTGATCATCTTGACATGGATGAAACATTGGATAGAAATGTTACTAGAAATTGTACATGATACCATATTTTCCTAGATGATATTTGATTCGTATATAGATGATTTGGATTTTATTGTATATTTTATCATAGATGTTTTTAATGTGGCCACGAGGCCAAAGAAAGTATTTATGTGTTTTGCAAGTAAAATTATTCACAACAAACATCGGGGGGATTGGAGACCAACCACATTGGAATTCGAGGTGAATTCAACTAGGGTTTTATTATTGGAAAATAGTTTTTTGAAAGGGACTATACCCTTGTAGTACAAAAGAGGCCTAAAAGCCAGAATAGGAATGAAAACCAGGAAAAAGGATCAGAATCCTAATGTGACAATTAAGCCCAAAGTAGCTTAAAAACAACTACCCAAACAAGACAAACATCAAAAACACTGCAAAAAAGTAGTATAGAGACCGCAAAAAAATAGCAAAAAAACAGACAAGAACAACATAAAGCAAGGACAACTACTTCTTGGTAGCTTTGTAGATGCTGGTTCTTGATATTCTTCCAGGATTGAACATACCCATCCAAGTTGTCCATGTGGGCAGTGTCAGTTTATCCAGCTGATGGAATGGTCCAACTTTCTTTCCTTATATTGCCCCAAAGTGTTGCCGGAACTCCGCTGAATTGGAGACACTTTTGACATGTTGCTCAATGAATCCTCAATCGCACTGAAGATGGCCATATTGTAATCATTTCGAGTCTTGGCATTCCCTAAACGGGATTCTAAGGAGTTCAGCTTCTTGTAGATATCATGTAGGAATCTGGGAATCAATATCCACCTCCTCCTCCTTCCTCTTACCTTTCTGTCATTGCACAAGTTCTTAACCTCATCCTTCAATAATTTCATATCAGCCTCTGAAAGCTTCCAGCCTTTTAGAAGGCTTTCCATATCTACATCCCTGACTGGCACTGCTAAATTGCAGTAGATTCATGAAGTAAATTTCAGAGGTATCATGAGGACCCTCTACACAGCAAGAGCATCAAGTAGTTAAGCTTTCTAGAAGCCCTAGTAATCAAAGTCTGGCCGAGGTGGAGGCAAAGTGGGGAACCCAAATAGGGAGGTTTCGGGAGTAGCAGTAGGGGGAATGGAAGAAGAATCCTGGATGGCTGGCATGGGGGTGACAGCGACGGTGGCGGGGGAAGAGAATGGAGAAACAGGATTAGATAGCAGCAAAGCTAGTGGAGGCAAACCCCTATCTGAGCTAGGAGTTACATGGGAGACAACAACTTAAGAAGGCAACATTTATGAAGATAGAAAATGAGGTGTTGAAAACAATAAAAACCACCCGGGAATGATGAAGGCGAACTACCAATGAATGGATGATGATGAGAGTTCATCATGAGTAATGGGACAAACCACAACCACTACGAAATTGAAGTAAATATTTTCAAAAAAATAAGGGTGAAAACACATAGTGACAAACCTATGATATAACCGTAATTTCATCATGCGAAATTAAACTCATCAAAGGTGGAGGGATTTCAAGCTAAGTCGTAGCAGACACATAATGATGTATCCTACCATTATGATGAATTACATTGAATCTTCATCTGCCTCTTGTAACATTTTCGACCCTTTTGTTAAGAATATGTAGCCCTATTCCAACCACCACTTGTCGCTTCAGCAATAAATCTTAAGTTATAAGTCTTCTGCCCCCCATACGCACAGTTAAATCCACTGTAGGTTGTAGTGTCTTAATTAAGCTAGATTTAATTTTGTCCTAAACTAATTAAAGATGTGACCAAAAAAGTTCATTTATAGACTGAATTTACTCTTGGATTTTGTGTTGAGTAAATTGTGTGCTTCTCAATCTTGAGTGTAGTACACTCTACTCCTTCATGGGAAATAATCGAATTTGGCCTTAGATCACCAAATTTGGAAGCTTGTGGGACAAGTCAAACTTGTCCCACACCTCTTAAATTGCCTATGCCACCCTACCTATGGGTTGGGGGGTCAAATTTAGGAGTCCCCATTATTAGGTGTTTTGGGAAGATAAAAAAAAAATGTTTATTGCACTTTCTTTCAAGTATTAATTTTGTCCTTAGGGGGTGTGGGCTTAGATGGTGTGTGTAAGTTAACTTGTCATTCCTCCAACTCACTTATTAATTTATGGAACAATTTGGAATTGAGGTTGACTTCAGTGAGGTGGAGTGGAGAGGAAATGATGTGGCATCCTACAATGGAGCCACTCATCCTCCTCTCTCCTCTTTTCTATTTATTGAAATTCATTTTTCTTGTTTGGGGGTTAATGATCATTATTTTGTCTCTTGAATTTTTGGAGAGTGAGAGAATTGGAGAGAGTTTGTGGATTATGGTTAACTATGTGGATGCTTTTTCTTTTGAGAAGCTTTGGATACTTCACTCTTGGAACAAGCTCTACCATGGAGGTAGGAGCTTTACCTTGTATGTTATGATTTATTTTGTGTTTATGTGCTTGTGTTGAGTGTTGTTTTCTCCTTTGGAATGCTTGTTGGGTGTGGGTAGATTGCCTAAGTTTGGAGTAGGAGGAAACTATGGGGAGATTTCATGTAGGGAGGCATAAGAGTTTACCCTTTTTGTTTGGAGGGAGTTTGGGTTGGGTGCCCCACCTTGTACAAGGAATGCTTGCATTTCTTTTTTGTCTCTTTTATGAGGGAGGCATAAGATACTTGGGGAGGCATAACAGTATTTGGAGGTATAAGGGGTACTTGAGGGAGGCATAAGAGTATGTAGGGGATTTGAGATATGCATTGGAGGCTTTAAGGTGGGCACCCATTCCCATTGGGAGGCATAAGTGGCCTCCCCATAGGTCTTGCTCTTTTGGATTTCATTTTAAGCCTTGTTATATGTTGTTTCATGTTTCTTCTTTCTTGAGTTGTTTTTGATTTGAATGTGGTTAAAATGGTTGTGAAATATTTATGTTAAGTGTTGTGAAAGCTTGATAGTTGCCATGAGCTGGAATTATTCTCCCATTGTGATGTGGTTGAGGCTCAGGGGCTAATGAAGAGGATGGCTTCTCTTCTTCATTGGATATCTTGGTTGGGTGGAGAGCGTTGCCTCTCCCCCATTTTGTTGTGAATCAAACAAATTCTTGGAGGAGATATCTTGTTGGAGTTGAAGAAGCATGGAGTTTTGTTGGTGACCATGTGAAACTTCCTTAGTATTTATTCCCACTTAGAGTGGAGGAACTTGTAATATAATGTATTCATTCTTTTATTTACATTCTTGTATGATTTCCCACTTCAAGTGGAGGACATTGTATTGATCTTGTAAGAAAAATTGCATCCAATTGTTGTTATGAAAGTTTATTGTATTGCATGTAGAAAGAAACAAATTGAGAAGAGAAAGAAGAAAGATTTGTAGTGTGTAAAGTTAGTTTTCTAGAAATAGAAAAGAAATAAGTTTCTTTTATTTGGAATTTGTTGTATTGTGAGAAAAGAATTCGACATGCTCATGTTTGAAAGAAGAGGTTTTATCAATGGAAAAGAAAGTTTATTTTCATTTGAATTTATATTGTCTTGTAAATGAGAAAGAAGGAAAATGTAAAATTGTAGAAGTTGAATTTGTTATGCATAATAAACTTGAATGAAAATAAATTTGTTATAGTTAGTTTGAATATATGAACATTGTAGTGAAAATGAAAGACTCAGAAAATAGATTAAATGAGATACAATTGTTGATTTTATATTTGAAGGAAATGAATAATGTACTCCCAAATAGATTTAAATCTTTCCCTTTTTGCTCTTATAATAGAAAGAAAATTTAGTTAAATCAAAATGGAAATGGATTCTTATAAGTAGATGGAATTTTATTGGAATGGAAAACACTTTAAAATGAGTAGATTTAACTAAGAAATGATAAATGGCAAATAAATCTCAAAATTGGAACTTTAGATGAACAAAAATCAACTTAGAATGCAATTTTACATTTTAGTAACTTTTTTTTTTGTAAAAATCTCGACATTAAGGTTTTTTTCAGAAATAGGACTCGCCGACCTTGTGCATAGTGGCGGTCCCGTAACCACCGCTCAAGCTAAGGCAGCAATAGTCTCAAAACCGCCACTCAGTAGGGCAGCGGTCCTGATTTTGTCCATGGTTTGTCACCTGGAAGGACGACGGTCCCAGGACCGCCTAGTCTACTACCTGGGCGGCAGTTCTGTCACTTATGACAAATCTCCTCAGATTTACACCTGTGCATGAAATTTAACTGGTTTTTACAACAAAATTTCCTAAGTTGTAAAATTTAATCTATTGAACTACCAGACCAACACAAACAAACAGTAAATCCCATGGAATTGAACAATAAAACATACAAATGGTGGATTAAAAACATTTTTTCATTTTATAACAATGGGGGTAGGGTTTGCCCCAAATTTGAAAACCCAATACACAAATGGCTTGAAATCAAAATCCAGATTGGTAAAGGAAATCCCTCCCAATCCTTAAATGTAAAAATAGATTACATAAATAAAACTAAATCTAAACTAATCTAAACTTGATCTTTTGTAGAATCCTCCATAGTTCTTCCTCTTTGCTTCATGGCTTCCTCCTCTCCAACCTCCAATTTAACAAAAGAAAATAGATCAAATGAGGAGAATAAATGAGAAAAGGATTTAATAGAATTTCATAAGGAAATTTAGGGCTAAGTTTGGAACCCTAGGATCTAGTGGCCAAGATGGATTTGATCCAAGGGTGGAGGATTCACCCTACTCTTTTTAAGAAGAAATATATTTTAAATGTTTCAATTAAAATCCTTAAGGGTATGTGTAGATGGGTGAATGGGGCCATTTAATTGCCTTAGGGGTGTAATCGAGTTTCTCTATTAGTCCTTAGTATGTTGTAGGAATTTTAATTAAAGGATATTTAAACTATTAGGATAATGATTAAACGATAATTAAGCATGAAGTTAACCATGTTTTGATTGAACATTAATAAGAAAGAAAATATTTTAACCAAGTAAATCTAAACTATGGCACCTTCCTAGTTACTTTTAATTAACGACCTTAAAGATAATTTCTAATTTTAATATTTAATCTTTTAACTAACCTTGTATCTATCAATCTTAAATTATAGATTAGTGCATGTAAGTTAAGTTTTGAACTTTCTAAGGGTCAAACACCCTTGTAACCTTCTTGTAACTTGTTACACAAAAAAAATTGTCAGTTCTTTTGATCCCCTAAGTGTTGAAGGTTGGAAGTGTGTTCCTAGAACCTCGTCATTTTTTACATCAAGGTGTTACATTTCTTATCAGAGCCATGGGTTCAAAACTTGGACCCTTGGGCACACCTAGAAAACATGAAACATGAACATTTAACCTAGTGCAAAAAATTAGAAAACCACAATGTCTGATAATTGTATAAATAGAAAACTTAGAAAACTAAAAAAAGACCTAGAAAAATGAACTAACTCTTGCCTTGAATGTGCAGGAGGTGCGGATTAGACGAGGGGTCTTTTCACATAGACCTAGATATACCACCTCTAGAGCAGGCTGTAGCGGCCATTCTACCTCAGATTTTACAGATGCTTTGAGACGTCAATGCCATTATACTATGGAGAGCCCTTGGGAGGACGATTTGCTAGACATGATATGGAGCCATCAGTAGAGGCCCATGATATCCCCTTGACACAGTTGAGGATTACATAGGGCAGAGAACTTCATGCGCAGAGTTGGCTAAGGGAATAGAGTCACCACAGAGAGAACATGGAGACAGGATCTCAGGACATAGGGATAGGTCTTGGAGCCCTAGACAGAGGGAGGAGCATACAAAGAGACCTAGGGGATGTCAGATTGTTAGCTTAGACCATATCAGGGAGATCCTGAAGCTACGACCATCTCACTATTCGGGTGATACAGGGTTTTCAGGTAGAGGCCTGGTTGGTGAGCTTGAGCGGATGCTTCAAGCTCTGTCCCTTGTACTAGCAACATGAAATCATCATGTTGTGATCCATCTTCTGAGGGATGGAGAAGGATTCTGGTGGAAGGACCAAGGAGTAGAAGCTCCATGTTGACTCAGAGACAGTTACCTAGGAGCTATTTGAGGAGTGTTTCAGGAGCAGGTATTTGAGCCTAGGAGGTTTATTCAGTAGAGAATAGATGAGTTTCACAACCTCTGTCAGGCATCGATGACTATAGCCAAGTATGAGAGTTTATTTCTACACCTACTCCAGTACATCGACTGAATATGTCAGGATGAGCAGGTAGCAGATTCACAGGTTCATCCAAGGCCTGAATTTGGATTTGGGTGGTGTGGTGCGCATTCACTGCCCACAAAACATTAGCAGAGGCTCATGGAGAAGGCATATAGTAGAGGAGCATACAGGGGAAGATGCAACAGGCTAGAGATAGAATTTGGAGCCGCATCCAGCAGATGAAGGATGGTAGGTCAAAGGGGGTTAGTTCCTCCTCCATTGTGGTGGATAGATTTTGGCAAGTTACATTCATTTAGGCCACCACAGTATATGCAGCTAACAACATGACCCACCCACCTTTAGACCTCCTTAAAGATTTGATGCATAGAGAGGACCAGTATGGGGCCTCCTCCTAGGGGTCCCATCAGGACACACTGGTGCACTTGAGAGCTATAGTTAACAAGAGCTTGTCAAGCAGAGACCTCAACAGTCCATAGATAGATCATCAGGATCCACATCTCAGTACCTCTAGAGTACCAGCTGGAGTCTGTTCCCATTAGAGAGGACTAGGAAGCTGTTATGGTTGTGGTGTTGTTGGACATCATTTGGAGAGTTTCCCATAGAACCCTAGTAACAAGGGTAATACGTAGATCTCAGAGCCTACTGTAGTCAGATATGGCAAAAGCCATGGGATCTACGTAGTAGTCGAGAACTGCAAGGCTGAGCACCAGAGTACCGTGATAGAGATGATATGTAGTATTGGTGGTATTTCTACCTCTATATTATTTGATTCCGGTTCATCTGATTTTGGGGTTTATTCCACCATCCTTAGTAGAGCATTGCAGAATGGTGGTAGTTAGGCATTCTATAGTTGGGATCATTGAGATGGCTTCTGGAGCCAAAATTTCTTGTATAATCCTTAGTTAAGGAGTGTGTAGTGGATTTGGGACCCTTCACCACTACCTCGGATCTTCGAAATCCTGTTTGGGTTCTTATGGTGTCATCTTGGGCATGGACTGGTTGTCTGACACAGAATAGAGTCAGAATATTACCCATGGACTATCACAACACATGTATGATCCCTTGCCATGTGGATTTTTAATCATATAAGGATTTGATTAGGCCAATTTTTATTCACACCATCTTTTTAAAAGCTTAAGCTTTGTGTGCGAAGGGTTTTCAATGTATGATGTTCAGTTAGTTTAAATCAAGGATGAGTCTATAGAAAACACATCATACTTCCGGAATGAGATCCCATTTTGTCAAGAGTTTATGATTTTTTTCAAGGGGAGCTACCAGGGTTACTTCCCCCACGTGAGATAGATTTTCACATAGATCTAGTTTCCAGGCAGCAGAGCCTATCTCACGAGCACCTTATCGGATGACTACTCCTGAGCTCTATGAGCTCAAGTTGTAGCTTGAGGGCCTTCTAGAGAAAGGCCTAATCCATCCTAGTGTATCCCCTTGGGGTGCACTGGTGATCTTCATGAAGAAGAAGGATGGATCTCTGCGGTTGTGTATTGATTACCACCAGTACTGAACAAAGTAACGATCAAGAATCGTTACCCCCTTCTACGCATTGATGATTTATTTGATCAAATGAAGGGGTCCAGAATTTTCTCCAAGATAGATCTTAAGTTAGGGTATCATCAGCTGAGGATCACAGAGGAAGATATTCATAAGACCTCCTTCTGTACGAGATATGGCCACTACGAGTTCACAGTAGTGCCTTTTGGTTTGACGAATGCCCCCGTAGTGTTCATGAGTTTGATGAATAGGGTATTCAGGACATTATTAGATCACTTCATGCTCATATTCCTTGATGAAATTCTGGTTTTACTCATGCACATGTGAGGAGCACGAGGAGCACCTTTGCCAGGTTATTGCAGTGTCTTCGTGAGTAACATCTTTACGGGAACATTGGAAAAGTGTGCAATTCTTTCAGAAAGAGGTGCAGTATTTGGGCCACATCATTTCTGGGGAAGGTATCGCAGTCAATCCTTCCAATATTTGAGCTATTATGGATTGGCACCCACTAGTGTGACCAAGGTG
The DNA here is from genome assembly GCA_019776745.2 of Taxus chinensis. Classification (NCBI taxonomy): domain Eukaryota; kingdom Viridiplantae; phylum Streptophyta; class Pinopsida; order Cupressales; family Taxaceae; genus Taxus; species Taxus chinensis. The sequence continues at coordinate 917,577 of JAHRHJ020001897.1, forward strand.
CGCATTTTCATGGGTTTGGCAGGATATTACAGGAGGTTTGTTAAGGAATTCTCTCAGATTTTGCACCCCATCACTTCCCTTTAGTGGAAAGGGAAGAAGTTTGTTTGGTCAGATAGATGTGAGCACACTTTTAAGAAACTGAAGGATTGCCTCACGACAACACCTATTCTTGTAGTGTCAGATCCTCAGGGTGAGTTCTACATTTGCACAGATGCTTCTTTGGCAGGACTTGGAGGTGTGTTGATGAAGGAGGGTAGAGTAGTTGCTTTTGAGTCTCAAAAACTCAAGGATTATGAGCTCAATTATCCGACTCATGATCTTGAGCTTGCAGTAGTTGTGCATGCCTTAGTGCAGTGGAGACACTTTCTTCTTGGCCAGAGATTTACACTCAGGACTGATCACTTGAGTCTTTGCCACCTCTTCACACAACCCAATCTCAACACTTGTCAGCGGTGTTGGATGGAGTTTCTTTGTGAGTATGACATGGAGATAGAGCATGTGAAGGGGAAGGAGAATATGGTTGTAGATGCCCTAAGTAGATCGAACACATGTGGCTATGGCTACTTTAGTGGGCACAAATTTACGTGGAGCAGGATCTTTGCAGGCAGCTTCCTCATGACAAGTTTCTACCTTGTAGATAGAGCAGAGATTGAGTCTCAGAGACCCCTTGAGGGGAGATTTGATGGATTTTCATTAGAGGCAGATGGCATTCTCAGACACAGAGGTTGGATATATGTTCCTAGAGATGGAGGCTTGAGGAAGGAAATTTTGACAGAGGCTCATCGTGCACCTTATTCATCCCATCCCGGGGTGAAGAAGATGCATGCCACTTTGAGACAGTTGTACCATTAGAGAGGGACTTCAGAGAGACATGGCTTAGTTTGTGTCATGTTGTTTAGAGTGTTAGAAGGTGAAGGCCAAGCATCAGCATCTAGCTGGCCTTCTTTATGCTCACGCCATACCAAAGTGGAAGTGGGACACCATTTCCATGGACTTCGTCCTTGGGTTACCGATGTCGAGATACCACCACGACGTCATCATGGTCATGGTGGATAAATTGACAAAACTGGCTCATTTTTCTCTGGTGAAGACCACCTACATAGCTAGTGTAGTGGCACGGGTATATCTTGATGAAGATTTTCAGATTACATGGGATTCCGTGGAAGATCATTTATGACCATGATCCTTTGTACTGTTTCACCTTTTTCGTAGATCGTTTCTTTGAAGTGTTGACGAAACAGATAGGGTAACGGGCTTAGGAGGAATACCTGTTCAAATGTTGGTTGATGGGTTGTTGCATGCGTATGACTTCTGAATCCACAGCTGATCGTGAGAGCTTCCTTTTGGCTAGGAGGAACTACCTGTAATGAAAACAAGACCACCAGAAGGAATTAAACAATATGGGCAGTGAACTGCCTAGCGTATGCTAGATCTGGGAAGTATGATACTTCCTAGATGGCTGTCAGTCCACTGTTTTAAACAATTAATGTTGTAAACAAAGTAAATCCTATTGTTATTTTAAAATGATTTAGGTATCTCACTTAAAAACACAATAAGAAATAGATCTAATCTAACAGGCTAAGCTAGAATAGAATCCAAAGGTCAAATGATTGGTTCTGGGTCTCTGCAGGTCTGATAAAGGTCTCGGGTAGATCACAGGTGAATGAGGGTGAGGTGAAATTAGGTGGGTAGGTCTCTGTTCTAGGCTGTGTGGGAAAACACAGAGACCGGTGTCGGTCAGGGGTGACCGACGGTGGTTAGGTGTAACCGGTGCCGGTTACTGTGAGATCTGGAAATGTCACAGAACAAGTTTTGGTCTCCTTTGTGATTGCACAAAGGACTTTGGTTGGTCGAGATGAGGTACTGGGTGACTGGAGTAGGATTTGTGAGGTTTTAATGGGTATATGGAGGTGAAAATGTCGGAGAAGGTCAATAGGGAGCAAGATAAACAATGGATGATAAAATGATGATGAAATGAAATAAACCAGGAAAGTATGATGTTATACTTACTTGGATTCCATTCTTGAATGCCTGTGTGTGAGGGATGGAGGTGCTAATGAATGTTTTGAAGGTTGCAAGTGATCACCAACTGAAGAAAAGCTTCTGCATGGGCTGCATGTACACTCTTCTTTTCTTGGATAGATCAGATCATGGTTGGGATGGCTGTGCAGGAGAAGATGCTCAATCTCCTTCCTTGGATGTGAGTTTTGTAGAATTTTCTCTCTGAAGATGTGTTATCTCTCTGAGATGTGTTCTTGCTCGTCAAATTTTCTCCCAATGTTTTCCAACCTTGAGAATAAGGTAGTTTAGGGGTTAAAAGGGGTAACTGACGGTGGTCCGGCTTAACCGGTGATGGTTAGGGGTAACCGACGTCGGTCAAGGTGGGATTTCCTAGGTTTACTAAACTAGGGAGATCCTCCTGATTTCCTTGGATCTCATGTCGTTATCCCATGGATTAGACTGGGAGCTTCTTGTGAGCATGCGGGAATGTGGTTAGAGGGAATGTAGGCATTGATTTTTAGGGTTTGGGTAAGTCTTAGTTAGTTATGGCAACTTGCTAAGAATAGGTCTTAGGTTGAGTTGGCTTGGTGAGGTGTCTAAGTGAACTATATGTGTGGATATTATTTAAATAAGATATTTAAATAATAAATATAGTGAGGATAATGCATTAATTAATAAATTAATTAAATTAATATTAGTGGGGTGAAGGGGGGTCATGGCTAGGTAAATGTAATAAAGGGTGCTTATATGTCGAGGGACAAAGGGGAGTGTGACCTAATTTTAGTGTCTACATTTTGCCCCTTTTTGTTGCGTAGCTTGTATTGGTAAGCAAATGCTAACAAAAATAAGATGTGGTTACCCCATGTGAGGGTGAAGGTGATCCCCCTCAACCTAGGAACTGACGAGGCAGCAGGCTGAAGCGGTGAGTGGTTTGATAAAAGGTAAATGTGAGGAAAAGGCAAGTGGGTATAGGGGAAAAGGGTGAAAGGTCTACTCGGGAAATCTAGGTAATGGGTCAGGGTCACAGGTAGCAACAGTCAAACGCACGCACACGTATAAACTGCAGCACGCTACGGGTTGAAGAGCAGGAAAACTCTACATCGTCTAAGGTCGATAGGTTTATCCAAACAAGGTTGAAGTGAATCCAGTATCCAAGGTATAGGATATGGTCAGGAAACACAACGTAGGTTAGGTGCAGGAATGTTTAGGTATGTTCTGGTACACCAAAGGTAGGGTCAGGATAAACGGTCATGGCAATAGGCTAGGTAAGGTCATTAGGTCAATCAACACAGGTAACAGTGCCACAAGGTATAGCGAACACATGAGGTCAAAGGTCACTAGCGATGGTCCAGGTCCAAATATCTAGGTCATGGCATGGGTAAGGCCAAGGTAGGGGTAAAATAATGAGTCCCCAAAGGAGGAAAAATGGAGGTAGGAAGTGACGAGGTCAGGAAAGGTAAGGTAATGGGTTGGGTAAAGGTTGGATGGGGTAAAGAGCAAGGTAAAGGGTGGGGTAAAATGGAAAAGTAAGGGCAATGTGTAGGTGAGGGTGACTGATGGTGGTCATGGATAACCGATGTCGGTATAGGAAAACTGGCGATGGTTAGGTAGGGCACGCGACCGATGCCGGTCAAGGGGAACTGACGTCAGTTAGGTCGGGTTTGTTATAAAAATAAAAAAATCTACATGTTTTTATTATTAATTTGTTATTTGTGAAGTGAAGAAATGACAAAAAAGAGAGAAAAATTGAGAAAAGTGTCTAGACAAAATGGGATAGTTAGCTGGTAGTATGATTTGATGAGGGTTGGGTTAGTGAGTAGCGGGTCCACGGGATGGTAGGGTGAGATAGGTTGATTGGATAGGAGGTATGTGGGTAGTAGGTATTTAACAACTAGGTTACAGGGGTAGGTGATGGCAGAGGTATGGAGAGGGATCGGGTGGACCATCAGGCACAGATGGCCAGACATGCCACTGAGATGGCGGCAGCATGACATGGCGAAATGAGGTAAGCACCTAACTCTATATGTTATATTAGATAGAATTAGAGGTTGCATGCCAAAGCCTCCAGTGGAATGAGTTGTTATATTTTGAGATTAGAAGTTTTTTGTATTGATCATTTTTTGTATATATGAGATTTGTGCCATGACATTTTGTTATTGTATAAATGTGTTGACATTTTTGAGATGATGGTCATGATGAGATAGGCATGTATATTGAGATACACATTTATTGATTTTATGATGAGATTCATGGTATTTTGTGATGTGTTATATATGTTTATGAGATATTGGTTTATGGCTTGTGTTAGATGAGATATGGATTTGTTACTTTAATGTGGTTTGAAATTAGGTGAGTGAGGCATGATGGAGTTAGGTTGGTTTAGGTATGGATTGAGTCAGGTTATAGGCATGGTTGAGTTAGGTTATAGGCATGGTTGAGTCAGGTTATGGATTGAGTCAGGCATGCATGGTTGAGTCAGGTGGTTAGGCATGGATTGAGTTAGGTTATAGGCATGGTTGAGTTAGGTTATAGGCATGGATTGAGTCAGGTTTGGTTTATGATTCATTATTGTTTGCAATGAATGATATTATGGGTCATATGTGAAATGTTGTATAATCTATGCATAGTGATGATAGAGGGATGGTAGATGTAATAAATGTATACTGTGGTAAGTAACTTGTTATGTATGTGGCTTAATTTCCAATTTTGTTAGAAAAGGGGAACTAAGTGAAATGTGATGTAAATGGTGAGTTAGGCATGGTTGATGAATTTTTTTAGGGTAGAGAATGGCTGAGCTAACCTCCAAGGGCCCCATGCCCTGGAGTGCTACCTACATAGTCCCGGAAAAAAGGGACCTCAGGCCGATGTAGTTCTCCCATGAGCTAGGGAAGAATATGAAAATGAGTTGGTAGGTTTTTGGGCATGTTGTGGGTTTAGGTTTAATAGGTGTGGGTAGATTATAGGTAAAAGGATGCAGGTGAAGGTGATTATGGTGAAAGGGGAGGATTACCCCAAAGGTAAGCGTCGAGGACCAAGTCCTATATAAGGTAATCAAAATGTAAACAAAGATGGTTAAAAGATAAGAGGGGGGCAATAAAGCCACCTGATTGGGTAGGATCATACCGAGTAGATCATACCTTGGAGGGGGTGATGAACATAAGACCCGAAAGGCATTGCATGATTAACTGTTCTATGATGAAAGTAGTCACAGGATCACCAAATGTCTAAATTCCAAGATGTCCCTTGAGGCAATTGAGGAAATGAGAGTGGAAATGGTAAGGTGGGTGAAAGGTAGTTAATTTTATATGTTTTGAGTGACAGGGCTTTTGGGCAAGAGGTCCAAGGTCACAATGGGCAAGTCCATGACTAAAAATTTTTTTTTGTTTTGATAGACTGATCGATGCGGGAAGTCTATATGGGATAAATAATATGGTACTCCTTGAGGTCTTCGTGAAGCTGATCGATGCGGGAAGCTTCGGTTTCTCTCATTTTTTTTTTTTTGAAAGCTTCACATAGTTGTCCTTCGAGGGAGCAGTCTATTTATAGTAGCAATTTTGTCGAGAGGAAGATGTCCTTTTGAGGGAGTCATCTTTTTATTAGAAGTTTGACTCAAGGAGTTTGGTCCCATGTGAGGTCTTTGAAATCATGGACAAGACCAAGGTGAAGGATAGGACTCTTGTTCAAAAGGCAAGGTGGAACGACCATGGGATCTCATCTAAAGGTAGATGAAAAGTATCCATGAGAATCATGCTATGTGCAGTGCCATGGTACACATATTCAAGAGAAGATAACAAGTGATGGGTACTCACATGATTCTTGTTTAATCGTTAGGGAGGTGTATGGAGTGGATAGCGCTCAAGGGATGAGCCTGTAAAGAGACAAAGGGTGAGGTAGGACAATGAGTCAACAATAGAATGGTCAAAGATGCAATGCGTTAAGGGGCTCAGGTTTGGGTTTACCATCAAGTGAGGATAAATGATAGGCACCTGATCCATAGGTATGAGTTACGATGTATGGTCCAAGCCAATTAGGAGTGAATTTTCCCCGTTTACTTTTTTCTGCTTTGGTTACGTGTTGATTTTCTTTCAAGACAAGGTCACCGACTTGGAAGGTTCGTTCATGAACACATTTGTCATAAGCATGTTTGATATGTTGTTGGTAAACTTGAAGGTGATCCAGAGCATTAAGATGACATTCATCTAATAACTCTAGTTGTGCTAAGCGGTCCTGACGAAAGTCATCATCAGTAAGCATGTCATGGAGAGAAATGTGGAGTGAGGGGATCTGGACTTCGAGAGGTAGAACAACCTCTGTACCGTAGACCAGTGAAAAGGGTGTGGCCACAGTGGAAGTGTGAATACTAGTGCGGTATGCCCATAGGGAAAAAGGAATGTGTGTATGTCAATCCTTCCCAGCATCATCAACCACTTTCATGAGAATTTTGTTGAGGGTTTTGTTAGTGGATTCGGCTTGGCCATTGGTTTGTGGGTAATAAGGTGATGAGAAACTAAGCTGAATGCCGAAGGCGTCGCAAAGTTTTTGCAATGTTTTGTTTTTGAATTGTTTTCCATTGTCAGTGATGAGGCGATGAGGAACACCAAAGTGACAAATGATGTGATGGTTAATGAACTCACATATTTTCTCAGCTTTCATGGAGATGAGTGGTATGGCTTCCACCCATTTTGTGTAGTATTCGGTAGTAGTTATGATCCATTGATGGCATTGGGAAGAATGAGGATTGATTTCTCTGACAAGATCCAAACCCCATTGAGAGAAGGGCCAAAGGTCATGAGTGACCTGTAAGGCATGACTGGGTGTATGATGAAGGTTGGAATGTTGTTGACATTTCACACAATGTTTGACATAGTCGCAACAATCATGGTTAAGGGTCGGCCAGTAATAGCCTAGGCGAAGAATACGCTTAGCAACAGCAAGGCCACTAAAGTGACCTCCACATATGCCATCATGAACCTCCTTAATGGTATAAGGAATTTCAGAACTTGTGAGGCATCGTAAGAGAATACCATCAAAGCCATGCTTATAGAGGAGTCCCCCCAGAATGATGAAATGAGAGACCTTTTTAAGGAAGGCACGTTGTCCGTTACGGGTGAGATCAGGAGGTAAGATGGAGAGGGAAAGGTAGTCAGAGTATTGTTTATACCAAAGGTCACTCGGGTCAGGGGTGTCGGTTCTGATTGAGTAAACATCGTGAGGTAAATAAGAAGGTGAATGGAGGCATTGTATGGTGACAAATATTTTGGAATCAGTAGGGGAAGCGGGTATTTGGGAAGCTAAGCAGGCCATGGTATCAGCAAATTTGTTGGTTGAACGTGGGATGGTTTGAAGGGTGTAACGATCAAAGGTGGTCAAAAGTATGTCTACATGATGTTTATACTTTTGAAGTATCTCGTTACGACATTGGTACATACCATTGACTTGGTTTATGACCAATTGTGAATCACCAAAGATGTGGATTGATTTGACATCTAGGGCATATGTGGCTTGGAGACCTAGTATGAGTGCTTCGTACTCGGCAATATTGTTGGTGCATTCAAAGTCTAGTTTGAAAGACAAAGGCATGGGTTCTCCATCCAGAGGAATGAGGATAATACCAGCCCCACCCCCACACTGACACTTGGAACCATCGAAGAACAATGTCATTTGGTAAGGGGGTTCGTCCAGGGAAAGAGTAGCAATTGACTCATCGGGAAAGTCAAAATTAGAGGGTTGATCCCCAGAAATAGGTGCATCAGCCAGTTGGTCGGTGATAGCTTGGCCCTTGATGGACTTTTGGTGAATGAATTTGAGGTCAAGATCAGCTAAAAGCATAAGCCATCGTGGTGCACGCTGATTTTGATAAGGTTTGGTGTACATGAAGTGTAAGGGATCGGTGTTGGTCATGACATAGGTTTTGTGGTTGAGTAGGTAATGGCGGAGTTTGGTGGCAACAAAAACCAAGGCTAAGAAAAGTTTTTCTAGATGGTTGTATCAGGTTTCATAGTCCAAAAGAGTATGGCTTATGTAATAAACCACCTGCTCCCTATGTTGTTCATCGCGATGAGTGAGCATGGCTCCCAAGGAATGATCGGTAGCTGATATGTATAGGTAAAAAGGTTGATCGTCTTTAGGTGGAATGAGTACGGGTGGTTGGAGAAGGTATTGTTTTAGGGCCTCAAAAGCTTTGTGACATAGTCATCATCCCATTTAAAGGAGACATCCTTCCTAAGTAGATGATGAAATGGTTGACACCGATCAGATAATTGTGAAATGAAATGGCGAATGGACTGTAATTTACCTTGCAGGCTACGGAGTTGTTTAAGGTTAGTGGGTGGAGGCATTTCTAGAATGGCCTTGACTTTAGCAGGGTCAACTTCTATACCACAGAGAAACAATAAATCCCAGGAGCTTTCCTGAGAGAACCGTGAAGACACACTTTTTAGGCTGAAGGCGGATGTAATATTTAATGAGGTAGTCAAAGATGGTTTCGAGGATGGCGAGGTGCTCGGAGTGACATTTAGATTTGGCCAAGAGATCATCCACGTAATCTTCCAATATGTGATGCATGATATCATGGAAGATGTAAGTCATAGCACACTGATATGTAGCACCAGCATTTTTAAGGCCAAAAGGCATGACTCGATAGCAAAAGGTTCCCCAAGGGGTAATGAATGTGGTCTTGTGTTGATCTTCTAGGGCAAGCAAAATTTGGTTATAACCCGAGAAGCCATCCATGAGTGAGAGCATCTCATGACCAGTGGTGAGGTCAACCAGTTGATCAATACCGGGCAAGGGAAAGTCATCTTTTGGGTAGGCTAGGTTGAGGTCATGGAAGTCCATGTAAATACAGAGCCCCCCTGTTGCTTTAGTAATAGGGACAATGTTAGAAATCCAATGAGGATAATCAATGGGTAAGATGAAGGAAACAGAAAGAAGGTGCTGAAGTTCTTCTTTAATAAGAAGAGCAATGTGAGGGTGCATTTTCCTCAGCTTTTGTTTGATAGGTTTGGCATTGGGAATGGTTACACAGGCTGATAAGATGTAATGAAAGATCTGAAATGAAGCAATGATAATACAAACAAAGGATTGAAAGGGATTTTGCATCACAGAACATCTGTATTGTCATTTCACTGTCAAAACCTTGCATTACATTACAGTGATCCAGAGAGGTAGAAATCTGTTACAATCCTTGAAGAAGGTCTGATTCTTCCAAAATCACTTGCTGAAGGTGAAAGAAGAAGCCTGCAATGTCAAAAAGTGTTCAACCCTCTTTAAAATGAGCCAAATCTGGCTTTTACAATGCATGGGTCGAGCCCTAGGAGAGAGAAAACGGGAAAAAATGTGGGAGCCATTCAACCATTGACAAAGATGCATTAAAACAGGCATGGGGCACCTTGACAAACCCATGCCCTGACATTTTTGACCATGTTGGGAGAAGAATGCGACCCATTCTGCATTAAAACTGGTGTTGAAATGTCATTTCTGACGATGACCACGTGCGAGAGGTGTTTCTAGATTTTATCTCTCCAAACTTAACCAAAATGCAAAAAATGACCACAAAATATTGTATAGAATTTCACCATCTTTCCATTGATATAAAGAACGTGAAAATTCGAGCTCTGGATCAAAAGATATGGCGATTTGAAGATTTAGGGCAAAAACAGGGCCAAATCGGATCGGTGGAATTTTTTTGAATTTTTACCCTTTTTTTTTTCATTGGAAAAATGTCAAAAAATTTCCCCATGCCTCCACCATTCCAGGGTGACGTGTGAAAAATTTTATTGGGCACGTGTCCTGGCCCCAAACATTGCTCGCGGTTTTTCTTTCTTTTAGCCTTTGGGAAATTTTCCAAAATTTCTGTCGTGCCACCGTTCTGGGACACGTGTCGGTGTTTGATTGGGCTGACAGGGGCCGCGGGCCCATTCGCCCTTTGAATTTTTGTCCAAAATTAGCCAATTTTTGAAATTTTCTCCAGAGCTCCGATCCTCCGAAATTGGACACATGTCAAAATTTTATTGGGATGCGGGCTTCCTGGCCTAAATTTTGTTTTTTCACGGGCATTTCAGCTCTAAATTTTTTTGCCCCATCTAGACACGTGGCAGATTCCCTGATTGGCCACATCGCAACATTCATTAAGGGGGCGGGTTTTCCCTTTGAAAATTTTCCTTTGGATTTTCTCCTTGGAAAAATTTTCCCAATATTCCCCACGCCCCGCCAGGTGAAGACACGTGGCATTTTCTCATGTGTCGCAGGCCATGTTGGCAGAGAATGTCCCATTTTAGTTTTTGTGCAAATGTTTTGGGAAAAAATTCTCTAATTTCCACCCGAAGCTCTGTCGGTCTGAACCTCTTGGACACGTGGCAACACGCCATTGGCCCGGACCGAATTTCAAAAATTTTTGCGCCAACACTTAGTCAATTTTTCCACTTCGCCTCCCCTTCTGGCACGTGTGGCAAATGATTGGTCGGCGGGCCCGCGGGAAAAAATTTTCCTTTTGAAAATTTTGACCAAAACTTCGGAAAAATTTCCAAGTTCTCCTCCACCCCGCCACTTCTTGGGACACGTGGCACTTCCTGATTGGCTACGGGCCTTCTAGGGGAAAATTTGCCACAAAAACTCTGCCGAGCCATAACTTGAAAAATACATGGAGTTAGGAGGAAACTTTTACCTTTCTGGAAAGCTGAGAAAGAGCTCTATCCAATGGTGCCACTTCCAGAAATTTTTGAGTGCCTAAAAAGAAAAATATTATGACTGAGGCACAAGAGAGGAAGAACAGAGGAGTTAGCCACAAAATGAGTAGGGGGCACATTTTGGATAACAATTTTGGTGACTCAGAGGGGTCATCTGCCTGCTAGATGAAGATACCAGTTGCCTGAAGCAGTCCATTGGGCATGGAGTCACTTGATTATTTGTTTAGAACCCCAACTGACTAGAACGTTGCAAGGAGGAAGATGGAATATCACCTGATGGAAGCAAGGACTGCAAAACATCTCCCAGGAACAGCAAGCCTGTGCCAAAGCACTTAGAGAAAGCAAAACTAACCTATAGAAAAACAATGTGCACAAGCACTTGGAGGAATGAAAACCTAAGCTAATATTTACAAGGTGGAGAGTTTCCCTTTAGAAGCAATGCTTTAGATAGATTCCATTAACTGGAATCTGCAGTTCTTCACCATCCAATGAAGCCAATTGGAAGGAATTTCTGTTCTTGCACTTTGTGACCATGTATGGGCCACTCCAAATGGCATCAAATTTTGAATGCCTTCCCGGTTTTTCTCTATCTGCATCCCATTTTAACACTAGATATCCAACTTGAAAAGATCTATTCTTGGCCTTTCTATCAAAGGTCTTCTTGATCAAAGCTTGATCCTTTTCCATTGCTTGGGATGCCTGATTTCTGATCTCTTGCAGCTCCATCAACTCTGCATATCTCACCTCCATGGGCTCAAACTCAAGCAAACTCTAACTACTTCATGAGTTCCAATGTTGGCAACTCAAGTGACATGGGCAAGATTGCCTCTCTTCCATAAACAAGCCTGAATGGAGAGTTACCTGTGGATCTCTTGGGAGTTATCCTATCAGCCCATAAGGCTGATTTCAGTTTGGTATGCCAAGACCTCTGATTCTCATCAAGAGTCCTCCTAATGATCCTCAACAAGTTCTTGTTTGTAGACTCAGCCTGGCCATTACCTTGAGGGTAATAGTTTGATGAAGTGCTTAGGTAGATACCGTTCTTGATAGCCCATTCAGTCACCTTGGATCCAATGAATGCCAATGCATTATCTGAGATTATTGTAGCAGGTATGCCAAATCTGGTTGCTATCCCCTCATAGAAGTCTAAGATGCTAGACTCATTTGCTTCTTTGAGTGCTACTGCTTCAGTCCACTTGGTGAAGTAATCTGTGGCTGTCAAAATCCATTTGTGCCCTTGGCTTGAATTGGGATTAATGACTCCAATGAAGTCCAAACCCCATTGCATGAATGGCTGGTCAACTGAGATTGGATGCAATGGAAGGGCAGCAAGTCTCTCTTTACCTGTGAAGAATGCACAATTCTTACACCTCTTGATCCATGCATAGCAATCACTGAAAATTTTAGGCCAATAATAACCAACCTTCATGATTTTTAGAGCTGTCACTCTTGGTGCAAAATGACCACCAGCTGGTCCACCATGGAACTCTTCCAACACCCTATGAATCTGATTTGTGCTAATGCATCTCAGCAGCACTCCATTCACATCTTTCTTGAACAAAACACCATCAACAATGGCATATGGGACAGCCTGCAATCTGAAGTGTCTTCTTTGGGTCTTGTTCATCTCTGGAGGGCATAGACCTGTGCTTAGGAAGTGCATTATACCTTGGGTCCATCAAGGAGTGGGGACAGCATTATTTTCTTCTTGAGTGCCACCTGGCTCATGGCTGTCTTGAACTGTCAAAACAACCTCTTCTTCATTGCATACTCTTTTTGCTTTGCCCAAAATCAGCTGCTCACACAATCCTTTCCCTCTTACCAGCTTGGTAGATCTTGATCTCAATGTCATACTCCATGACACGAGTGATCCAACCTGCCCTTTTCTCATTCAAATCCTTGTTGAGGAGGAAGTCCTTAACTCCCAGCATGAGAAACCAACAACTGGACCTTGTTGTTTGAGACTAAATGCTTGAATTTCTTCAAGCTTCTGATTACTGCAAGTACATGCTTCTCAATAAAAGAATACCTCACCTCATAGTCATCTAGGCTTTGGCTGAAGAAAAGCAATTGGCTGCTCATTTTTGTCCTTGTTCTGTTATACCAAAATGGCAGAAATAGTATCATTACCTCCAAATGCATAGAGGATGAAATCCTTGGAGAAGTATGGGTTGATGAGAGTTGGTGCTTGAGAGATGGCTTATTTGATTGCTTCAAAACTCTCCTTGCCTTCTGCTGTCCACTTGAAAGCCATGCTTTTCTTTAACATTTTGGTGATGGGCTTGACAAGGGCTGCAAAATCTGGGACAAACCTCCGAACAAAGTTTATCCTTCCCAAGAAACTCTGAAGGGCCTTCTTGTGGCTTGGCAATGGTAGTGCTCTTATGGCTTCAACCCTCTCTGGATCAATTTCTAATCCTTCTTTGGAGACAATATGGACAAGGAGCTTTCCTTCATGTGCTAGAAAGATACACTTCTTAGGATTCAAAGACACTCCAAATCTTCTACACCTTTGAAAGACTTGTCTCAAGTGAAAGAGGTGGTCTGCTGCATTCTTTGAAAAAATAGTGATATCATCAAGGTATATCAGCACCATCTTGTTGATCAAACCTTTGAATGCCATGTCCATTGCTCTTTGGAAGGTAGCTCCAGCATTGGACAACCCAAATGGCATTTTCCTGTATGCATAAGTTCCCCATTTGGTTGTAAAGGCTGTCTTGAACTGATCTTCTTCCTTCACCATAATCTGATTGTAGCCTGAGTAGCCATCAAGTAGTGAAAACCTCTCGGAGCCAGCCACAACTTGCAAAATTTTCTCCAAGAAGGGAGTGGGTAATGGTCCTTGAGAGATGCTCTATTCAAATCTCTGAAGTCAACACACAACCTGATCTCTCCACTCTTCTTTCTGACTGGAACCAAGTTGGCAACCCAACTAGAATGCTTGATTGGGAATATGATTCTTGACTCAATCAACTTGTTCAATTCTTTCCTCATGAGAGGCTCCATGTGTGGATTGACTGGTCTTTGTTTTTTCCTGACAGGCTTAGTATTTGGATCTAATTCAATGGTGTGCTGAGCTAAGTATGGGATTGAAACCTTTCAGATCTTCATAGCTCCAAGCAAACACATCAGGGAACTCTTAACACAGCTGAATGAACTCATACCTTTCTTGTTCAGTTGTCATCTTTCCAATTTGTAATGGTTTGTTCTTCTTCCACCAAGATGGATACTGAATCCTCTCTCTTGACCTGAATGTTTGCTTTCTCCTTCCTAAACTGATCATTAGGATTGAAAATGGACTCCAAAGTGATAAGTCCCTTGGGCAGCTTGTTAGTTCTCAGCTGTACCACTTGGTCACCATACTGCTGTTCCAATTTTTCCTGATTTTTAGCTGAGAACTCAGCTTCTTCTTGCAAGAAATGGATGATTTGCTGGTCATTCTCAAACACTTGCCAACTTAAATTGTTATCTGGCACTGAAGGCCTCACAATCACGTGGATGTTTGGCTGTACTTTGTCTTTTTGAATGTTTTCCACAATGTCAAAGGCTGCCCCTACTGCTACAAGCCTGTCAGCAGCTTGATTTCTCTTTCCTAGGAATGGATTTGATGCCAAAACCCTCAAAATCTTCCATGAGGTCCCACACCCTGTTCTTGTAGCACTTAAGTAGATCATTCTTGGCAGCATACTGTCCCTTGACCTGATTTACAATCAATTCACTTTCACCAAAGACTTGCAAGTTCTTTATTCCTCTCTTTATTGCCCAATGCATCCCTTGCACCAAGGCTTCATATTCAGCAGTGTTATTGGAGCATGCAAAATTGAAATCTAAAATCTGAATAGTACTTTACTCCTTGAGGTGAAACAAGCATAGCTCCACCTCCTGCACCTTGTCTACTCCTTGATCCATCAAAAAACAACTGCCATACCTCATTTTCATCCTAATGGTTTGGCTTGGTGATGCTAGGAATAGGCTGATTTTCTTCATGTATGCAATAGACTCCTAGCTCAGATTCTTCTACTTCTTGATAAGGATCAAAATCATGTACCTTGCTTGCCCATTCATCAAGAGTTAAATCCGGGATGCTTCCAACCTTGGTGTCAGCTTCATCAGTGCAAAATGATCTTCTTGATCAAATGCTGAACAATTGGCATTGATCTGACTTGGAGTGTAGGGCTCAATGTGAAAGTTTGCAATAGGTTCAGACCTGATTGTAGCCTTGGTTCCATATCTCATTCTGAACATCATGTGTGACCAATCAGCAAACAAATATCCTCCAATCTTGGCTGTGAAGTCCCTTGACAAGCATAGGGAAAAGAGTGGTGGAAGGTCTATGACTGATACATCTTGTAAAACAACAACATTTGGACATGCATGCAAGGTAAGACTCAAGTTTCTAATCACCCCAACTATTGTTATTGCTGTCCCATCCAACTGCACTACCCCTTTGGATATGGTTTCATATTGAAGTCCTAGCTGATCAGCTATTTGCTTGGGCATCACTGAGCTACTTGCCCCGGAATCAATCATGCAATTGTGCAAATTGATTTCCAATGATTAATGAGACAATAAAAAGGATGGGGGTATTGATCAACAATTTCACTGTGCTATTTCCTCTATGTTAGGAAATAAGAGATAAAATATGCGGAATAATCCCTCACAGAATCGCAACAGTAGAAACTAATATGCAGAAAATATTACAGATCTCAAATAAAAGTGCAGAATAAATAACACAACACAGAGAGACAATATTTAACGTGGTTCACCCAATTTGGGCTACGTCCACCAAGAATCACTTGCTCAGATTTTATTACAAGCCTCCACTCTCTCAATACAATACCCAGATCCGTTTGGAGCTATGCTCAACAAACTCTACAGAATTCACACCCGAATTCAAAACACATCTGCAATACATTTGCTTGTCTATCTATCATATGCATAAGACCATATAAATAGACAACTGCTTAAGCAGTTTGATACAAAACCGTGGGTATCAAAACCATGGGCAAAAAACCGTGGGTATCAAAACAATGGGCAAAAAAGTATCCGTAAAAAACCATGGGCCCAAAAACAGCCCATAACGGTTACCCATTACCCATGGGTTAATAAACCACCCATGAAAATTTGCTTCGGGGGCTTCACCCCCGAACCCCCTGACCCACTCACTGGCGAGCGGGACCACCGTAAAAATACCCGAGTGTAACACATAGAAGGTGTACCACACTCTAACATGAAAATAGGCTCCACAAACATAACAATCTCCCACTTGGAGACTAGTTTCCACTGAGCAAGCTTCTCAACCCTTCACTGTCATCCGCGAAGGCCAACCAAAGCTGAACATAGCTTTATTTTATCCCTTGTGACCACCTTGGTCATCATGTCTATAGGATTCTGACTGGTATGAATCTTCTCCAACTTCAACTTATCTTCCTCCAAAGCTGTCCTGATGAAGTGATATCTCAACTATATATGCTTCGTCCTGGAGTGGAAAGCAGAGTTCTTAGCTAGGTGTATAGCACTCTGACTATCACTATATAGCTTACATTCCTCCTGCTTATGCCCCAACTCCTCAAGGAAATTGTTGTAACCAAATCATCTCTTTGCTTGCCTCTGTGGCAGCAACATACTCAGCCTCCATGGTTGACAAAGCCACCAGCTTCTATAGTCGTGAAATCCAGCTCACTGCTGTCCCACCTACAGTGTAAATATAACCTGTCGTGCTCCTCCTGCTGTCTACATCTCCAGCCATGTCTGAATCTACATAACCACGTAAAGTGGTGTCTGATCCACTGTAGCACAAAATTGTCCCCATGGTCCCTCTCAAATACCGAAGGATCCACTTTACTGCTTGCCAATGCTCTTTACCTGGATCACTCATAAATCTACTCACAGCTCCCACTGCATGGGCAATATCAGGCCTAGTGCACACCATAGCATACATCAAACTGCCAACTACTGATGAGTAAGGTACCTTGGACATCTGGTTTCTTTCCTGCTCTGTCTTGGGACACTACTCCTTTGATAACTTGAAATGGCCTGCCAAAGGAGTCCTAACCGGTTTAGCATCCTGCATGTTAAACCTATCCAATACCTTCTTAATGTACTCTTCCTAAGATAAAGTCAGCTTCCGTTCCTTCCTATCCCGAGTTATCCTCATACCAAGGATTTGTCTGGCTACCCCCAAATCCTTCATATCAAAGGATTCACTTAGCTGTTTCTTGAGTACTTTTATTTCCTGCATGTTTTTACCTGCAACCAACATGTCATCAACATACAAACATAGGATAATATAACTTCCATCCTCAAATTTCTTTGTATACACACAATGGTCAGAATGACATCTAATATAACCTTGCTCCATCATGAAGCTATCAAACTTCTTATACCATTGACGTGGAGCTTGTTTCAGGCCATACAAGCTCTTCTTCAGTTTACACACCATCTCCTCTTTACCTTTGACTTCATATCCTTCTGGTTGCTGCATATATAGCTCCTCCTCCAAATCACCATGGAGAAATGTAGTCTTTACATCTAACTGTTCTAAGTGCAAGTCTTCTGCTGCCACTATTCCAAGAACAGTTCTGGATAGAAGTCATTTTTACTACAGGAGAAAAAATCTCATCAAAATCTATACCTTGTTTCTGTGCAAACCCCTTGACCACCAATTGGGCCTTATATCTTTTCTTTCCTCCTTCTTCATCTTTAACTCTGTACACCCACT